>CAWUDS030002947.1:0-36472 GCA_963859935.3 Lathyrus sativus
CACATCTGTCATCAGAAACTCCGCCGGAAACCCTTTTCGTCATTCCCATTCGCCTCCGATTATAACCTGCAAAACCCATCTTAAAATGTAAGTGGGTGACTAACATTTGATTTGCTTTCATATTTATTTCGGGTGGGAGATCGGAGAAGAAGGACGACGTATCTAAAAAAGGAGAGGCGCGATGAAGGAGAAAGAAATAAAAAGGGAGAATGGAGGCGAAGGAAGAAACGAGAGGGGAAGTTCGTAGAGAGGGAGAGGAAGAAGAACAGAGGGAGAAATCGCGGGGAGAGGAAGAAGAAGAGAGGGAAATCGAGGGAGAAGGGGAAACGGCGGAAGCGATTTCCGATTTAGGGAGAAGGGGAGATTAGGGTTTAGTTCTTTTTTTCCTCTTTTGTTTGTGTATGTTGTAATTTGATCATATGCACGCACACACATGGTAGTACCATGTACCCACGCTCACTGCCACTCATCACGCATCATACACACCAGATCGTACCCCCCACGGTAAACCTCTTTCCCTGCACACACATACAACCATACGCCTCCCTTAACCTTTCCCTTAATCACCTCTCTAACCTAATTAATCAACCCTAATTAACCTGATAATCAACCTTTAATGTAATTTACCTTTTAATAGTTATTTCTGTTATTTTACTAACTAATTAATCTATTAATCTTTAATAAGACTCTTTTAAATAAATAAAAATTAACCACCTTTTAATTTGCACCTAAATCATTTTTTTAATTCCTTAAATAATATAATAATTATTCTAGACTCTTTTTTTTTTCAAAATTAATTTGCAACCGAACATTATTGTAATAAAAATTCTTTATCTAATAATAAATTCTTTTCCTATTTTATAATAATTCGATTAATTTTTTTTATTAACCAACTTTTCTATTCAAATAAGAAAATCCCCTCTTATTAATCAATTTAATCGAGTCACACCCAGAACCTTTTCATAATTCAAATTAACTTTTAATAATAACCATAATCTTTAATAAACCATTTCATGTTTAAATTTAATAAGATAAGTGATAAAAACCTTTTAGATATTTTAAGCTTCTTTTATTCAAAATGAACTAAATAAATTTAATTAATTCACTAACTTTTATTAAAACTAAAACAAATTAATCCATCATATTAACCTTACTTTTCTTAAAATCCACCTCATCAAAAATATCATTTTCTCATAAGTCAATCCAACCATTTTCTCAATCCCGAATTAAAATCAACCAATGTCAATTCAATCGTGCATGCTCCCGCACATTCACATACACACTCACTCTCACACACTTCAGCGCTTTCATGCGTATGTGTGTGGCTTTATCATTTCCGCAATTTATTTTACAGTAATTTATATTATCGTAATTTATCCCATCGCATTGCATCCGTCCAAAGGAAAACCCTACACATGATTCAACAATCGTGTGTAGTGCACATCATTTGCATCATACTCCCGCTCGATCCTTGATCCCATTCAAGTCGATCTTAAGATAGAACCTACCCCATAGGAAGGACCGCGTCTTCTATCTTTTCAACAATATTCAAACAATCAATTCAACAATATTCAAACAATCAATTCAACAATATTCAAACAATCAATCCAATATTCAAA
Source organism: Lathyrus sativus (assembly GCA_963859935.3). Classification (NCBI taxonomy): domain Eukaryota; kingdom Viridiplantae; phylum Streptophyta; class Magnoliopsida; order Fabales; family Fabaceae; genus Lathyrus; species Lathyrus sativus. The sequence goes on from CAWUDS030002947.1 coordinate 1,620, forward strand.
CACATTAGAGAATAGATGTTAATCATCTTAAGTGAGATATAATCTCCACCCCCACAACAATACAATCAGGCCGTATGAACTTTGCCTTAAGAGAAACAAAGGCATACTCGTCAAACAATCCGAGTACTAAGCCCTTTTCTTAAGACGATGCAAAGACTATTTTCCTACACCTTGTGGCGGTTAAATCTCCCTTAAAATGAAGACACATCTCTTCTCCTAAAATCAACCAAACAACTACCCTAAACCCGTAGGAACTTTGACCACAGTCAAAGAACTCCTCAAACCCTTTAGGGGAACTACAAGTACTCTGATTCCACTCCCGTAAGGATATGTAGGCATAAGATGCGACATCTTATCGAGTATACTTAGAAAATAAACTCTTAGGTCTTTAAACTCTTAAGCAGATAAACACTTAGCAATAAACAAATATAAAACAAGAGGTTCCTGTAGAGTACTACAGAAACTTAGGATGCTAGTACCTTCCCTAAGTTTAACCAACCCCCGAACCTAAAACTCTCTAAAACCTTGCATTTGCATTGCATTGTGGGAATTTCGATCTTTATCCCTTCCTTTGGACAAATCAAAGTTCGGTTGCAAAATGAATTAAAGATTCAAACTAATCAATAGTTTGGTATCCAAATTTCACCGCGACACATATATGGCGTCGAGTCTCTGCCCCTCGTATTGAATCTTAGGGTCGAAATACCCAACTGGACCTGCTTGTTTGGATTTATCATTGGCTCCCTCAGCCATTTCGTTATTAGCGGCCTCCAAGGCCGTTTGTAGTTTAGTTTCGGCCACATAGGCCGAAATCCTTTGAAGCGATGCGGATTCAGTCATCATCATCGAACTCACTTCCCCAACCAGTGGGGTCTATGGGAAGTTCGCCAAGGTAAGGTAACCTTTCGCCTGGAACTTCCTTGTCCCATCGGAAACCTTCGACGGGATGCAGATATAGTGAGCAATACACTTCGTCATCAGGTGTAAAGTCAAAATTTGCAGGTTCACATGGCCCTATACTGGCCAAATGTTTGTCAAAATGTCCTATATCAATATGGTTTATAGGCGCTTTGAAGTATCCCTGGTCTGCTTCGATGTTCTCGACAATGCCATTTGGCCTCCAGATGGAAATCCTCTGATGCATCGAAGATGGCACTGCCCCCACTCCATGGATCCATTCTCTTCCAAGTAGTAGATTATAGTTGGCGGTAGTCTCCACCACCATGAAGACAGTCGGGCGTGTAACTGTTCTGACCGTGACATTTACCTGAATGACTCCCATGGTTGAACCCACTTTTCCTTCATAGTTTGATAACACCATGTTGTATGGCTTAGTGTCTGTCTCACTTTTCCCAATTTTGTTCAACAGAAAATGCGGCATTAGGTTTACCGTAGCGCCGCAATCCACCAGTATTTTGTTAACTGGGACCTTCTCTATTTGCGCCGTAATATAAAGAGGCTTCAGATGGTTTTTCATCGCCTCTGTTGGCCGTTAAAAGAAGGCATTTTGCTCCTCGATGTAGTCGTTGTTCATTACATAATAGCATACCGGCTTATGAGCCGTTATTTCCCAGTCTGTATATGTGTCTAAGTTTCAACTACGGAAATCCTGTCGAATTCCCTGGGCATTACTGATACCACGTTGACCAAAATATCCAACGTATCATCAGAGTCTTCATCAAAATTATTGGTCATTTCATCGTCGACCGATTTCCTCTGTTCTTCGACCTACGTTGGAAACAACTTTCTTCCTACAGGTGCCTTTGCGAAGGCCTTTGTTCGACCCTCCTATTCAATGGGGATATTGGTGTTGGATTGTGGTTGATCTTTATGTGCACCTTCTCTATGTGCTTTTCTTCTTCTCTGCTCATGTCTCCATTGGGATCGAGACATGGGATTCTTCCCTTTATAATTTTCTGACACATGAGCAGCCTTCGAAGACTGAAATTCTTTTCGATAGCTTAACGAAGATTCTCGTTGTACTTCGAAGTTTTTCCATCTCTTCTGCCCTTGCTGCTTGTTCTCATTGGGCTTCGTCCACTTTCCATCAGTGGTCTCAACATTGGGCTTAAAGCTAGTGGGCTTGTTCATAGGAGGCCTTATACGAGGGTCAGATCTCTGCTGAAGGCCTCTTCGAGGGTCGAATCTTGGCCTTTCGCTTTCTTGCCTCAGCTTTCGTGTCCCTTCTAGCTTTTGTGCAGCCTTCTTGTCGAATATGGCGCTACATCGGGGACAGAGCATCATACTAGAACCTTTCTCCTGGCAGCGGTGAAGGAAAGAAACGATGGGTTCCTCCTGCTCTGGGTAGGCTTCCCTTGTGTGTGTTTCCTGGTAGTTCGACTCACTATCCGCTACCTCCTCATGTTGAGTGATTTGTACCATATTAATTTTAATTTCTTTGGCCAGATTAAGCTTCTTCAAGCTTAACTCCACGCCTTTGGTGGCTTGATCAATCTTAACAAAGTCATCAGCCATTTCTTTGGTCACTATCTCCCAACCCAGATTGTTCCTGTTACTTAAGCTCTTGGCTTCATCCCTTTGGTCACAGCTATCAACTTCCATTTCGACACAGCTCTTTTGTCCGAAGCTGATGGTAACTTTCGCCATCACCGCTTCATCTATGGGATTGCCGGCAGCCTCTATTACTTCGATTGAAAAGTCATAGCCGTCGGCAACTTCGAGCATATTAGCTTCGACTGGCTCTGTGTAATTTGCGTCTGCTGTTTGCAGAGGATCTGAGTCGACCTTCATTTGGCCACCAGCTTTCTCTCTGAACTTTAGACGTCCTTCTTGGATTGCATTCTGAACAAGGTCCCTGAAAAGAAAACATTGAGATGTTTTATGACTCAAAAAATTATGATATTTACAAAACCCTCTTTTCTTCCTTTATTCTATGGACGACATTTTGGCGCCAGGAGACACTATCATTTGTCCGTCCTTAACTAACAAATTGAAGATTTCATCATATTTTGTGATGTCGAAAGTGTATGTTTTCTTTGGGAACCTATCATTCTTTTCAGATTCGACATAACTCTTCCCTTGTGGGGGAGCCAATACTTTGCACAAGTAAGGCGGTCCTTGCTTAAGTTCAGCAAGGTCCACTTCGCCATCGTCGAAACTCACAGACTCATCACACAGACCTTCCACGTTCTCATTATATTTGACAAAAGCTACCTTTTTATTTTTATTAAACTTAGCCTTCTCGTCTTTTAGTCTTTCGAGTTGTCGAACTCGATCGGCTAATTGGGCCATGTCCCTTAGGTACTTGGTATCCAACTTTTTCCTAATAAAGTAGTCGAGACCTCCAGCGGCCGTTTCGACCAACTCATGTTCAGGGACCTGCGTGAAACATCTGGCCTTAAGCAAACGGAACCTATTAAGGTACTCCTCTATTGGTTCAGAAAACTAACGCTTCACACTAGCGAGTTCCTTTAAGCTAATTTTAGTCTGACCCATATAGAACTGTTCATGGAACAAACGCTCTAGCTGGGTCCAATTACATATCGTGTTAGGGGGAAGAGCTGTGAACCAGGTAAAGGAGTTTTTAGTAAAGAGAACTTGGGAAGTATTTTTATTCTAAGACTTTCATCATTCGCTATCTCTCCAGCCTCGATCAAGTAACGAGCTACATGTTCGACGGTAGATTCCGTCGTATCTCCTGAAAACTTAGTAAACTTGGGTAATTTCGTCCTAGGAAGTAACTCCGCCTGAAGGATATAGTCTACTATAGGTGAAGTATAATTTTGCCTAGTGAACCCAGTGTTTAACCCATTTCTGGCCATAATTCTCTCAACCATGGCTGCTAGGTTATTATCGACGGCCATGTTGTTTCGTCGAACTTGTTGGACTATATTGTCTGCGTCTTGGTTCCTATTCACAACCACTACTCTCAGGTTTCTTTCTCCCAAACCACGGGGTTGATTTTGCAAAGGCTCCTCCCTAAGCCCTTCGACTACCGGAGGGGCCATTCTTGCTTGGTTTCCTACGTCGACTTCTGTCATATCACTAAGTTGTCTCGTGGGGCATCTACTACTGCGGCTTGGTTTCTGGTTAAGGGAGGTACCCCCATGAATTCAGCCAATCTCGTTAATTGTACCGCCAATTGTTGATTGGTCTGGGTTGTATTTTGGATTAATGGTTGAAACATTTCACCCATGGTTTATGACAAAGTTTGAACCATTTGTAGGTTACTTTCATCCATCTTCTATCTTAAACAGGAAACTGAGGTGTTGGTCAAGTTGGGGCCTTGCGTCGAATACCCTAAACTCTGGCTTTGAGGGTTTCGACCCATGTTCACACCTGACCCTGACCCTTGTAGCGGCAAAGCCATCGCCTGATCTGAGAATATGGGGGGGTGCACTTTAGAGCCCTTGCATCATAGTGGTGGGCATCCCATATGGGGGATTTCTTGGTGATTGTGTGAAACCAGGAGGACCAAACTGCCTAGACGTCGAACTTCCTCCTAACAAAATCTGAGGGTTCGATGTTTGATGGCCAATATATTTTAATAATGGTTGAGTATAAGGTCTTATCATAGTCGATCCAACCCCAAGTATGGAAGGTGTCGGCACTGGCCTCACCGGTAGCACCGTTTGTTCTCCAGCCGACGGTATCGGAGGGGGGACTCCCTCGTCTCTAATTCCTTCGATGGAACCGTCTCCTTGATGGTTGGGGTTATCTGGCTGGTTCGTATCCGTAGCCATGTTCCTAGTGTTTCGTCTTGGTCGCGTCTCTTCGTTTACAGCGACAATTCTACCATTTCTTAGTAACATAAAAATATACCTTTCACGAAAAGGACCAGTATGACTACAAACTTTATATAAATTTAGTTTTATAAAACAGATTTTCTAGCACTGTCCCATTGGGCGTGCCATTTTATTTCCCTTGAAAATCGGAAAACAACCGTTGATCTTCCAAATCTAACTTTGGTGACTGATTGGATCGATCAGATTGATCCTAGGACATGTGCTAAAAGATTTTGTTTTTGTTTTTAGAGTCTATTCAAGTTCCACACTCGAACAACATTGGGCTAAAGAACTAAAGGAGCATCTATTCGACTACGGGTGAATTTAAAGATAAAGTAAGGCTTTCAATAAAAGAGAAGGAAGTTTGTTGGTAGGGGTGAAGTCAAATTGAGGACGAAGAGAAAAGAATTGCATAGGAAGGAGAGAAATAAAGTAAGGAGAAAAAGGGGTAAAGACAATAAAAGACTTTGTAAAATTTAAAGTAAAACAAGTAAATTGCATTAAGTTAAAAGATGGTGTATTTACATCACGTACATTCTCTTACAATACTCGTTTTCTCTACACTCAGATACTTGGAGTAGTTTCAAGAGTAATTTGTACAATAGTAAATTACAACACACCTTGGATATGTCTAATACACCCTATTTATAGTAATAAAAAATAACCTCTCATAACCTCTACCATAATCTCCTTCCGCCACTTGTCACAAATGCATGGATCTATTACTCATAAGGTGACACGTGTCTCCCTCAATTTTCAACAAGCAAAACCGTTCCCTCCAATATTTAAATTTCAAATCCTTTGACAAACCATTTTTCTCAGCAGGCGGTCGAACTCTTGGCTTTTGGGTGAGTCCTTCGACTTAGCTATTTTGCTTCTTTCGACCATTTTCTTGTATTCAACTTATTTTCCACCCTTTTATCTTGGATACCTTCCTTCTACATGAGGCGTCGAATTTTAGGAGCTAACATACATACTCCCCCTTTTTGATGATGGAAAAACGGTAGAAACTTGGTGTAATACCCCAAATTTTACCCTTACATTTAGTCAGTCATTTCGCATAGCATCTCATCTGTGCATCTGCTAACCACTATCAAGTCATGGAGGTGTTTGTTTTGCAGGATTGATTCCAGGGGTATTTTGGTCATTTTACGTGGATTCCGTTAATTCTTTGAAGACGGGCTGGTACTGAGCTTTGAGACAAATGAGACATTATTCCTTAGGCATTGATTTATCACATGGATTGATTATATCAAGGTGTCGGCATGTTTTGATTGGTACCGAGAGACTCTTGTCAAAAAAATGATTGAACTCGGGGCCGTTTCATTGATGAAGGTTTGGACTGAAAAGAAGGGGGATATTGTTAAGGTTATTTTGAGAAGCAATGTGATCGGCGGGAGTTTAGTTTGAATTTGCTCGGGTGTAAATCATGTTGCAGTATCTAGTTACAAAATTGGTCAAGGCAAAGGAGAAGTAAGTTAAATATTTTTGAACTTTTATACATAAGTATTCATAAGTTACAACTCAAGGGTGAATTTAAATGATTTTTGAACTATTATTCATAAACGTTTTAAATTTACAATTGATAAGTAAATATAAATATTTTTTTGGAATTTAGTTCATAAATATTTAAGGTACAATTGAAAGAGATAAATAATCTTTGAACTGCATTCATGAATATTCATTTTTGTTTACAAGAAGTTTCATTGAACATCTACTCTAAAAAAGTCCTAAGTCCTAAAAACTCTTTGGGTTCTTCATTTGGTTTTCCCTTGAATTCTTCATACACTTCTTGATTACCTGAAAAAACAGACAAAGAAACATAACAGAAAAGGGTTAAAGGTGATTTTTGACACTCTCAGAATAACATCATCATCGAGTGCCGGGAGTGGCACGACCGAAGTCGCATCCTACCCCCGTTACCAATCCATGCCATTAGCGTCAGATCAGGTAACATCTGTTCTTATCTAAGGGGCAACCGAGAGATGAAGAGTAAAATGAAGTAGGGACTGAACAGTTTGCCGAAAGGGATCATATGCCGAAATTGGATTCGTTTTCAAAACCAAACAGAATGCCGTTCATCAAGTAAAACATGGTGACATTATCAAGTAAATTTCAAGATTGCTTCCAAACTGATACAAGGGTAAAACAACACAGTCAATTCGAACTCAGACGCGGATGCCAGCAGGTCTGAATCGCTTTGTTTTCGAAGATTTCCAACACCTGAAATTCACCACAACAGCATCAGTACAAAGTCATAACAGAATTTAAGACCAAAGCAGTTCAGCTGCATAAAGCTTGAGCAGACAACTCAATCCATAAACATGAAACAGCTCAGGTGCATAAAAAAGAAGAGACAAGATCAGGAGGTCAAACCCATATCATAACTACATCAATTCAAAGAACCAGTTCAGCAGAAACAAAAAACCAGAAACATGGCACGGTTCAGTAAACATCAAACCTAGGTTAAGATTCAAAGTTCAGATCATACCAGTCACAACCAAACTCGAGGCGCGCATGAAATTCGAACAAGGAAAGGTGAGGGCTCAGTCAGAGCATCATTGCCCTAAGTTCACAGCTCCAATCTCAAGATACGTCGCAAATGCTATTTGTCGATATCCACTCCGGAGCACAATTTGTTTTGCAATCAAATGCAGTACCGAATGCTGCAATTTCATGACAGAAACGGCAAAGTGTAGTTCCGACGGTTCAGACCAAGGGTCATCATTACCACATACCATTCCCGGCAACTTTGACTCAACCAAAGCATCACCACCAGTTCCCTCTGAAAGAAGAAAAAGAAGGGTCAGTGAACTTAAAACCAGAAGAACAGATAAACTGATAATCAGGACAAGCCGATATCCGATATCCACTAGCCATATCACATCTGAAACAACAGCAACAATGCAGTAAATCAAAAGGATAGGTTCAGTGTGAAACAAACAGTGCACCAGCAATCCAAGCAAACCATATCAGATAAAATATGAAAATCCATAAACAACCAGATCGACAAAGGAGATGGATATCAGAATGAAACCAATTCGGTCAAAACCGCGCCTACAAGAGAATCCAAAGGCATCCAAAGGTGTATCCCAACCGAATCAGCAAACAAAATCGAATCCAATCCAAAACGAAACCCCAATCAAATCCTAAAAGGGAAACAAGATCCAATCAGCTTATCAGAGAAATAATCAAGCAAAAGTGAATCCGAAAAAGGCAAGTTCAAATCACATTCAACAAGATCAAATCATATCAGAAGAGAAAAAGAAATCAAATCTCAAAAACGTGGATCTGAAATCGCAAGGCCCAAAAGAGAATCAGAAGATATAAAAGGAACAACATCACCTCGTGTGAAACCCTAGACGAAGAGGGGCGAACAAAATCGCGAACAAAACCCTAGCGGCCGCGAGAGAGAAAGAGGAGAAGAGTTTTCGTCAAAAGGTAATCATCAGAGCATAAACTGGGAGATTGAGGAAGGTCCACCGACGCCGCCTCCATCCACGATGGGCAAACCTTCCCCGAAAGCTCAGTTCACATCATCGCCTCAAAGAAACCACCGTCAAAAACGATGTAAACTCATGATTCACGGTTGCTATGTGTTTGTTTTTCTTTTCAGGTTGAGCATGAGGGAAATCAGAGAGGACGGAGCGGGTGAGAACGCGAAAGAAGGCGATGAAGGAGAAGAAACATGCGCCGCGGAAGACAGGGTTTCGTAAACCCTAGAATCCCCTTTTTTTCATATTTACACCAGCCGGGTTGGGTCCGGAAGTGATTACCGGCCCAACCCCCTTTTATTTTTCTTTTTTTTTGTTTTCTATAATTAATTATTAAATTTTATTAAAACTTTTTTTAAGTAAATATAAAAATTGTTTTTTTTAAAAAAATAATAACTCTAAATCCTAACTAAAGCCATTTTTTTTTAATAAACATTAAAAGTAAATTTTTTTTTATATATAATCAAATTAAAACTATTTTTTTAAAAATTAAAATTAATCTATTCATGTTTAGACATCTTTTTAAACTTTTTCTTTAAAAAACGACAAAAATCTCCAATACTGCACTTTGGTCTCATGACCCGTCCAATTACCGTCTGACTTTGCCTACTAACGCGTGTGTTCATCTTTGCAGCTTACTACGTTGTGTTTTTATTTAAATTTTATCATATTGCATTTGCTCCTCTCATGTAACCTCGCGAATCCTAACAATCGCGCTTTAGTTTCTGTCTTTAAGTTTCTGCTTGTATGGCTTACTGTCTGCATTTTATTTCTGTTTGCATGATTCAAATTTCTCACACTTTCACCAATTATTCTGTCACACTATACACTCCGAAGGAATTAGGTCTAGCCGTTTGACCGCCGTGTCAATAGTCCTCAACTTCAAAACTTCTAATCCTCAACCTCAAAACCTCAAAACTACACCCTTACAAACCCTAATTTTCCATAAATGTCTCGCCGCAGGCAAAAATTACAACTTTACCCCTAGCATTAGGTCAAAGAGCCGCCGCGCTCATTTTAGGGTTTCCCGCCGCGGAATCCCTAACCTAATCTAACCCTAATGCACTTAACAATTTATAACATAGAGATCGGAGTTTAAGACTCCATGTAAGCGTGTCCTTAAGATGCGTTTATTCCCCTTGAGACCTTGACCACAGTCAAGAAGTCTCTAACCTCCCTTTTGAGGGGAACTACAATTACTTTGATTCCATTCCCGTAAGGATATGTAGGCACAAGATGCGACGTCTTGCCGAGTAAACTTAGAATTAACCCCTTAGGTCTTTTAAACCCTTAATCCTTTGTACATACCCCTAAAGCAAAATAATTAATGAAATAAATAAAAAAAATAAACAAAAGGTTCCCGTAGAGTACTACGGAAGTTTAGGGTGCTAATACCTTCCCTAAATTTAACCAACCCCTGAACCCTAGATCTTTCCCCGCATTGTGTTTACGATGCAAAAATAGGTTTTCCCTCTTTTGACCTTTTCCTTCGGATAAATCAAAGAGCGGTTGTGAATTGAATTGTGATTCAAATTAATTAATAGTTTGTAATCCTATTTCCGCCGCAACACTTGGTGTATGATGCATTGTATCATCCTCCCCCTTACTCAATGCCTTTTTCTGTACATAATCTGCATGTTTAATAAGTCTTATAAGTGATGTTTCTGCTTGATATTTTTCTCCCCCTTTGACAACATCAAAAATAAAGAAGATAGATGTTAATGTATTGCATATTATAAAAGAGATAAGCAAATTCAAGCCATTTGCAACAGTTAAACATCAACAAACATTCACATATAATGCAGTTAATGCAAGCATATAAATGGATAAATAGAATGACACTCAAAAGAACAACAATAATCACTATTCATAACCAACAATAAGCATGTCTTCAAAAAACAAGTAAGTACATGAAGCATTCTACAATAGATGTTAATGTGCACATCATGAAATAAGATGCATAATGAAATACTCAAGACATCCTCAGGGTCTCCTCCCCCTAAAGTGATGGCCTCGTCCTTGAAAGGGATATTCTGGAAGTGGAGGCAGTTGCACATTAGCCCTTTCCGTATACTCCAATACCGCTTGATTTAGAGTGTTAAAGTTGTTGTTAAGGGATCGATGTTGAATTGCTGCCATTTCAACTATCCCATATATCCTACCCATCACAACTGATGTAAAGGCATTGAATTTTTCCGCGTGAGCTTGAAAGTGGTTCTGCAATTACGAGAACCTCTCATCCTGGGCAGTCATGAAAGTACGTTGCTCAAGCTGCATGCTCCTCATCATATCGAGGAGTTCATCGATGTTTTGTTGGGGAAGTGGAGGAGATGGAGGCACATAACTCCAGTCTAAGGAGTTCAAGGATATGTAGGGAATACCTTGAACAGTGATGTTGGCATTATTGAGAATCGATTGGATAAAATACTCGTATGACAGAGTTGTTCCTCTACCGGAATCCTTTAGTGAATAGATTCGACTGGCAATGTAATGAGGCCAACTGATCTTGATCTTTTTATTAAGTATGTAAACAGAGTGTACCTCGGCTTGATCCACTCGTAAGTACCCGCCTTTCTTTGGAAGCAGAATGTGCGACACAATTCATTGCAGTATTCTATCAACCGATTTTAGTTTACCTGTCGTGATCGTTTTCGGAAAGAGGTCACTTGCTACAATGTAATCACCATAGGGTTTCTTTAGCATGGAGTTTAAGTCTTCTTTGAAGTCGTAACTTGCCACAGTACGAGCATCCGTGGCCTTAACATTTAGCCCAACGGATACAGGTGACATGTCAAATAAGTTTTTCCATACTAAGTCATTTACACAAACCTTGGTATTTCCCAGCTTTGTAGTAAACTCAAACCCTTGAAATTTACCCTGAATACCTGTGTAGAAGACTCTCACTAGTTCTTCATTGTATTTGATGTCACGCTCCAAAAAATTGTTAAAATCTTGCGCATCCAAAAGATCAATTACCTCTGGAACATGCATTCGCTCAACAACCTTTCTATAGTAAACATGTTGTTTAACTGTAGATCATTTGCTAAAGTTCTTTTCATAAATTTATGAAAATTCATGAGGTAACAAAGAGATAGCAGTTACCAATAAAGTTGCTCTTGATGGACCAGCTTGAGTAGATGGTGCTCTAGTGGTTCTTTTTGTAGACATTTTGATTTTCTATGTGGAGATGAAGAATTTGTAGATGCAGAATTTTAATCTTGGAGATGGAAAGGAGAAAGTAGCTTTACCCTTTTTATGGAGAAACTAGGTTTTGAAGATAGCTTTGGGAAGAGGAAAGGTAGAGAGATAGCCTTGAATAGGTGCAATGCTCAATGCAAATGCTAATGATGATGTAGTTTGAATATACAACATGAGTTTAAATGCATTAAAGATGAAAGAATTTGAATAGTTCATCAACAAATTATCAGAATTCTCGGGCGATGCATCGATCGGAAGAGGTCATGCGTCGATGCACACTGTGCTAAAACATATACTTAGAAATTCTTAGGGTATGCGTCGACCATAGGGTCAACCTGAGCATACCCGCTTTATCGACATGGAAAATTTTAGTTTTGTGAGTCGACCGGAACCCTATGTAGGTCAACTCATACAGGTAAAAATAGCAAAAATCATAAATTTTGTTCAACAAACATCCAAAGAGACATAAATAAACAGCCTATCCATATTTCAAACATACAAAGGGATGAAATACGCGTAATTATGGAATAAACATCAATAATAACACACAATTTGATACATTACTTTATATGAACGAGGTAAGTGCGAGAGTTTCTAAATAAGGAAAAATAGTACCTCGACTTCAATTAACAGCCAATGCCCTCACATATGGCTTTATACTTCTTTATTTGTTAGATAAAAGATGAATAAAGCACATATAGAGATAGATATAAAGCATGAGAAAGTTACTTCCTAAACACGATCCGAGATGTCGAGAACGCCGAGTTTCCTACGAATGTGAAAGAAAGGCTCTGCAGCGAGTGGTTTTGTAAAGATATCTGCAAGTTGATTTTTAATATCAACATGCTCAAATACCACGTCGCCCTTCTCCACGTGATCCCTAAGGAAGTGGTGGTATATTTCAATAGGCTTGGTGCGTGAATGTAGCACGGGATTCTTGGTTAGGTTAATGGCACTAGTGTTATCATAAAAAATCGGAACACGATCAAATTTTAGGTTAAAGTCAAACAATTGTTGCTTAAGCCATAAGACTTGAGCACAACAACTAACAGCTGCAACGTATTCCGCTTCGGATGTTGACAAAGCAACATAAACCTGCTTTTTGCTATGCCAACTCACCAAAGAATTTGAAAACAGATGACACGTTCCACTCATGCTTTTCCTATCTGATTTGCAACCAACAAAATCGGAATCAGAAAAGCCAACCAAGGAGCAATCATTTCCCTTAGAATACCAAAGTCCATACTTTGGAGTACTAGAGAGGTATCTAAGTATGTGCTTTACCGCTTTTAAGTGAGATTCTTTAGGAGATGATTGATACCTCGCACACATACAGACACTAAACATAATGTCGGGTCTAGAAGCAGTAAGATAGATGAGATATCCAATCATGCCTCGATACTTTTTCACCTCTACATCCTTACCATTTTCGTCTCGGTTAAGATTCACACACGTAGGCATTGAAGTGTTGATAGCCTTGGAGTTTGCCATGTCAAAACACTTGAGAAGCTCAAGGCAGTATTTTGTCTGGCTCACAAAGGTACCTTCATTCAGTGGTTTGATTTGCAATCTGAGGAAATAGTTGAGCTCCCCCATCATGCACATCTCGAATTCTCCCTGCATTAATCTAGAAAACTCCCTTAGCAGATTCATGTTAGTTGATCTAAAAATGATATCATCAACATATATTTGTACCAAAATTAAGTGTTTTCTTTGACGTTTAATGAAAAGGGTTGTGTCAACCTTTTATGTTGAGTACCCTTGGTCAAGAAGAAACTTGCTTAGACGGTCATACCAAGCCCTAGGGGCTTGCTTGAGTCCATACAAAGCATGTTTTAATTTGTATACATGATCAGGATACTCATAGGATTCAAACCCGGGAGGTTGGGCAACATAAACCTCTTCATTTATATATCCATTAAGAAACACACTTTTTACGTCCATTTGAAATAGTTTAAAATCTTTTGCACAAGCGAAGGCAAGTAGAAGGCGTATAGCCTCAAGTCGGGCAACCGGCGCATAAGTTTCCTCATAGTTGATTCCTTCCTCTTAGTTATACCTCTGCGCGACCAAATGTGCCTTATTTCGAGTTATTACTCTGTTCTCGTCTATTTTATTCCTAAACACTCATCGGGTGCCAATTACTCGATGGTCTCGCGGAGGAGGGACAAGGTCCCAAACCTCATTTCTTTTAAATTGATTAAGTTCCTCTTGCATTGATAGGAACCAATGTTCATCGAGTAATGCCTCTTTTGGGTTTTTAGGTTCTACTTGAGAAACGAAAGCGAAGTGATAACAGAAATTACTTAGCTTTGATCGAGTTGTCATTCCCTTTGAGATATCACCGATAATATTTTCGATGGGATGGTCTTTAGAAGACTTACATGCTGGAGGAAGACCGTCGGTGTTGGACGGATGAACTTCCTCAATCCTCTCACGGTGGTGATCTTTTTCCTCCTCAACTTTGACTGGGTCAGGTTGATCAATTCATGTCTCAGCATCTTTGAGTATGTCTTCAGAAGATACACCTGCACCATGAAATGAACTACCATTTCCGACACTTTTTGGATAAGACTCATAGAATGTGACATGAATAGACTCTTCAAATGTAAGTAATCTCTTGTTGTATATTCTATAAGCTTTACTTGACTGAGAGTATCCGAGAAAGATACCTTCATCTGTCATGGAGTCAAATTTTCCTAGACTCTCTTTTCCATTGTTTAACACGAAACACTTACAATCAAAGACATGAAGGTTAGACACATTTGGCTTCCGCCCTTTTAAAAGTTCATACGAAGTCTTGTTGAGAATAGGGTGGATGAGCACCCTACTCAAAACATAACAAGTCGTACTAATGGCGTCATCCTAAAAATATTTAGGAAGCCCACTTTCGTTAATCATAGTTCTTCCTAACTCTTCCAAATTAAATTTTTACGTTCCGCGTCCCCGTTTTGTTAAGGGGTACACGGAGCGGAAAAATTATGATCAATTTCGTGTCTACCATAATATTCCTCAAAAAGGTAATTTCGAACTCACCTCCATGATCACTTCTAATTGATATGATGTTTGTGTTTAACTTATTTTGAGAAAGTTTAGCAAATTTTTCAAAGGCGGAGAATGTATCGCTCTTGTTAGCCAAGAAGATAGTCCAGCAAAACCTAGAAAAATCATCAACTATAACAAAACCATAGTAGTTACCACCTAAACTTTTAATTCTATATGACCCAAAGAGGTTCATATAAAGAAGTTCAAGAGGTCTCATATTTGAAACAATGTTTTTAGATTTAAACGAGATTCTTGTTTGCTTTGATATTTGGCACGCATCACATAAGTGATCCTTGGTAAACTTGACTTTGGGTAAGCCAATAACTAGGTCTTTTGAAACTATCTTATTTATCAAGTCAAAATTGACATGCGCTAAACGTCTATGCCACAACCATGAGTCTTCACTCATAGTCATGAGACATTTATCGCTGCTCAATGATACTTCACTCAAGTCTAGCATATAGACATTATCTACCCTCAATCCATTAAACACATCCTTATTTTTATCATTATGTTCAATTAAGCAATAATCTTTTGAAAAAGATACTTTATATCCCTTTTCGCATAATTGACTAATGCTAATGAGATTGTGTTTAAGGCCCTCGACTAGAAATACATCAGAGATAGTAGCAGATGAGGGATTACCTACACTACCTTTTCAAAGTATTGCTCCCTTGTTGTTGTCTCTATAGGTTACAAATCCCTTCTTTGCCACAAATTCAATGAAGAGAGATATGTCTCCTGTCATATGTCTTGAGCATCCACTGTCGAGAACCCATCTTCTCTCGGTAGTCTCAAGACTTTGTACCTATAAAAACAATCAATAAAAATAGGTACCCAATTGTTTATTGGGTCCTTGGTTGTGAGTGAAATCTTGGTTGAATTTAGGCAACTATTGACAAACTCCTTTAGGAACTAAAAATCTCCTAGAGCGACATTTAGCAATGGTGTGACCCCTCTTGCAACAATACAAGCAAGTAAAGTTAACTCTTGTATCACTTTTGCTATCTTGATTTCTGACCACATATGTATATTTTTTTATAAGGATTAACCATATTTTTTCTAAAATGTGCTCTATCAATAGCAAACATGATTTTCGATTCTAGAGCCTTGTTAAGTTTGGTCTTGAGATTTCTAACCTCATTTTGCCAAATGTGACATGTATCACGCCCGAAGTTAACCATTCTTTTTCTTACTTCCTCACAATCCACCTTTGTTCCTTCCACTATGGAAGCCTTTGAGCCTCCAATTTCCTTTCAGAATCGAGGACCTTTTGCTCCAAGTAAGAAAAATTTTGTTTGTTTGAGGCCAACAGTTTAAAGGCTTCCTTGGCTTCATGGTGTAAGGTATCAAAGGAAGTTTGTAATTTGGAATGAGACAATCTAGTAGAGTTTTCGTATTTTGCATGTCGTACCTTTTTGTTTTTCTTCTTTTGATGAGCGGAGAGACAAAGGTTGACGGATTCTTCTTCGTCGCGTAAACTATCATCCTTGGATGACTCGTTATCACTTTCCCATGCGATGTAAGCTCTTCTAGGCTTAACTTGCTTCTTATGTGACCAATTACTCTCCTTTTCTTTGTCCTTTTTCATCAACGGACAATCCGGCTTATAATGTCTGACTTTTCCGCAATTGAAACACGACCCTCTAACTCTACTTCCTTTGTTATCTTCATTCTCAGAAGACCTTGATTGTTTTTTGAAATCGACTAGATTCTTTTCGGAATGTTGGATACCATTTTTCCTTACATAGAAATTGTATCGCTTCAAAAACAGATCCATATCCTCATTCTTTTCGTTATCTTCGTTATCACTCGAGTCGCAATCACTCAGCTCTTTTGCGTAGGACTTTGAACAAGAAGCCTTTAGAGCTATAGACTTCTTTTCAGCAGTTTTAGTCTTCTCCTTCTTTTCCCTTTTCTCAAATTGCTCGAGACTAAGAAGCACTTTCTCGTGTTCTTGAAGCTTTCCAAAGAGTTTTGTAAGGTCCAAGGTCATAAGATCATTTACTTCCTTTATGGCGGTAAATTTTGGTTGCCATTCCCTGGTGTTGCACCCCAAAATTTGCCCAACATTTCTTTACCTAGCTTATGTTTCATTTCATTCACATTAGCATTATCATTTGCATTTCATTGACATGTATGCAGGAGATCAAGAGGTATGATTACCAACCAAGAGCTACACAAGACTATGAAGCTAGCTAAGAAGGTTATTCAAGTGTTCAAGGGTTGATATCCTTGTCAGAGAAGTCAAAAGATCCTCAGAGAGAGTGATTGAAACCAAGTGTGTGTGTCTCCTAACTTGAGAGTTGTGGGAAGTCCTCAGATGATTCTGAAGCCATGAAGTTAGACTTGAGGTCTTGAGAGAGCTTATGAGATGTCTTGAAAGCCATCATGAGGCCTAGACAGGTCATTGTGCAAGATTAAGAAGACTAAGCCATGAGTGGTGTAATTAGGGTTTGACTGGGTCAACCCTAGGTCAACTGATGATTTGAACAAGGTTAAGACATAATTCAAGAGCCATGTGATCATGGATTGATGCATTGAGATGATATAAGGAGGATTCCAAGGTCAACTCATCATGATTGAAGAGTTTGAGAAGTTTCAAGCTAGGGTTTCTAAGGCTTGACAGTGTAAAATCCCCTAGTTTGACCCCTATCTTCAAGGCAGTTTAGCTCAAGATGTGATTGTCATCTCATCTTTCCCCCAACATGAATGTTGTAGAGAATGATCTTAGATTTAATTTGAGTACTAGAAGTCCTTGATAGGGATTATAGAACTCAAGTTATGAGCCAGACAAGTTACAGGTCATCTGAGGTATGTGAATTTGGGGGCTTGAAAGTTACCCAACTTGCATCAAACTTTTTCCATAGAAGGATGATTCCTATGAACTTTTGGTCAACATGAATGTTGTTCCTTATCCTCTTAGCTTTCTAGAGAGTACTATAAGTCCTTGATAGGATTTGTAGAACTCAAGTTATGGCTTTGACAAGTCAAGGGCATTTTGGTCATTTGGAGATTATAGGTCATTTCAAGCATAAGGCCATAACTCCTATTTCCAAGCTTCAAATGGAAAAATGTTCAACATAAAACTTGTTCAAATGATGTTTTAAGGCTAGTAAAGAGGTCATGAGATGTTGGAAGTACTTGTAGCTCAAAGTTGCAAAAATGACCTAAAATAAGGGTATAAGTTAAATAAACCAAAGTTGGAAATTGATATTTTTAATCTACACACCCAAACCAAAGCATGTAATATATCATTTTGACTCTAAAAAGCATTTTAAGAACATTGGTTTAGCCACATTTTTGATTTGAGGTCTAATTTGTGGACTTGCTTTGAAAAGTAATTGCTTGCATATTAAGTAACATTTGCAAAACACATGAGAGATCAATGCACAAGCTTCCAAGGCCTTGCAACACATCTAATATCTCACTTGGAGAGATTTTGGGATCACAACAAGCTGCTGCAACAAGTGAAACCATAATTGGGGTGAGTATGGCATGAGATGGTATTTTGGATGATATGAGAAATTCAACATCTCCTTGGATGATTCCAGAAGGTTCTAGAGAGGTCCAACACCATCTATATATTGATTAGAAGGGGTTCAAGTGCAAGGTTGGTGAGAATTGAGGGAGAGAAGAGAGTTTGCAACTTCACATTGTTCATTGCAAATTGAAATCAGTTTCTGCATTCTACACCATTTTTTATCTTTCTTTTGATCTCAACAACTTCTATTGAGGATACCGAATGATTCCAGATCAATTCCATAGCAAATCCATGGCTGAATTGTGTGTGAACAATTGAATTTCAGCTCCTACAAGTCACTATCGGGTTTGGAGTTCCAGGCATTTTCCATCAATTCTCTTGCATACAGAAGCAAGAACTTGGTACATTGAATGATTTTGGAGCTGTAGAAGGGTTGAAGTGAAGAATTGCTACATCTGTTACTCAAGAATTCCCAGGTTGGTAACTTTCATTCCTCACCTTAATTTAAGAAGAATTACCTCAATTTGTTAGGTTAGATTGATAGTATGTGGTTAGGAGATCGTTTCTGGAAACTTAGAGAGGATTTCGTGATGATCAATGAGGTGACACAGTTTCTGTTTGGATCAAGAACATGTTGGATATTGAGAGATAATGTGAGTATTATAGCAAGAATGGATCAGTGTAGAGTGAGGATCAATTTGTGACCTTTAATTTAGAGAATGGTGAAGATCAAGATTTGAGTGAAATCTGAGAATGTCATCGGGTTTTTAGTTAGAAAGGGAATTAGAGAATTCTGAGGGTGGATTCGTGTTCAGCATCGAATTTGGAGTAGGATAGTGATTGGTTTTGTGGATCTTGATGACCTGTGGAGGTTGGTTCACCGGAGAAGACGGTGGCGCTGCAACTCAGGCCACCGTTTGAAGAGTTCCCTCCATCTGAGTTTAAATCTGGGACGATGACGCATGCCCGTTGGATGTAGGTTTGACCCTTGACTCAAGCATGAAATGGAAGGCCACGATCTGTTTGAAAATTCTGAAGAGAGACATTAGAATGAAACGCACCGTTTCATTAATTGAGTTGTTTTGGGCTTAGTGAAATAACTGATATCCACACCCCCCCTGATGGCCCAATCCATTATGTGAACTGATTTTCATTACTATCCACACCACGCATTTATCTTTTTAATTGGATTTTCTTTATTTTCTTCATTTTTTTATGGTTCTTGATAAAATCATATAAAATTGAAAAATGATCCAATTAATCCCATTATTTTTGCATTATATTCATGATTGAGTCTAGTACTTTGTAGATAAAAAATATTGTTATTTCATGCATTTTCTGATTTTATGGGAATTTTCACATTTTAATTGATATTAAAATGGTTATGTTTGATACTTAATTTTGTGGAATTTTGTGTGATCATGTGGTGATGATTTTGATCCTGATTTTTTGTGTATGATTAGCTTAGACATGTATGCTCTCATAGCATTTTTCTCACATTTTTGTGATGAAAATAGGTGTGTTTTCTAGATTGAGCTTTAGGTGCTTTCTTTTAGGGTTTAGGTTTAGTACCTTATAGTGTAGAATTTATTTCTAGGTCTTATTTGATGATTTGATCTCTGGAATTAATATGGTAGAGTCATGATTGACCTAGGTTCCCATAGTTATTTTTGTAGGATTTTAAAATTGGTTTTAGTATTTTAGTTAGGACTAACTTTAGTACTAGGTTTTAGGTGATCCTAATTTGCTAACTCAAATAGATTAACTTCTTTAGCCCCCTTAGATTAGGGTTTTGCTTTGGTTGCCTTTGGTTGAGATTGAAGACAAGTTGAAGACAAGGTGAGGATGCTTGAAGTTGCTTGAAGTTGCTTGGAGCTTGGAATTGCTTGTGCCTGAAGGTGTCTGATGAAGATTTAGGAGGTAGGAGACATAGGAAGAGCCTCATAATTAGAATGACTTCTTTCACAAATATGGAAAGCATCTTGTGCTTCCATTCCTCCCCATGACTAAAAGTCCTTCCAAGATATTCACATCCCTCCTTTGGAGGGATGAGTGGCTTTATCTGGGAAGTAGAACTTTGAGGGAACCAGTCTCTCATAATGATGAACCCTTACAGGCTTCCTTTGGTTGTCAATAAGTTTATCATTTCCACTCATTCTGTTAAATCAATTGTCTTCTGGTTTGAGTATCTTGAAAGATGTTGGACTTGAGTTTGAAGATGAGGACTTTATTGAAGAGTGTGGAAGAGGATGATTCCTTGAGCATTGCCATTGCAGCTGAAGCTTGAAGAGCAAGAAGAACAAGTTGATGCTTGTGAAGAAGATTCAATTGAGATTGAGTGAAGAGCTGAGGCTTAAAGAATTGAAGGATGAAGTTGAAACTTCCATGTGATTGAAGATTACTCTGAGAAGCTGAAGCTTGTAAATGAAGAAGACCAAGTTGATACTGGTAAAGCAAAGAGAGCTGAAGCTTGAAGACTAAGTTGATACTTATGAAGAGGATTCAATTGAGATTGGGTGTAGAGCTGAGGCTTGTGGAATAAAGGATAAGTTGACACTTGAATTGATGCATTGAGAGCCTGAAGGAATCAAGTTGACACTTGCTATTAGGAGTGAAGCCTGAAGGTGGAATTGACTGAAGAGCTGAAGCTTGGAGAAGAGAGAACAAGTTGATACTTATGTTTGATGGGTTGAAACCTTGGAGAAGCAAGTTGATACTTGTCATGGAGGATGATAGCCTTGAAGGGTGGTTGAAGTCTGAAGACTGGATTGCTGTCAGAAGAGCTGAAGCTTAGTTGAGAGAGGGAGTTGTTGATCTGTTTCCTTTCCTACTTGTTTCCTTTCTGTATTAGTGGGCCTTGTTTGACTTGCTTGATGCATTAGAATAAGTCCATATCTAGTCTGACTTTAACCTAGGAGCATGATTGCACCAAAGGTTGAGGTGCTCCCTCTGCTTGTATTTTTATTGTATGGCTTTGCTTGCGGTTATTCGGTAGAGCCCTGCTCCCTTGCCTATGTGGTTTGTGTTTGCTTGATAGCATGTTATTTTTACTATATGATTGCAGTTGTTATTATATCTTGCCTGATAGCATGTTATTTCTTCCGTATGATTATTGTTATCCATATCTGGCTTGAGGTCGAGACAAGCTTGTGGAGGCTGATGCCCCACACACATTTCCTCCCTCACTTGCATTGCATGCATTTTACAACTGTATATCTGTTTACTGTTTAAGCTGATGCTTTATCTGTTTCTGTTTATCATTGATATGATCCCTTAGGACTCTCACTTCCTTTGATAAGGAAGTGATGATTAGAACTTTAGGTTGAAACCTATGCATGATAACTTCTAGGAGTTCCCTGTTTCAAACCTCAACCATAGGATGAATCCTTGGCATGACAACATTAGGACTTGATAGTCTCCCGTTAGTTGAGCCTGCTCTCTTCTCATCTCAAAACAGCTTAAGATACAGTAATCATGAATGATTTCTTTCGTACGTTACAAGCCTTAAGCTATCTGAGAAAGGATTGTTGGAGAGCTCCTTTTCAACAGTCTGGATGTTTAGTATGGCACCCTTTGGGTGACATGCGACGCATTCACTCTCAGGTCATAGTCTTTAGTGCGATTGAAATTGCAAACACAAATAAAAAACAGTTCTTTCATAAAAGACAGAAAACAAACTTCAAACTTTTTTGCCCCATGGGCCCATAATTTAAAGGAAGCTTTTCTGAAGAAAAGAGTGTCGTTAACCCTCAGTTCTACCGCAAACAGGCTTTGTCCCTAACTGCTGGAACTGCTGTTTAACCCTACTCGATAAAACAGATGAATCTGAATTCCCGTAATCCGTATTAGCCCGAACTACGTAAGCTCTGATCTCTCATATCCGTTGAGAGTACGTAGGCACAATACTGACGTATTGGTGAGCCACCTTCCCCCGTAACCTGTAGTTAGCTGAACTACGTTGACTCTGATTTCTCATTCTCTGATGGGAATACGTAGGCATAAAGTGCGACGCTTTGCCGAGTCTTTTTCTTTTCTTTTTAAGCCAGCCTTGATAGGTAGATAGATAAAACCAACCCGTCAGATAAACACAACAAGCGTGGATCCCATCGAGTAAGATGGACGTGAGGGGTGCTAATACCTTCCCCCTGCGTAGCCGACTCCCGAACCCAGACAATGGTTGCGATGACCTTGTCTTATACCTTTTTCGTCAGGTTTTTCCGATCGTTTCCTTTCCCGTTCCGAGGGATAAATAACGAAAGGTGGCGACTCTTCTGTTTTGCCGGCACCTTATTTTCGCGGAAGCGACACCTGGTAAGACATCTTAAGACTTTATTAGTAGAAACATCATTGGAAACTGGTTTACCAAGTGAATTTAGTCTATTGATTAGGTGAGAAAATCTCTTTTGCATGTCAGCAATGGTTTCCCCTTGCTCCATGTGAAAGAGATCAAACTCTTGTGTCAAAGTATTGATTCTAGCTAGTTTGACATCATTTGTTCCCTCATGGGCAACTTGTAATGAGTCCCACATAGCCTTAGTAGTCAAATAGTGGGAAACCCTATAGTATTCATCAACTCCCAAGGAGGAGATCATAATATTTTTAGCCTTCCAATCGTAATTGCACTTTTTCTCGTCTTCATCATTCCATTGTGCTTCAGGCTTAGGCACAACCATGTTATTTTCATCGGTCATGGTTATTTCCATAGGACCGTTCAAAATAACATTCCATACCTTCCTATCAATGGAATTTATATGCACACGCATACAATCTTTCCAGTAACTATAGTTTTCACCATAGAAAACATGTGCTATATTATAAGCCCCTTTTGGTTCGTTAGCCATTTTCTAAGAAGTTATATGTGAAGCACGAAATGAACTGGTGCTCTTGATACCACTTGTTAGACGATGGCACAGATCTAGAAGGAGGGGTTGAATAGATCATTTGTCAAAAACAGAGTTGGTGCTACCAATATTTGGTTTTAAAAATTTTTTAGGGGGAAGCGGTCGAGGAACTATATTCTTCTAAAACGAACCTTAACCGAAAAACCGGATATACGCAAAGCCTATGGAATTCGATAAAAATGAGGTTAAGAATCACTAATTTGAACACACATCAACAAAAATTTATTCACTGTGAGGTTGGACTATTTCCAATGCTTAAAAAATATAATCAAATTGAAAAGACAACACAAGCATTTGTTGTTCACACAATTAGTCAAACACTTGGTGTGCAAGGTACCATAAGTGAATTCCAATATGTGAGTGAAGTGCTTAAGTGTTCAATTACAATCAAGGATTGTAATAGGCTTCAAAAATGGTTCAGCACTACTCACATCAGAATTTTGATTAACTCAATTATTTGCACATAAACTCAGAAATTAAGCAATTGAAAAATAAAGAGAGAACACCAATTTGTTGAGACAGTTCCCCCGTCGTCCTCGCTCGGGGTACGTCTGTCCTCAATTCTAAAAATAGAATTGAGACTTGTATATAGATATTACTTGTTAGTAAATGTTTACAAGAGAAGCAATATAAATCAAACAATCAAACCCAATTGTTGATGCATAGCCTATTCCTTCTCTTCCCTTGATTCAAGCTGAATCAAGTCCTTCGAACGCGATGAATAAACCTCCGATTATGGCACACCCTTTGAACAACCCCGCAATCTTCAAATCTTGCCCCGCTGATTTCAATCACCAATGCTTCGAACCCGAATCTTCCTCTCACAATCCTCCGGTTACCACTACTAAACCGACAGAGCACCCCGTTCTTCGATTACCATCGCTCGGTTGAATCTGTGATGGACCGATTCGTGCAAAAAAACCCAAAATCCAAGATTCTTGGAGGACAAAACCCTAACGGTTTTATTCAAGAAAAACCTATTGATTTCTCAACCCAAATCCGATGACACCAATCCTACGTTTGGACATATCACCTCTAAAAAGAAGAATGCACAACAAAAATGATTATGTGTAGTTGTTGAGAAAATGGAAGGAAGAGGATGAAAATGATGAGAATAAATCAGTATCTATTTTCACTTTTCTTGTTATTTTTTGAAGAATAAGCTAACTCACTATATATGCAAGTCAAAAACCAATTAACTAACATAACAACCACAAAGACAGTTTCATATAACATAAATTTAACTGAAAACGCACGAGTGGTCGACCTATACAGAAAGGAGGGTCGACCTGAGCTCACCTGAATTTCAGATTGTGCAGAAAACAACACCTTGTATCGACCGTAACAGGTCATGCGTCGACGCAAAGCATACAAAATTAGACAAACAAAAATGGACACAGTATAAGTCGACCGGAGGTTCGACGCGAGCACTCCTGAGAGTAGATCATGCAAAATACTTTTTATATGAGTTGACAGGAACAAGTTTGAGTCGACTCAAAGACACAAAATATGCAAAAATGCATATTTTCATGTATAATGCTACTTTTGAGATACTCCACCATATAGTAAGCTAGACATATTTGACCAAACTTATATGAAGCATATATTAACACTTTCTATATGTATCAAACAATGTTTTTGACAGATGTTTGACTCAAGAGGGATGAGGTATGCATATGTGACACAATGATACCATCCAAAATATATTTTTCTACCTATCTAAGTTTTGACATCATTAAAACAAGTGTAGCTAACTATGAGGATTGACCTCACACTAAGGACATTGCCTTCAACAATCCTTTTGCTTCCTTTTATGATAAGGCCACATGGGAGACTCTTGGGTTAGTCTATCCATGGCTATTGACGTTTGTCCTTCCTTCTAGCTAGGTGCTACTTCCTTTTATTTAGAGGAATGGACAAAATTTTCCCTACAAAAAATGGCAAAGAAAGACATAAGATATCAGACGAGTAAATTTGAACTAGGGATCACTTAGATCTCAAACTTACGCAAATATTTATCTATCTTGTTGTCTTTGCCTTGATCTAACATAATCATGTTATGCTAGATCATGACCTTAAACTCTCCCAAGAGCTACCACTTACATATCAATAAGGGTGATGTAGTTAAATTTAAACAAATTATGCCCGTTGGGTTCTTTGTCAAAGATAGAGGAAAGCGAAGGGCGTCATCCGCCTCAGTTATGACCATAGAGGCGTCATATCGCCCCATAACTTTCAAAAATTGATCATTCCAATTTTTATAATTATTGGAGTGATACTTGAATAATGCTCTTCCAGATAGAGAACTCGAAGTCACCTAACCACCTTTGGTACCATAAAAGGAAAAGAATATCCCTATGGTAGGGTTGATTTTCGTTCGATGGCATATCACCTCAAACGCCCTAATCATTCTCCAACCATTCAGCGAAATATGTGAAGGGGTGACATTAGCAATCATCAAAACCTCTATTTCAAATAGGGTAAAATGGATAATAACCCATAGATCTTAAATAATAGGGATATGGAAGTTGAAATAAGGATGTGGCAAGTCCTCTAGAGCAGCCTTATTGATCCTTTCTTCCTCGATGCACGCCTCCAAATTACATCCTCTTCATTACCAAAACTAGAAAGGATGATTTGTCTTTGAAAGACAACAACCTTCTCTTCATCAATGTATAGAGTCACAAAATATTTAACAATCAAATGTTTAACATTTGTAGTCGCCATTGGTTGATGAGACTTTTCTATTAAAGAACAAGAAGAGAGCCACTATAAGAACCACTAGTGTTATCATAACTCCCAAATATGCCTAACTCTAAGAGCCTGCAATTAGTGGAACCTTTCTCACGTTCAACATTTTCCTAGCATGATGCAAATACATTTCACTCCATTATTTAACGTTTGGAGGTTTTATCACCCTACTGCTCTCATATAAATCCCTAATAACCACCATTAAAGGGGAAAAGGATAATGAGAGTAGGAAACTTATACCTGCAAATAGAAGATTGAGAGTTGAAATTGGTAACAAAGAAGAAAATATGTTTTACACTTGAAGAACTCTGAAAAGATTTTAAGAAATCTTTGGTGAGAAGAATATGCAAAAAGATAAATAGTGAAGTAGGAAATATTAAACCATGACACATAAAAATCTAGACAATAATTTAGAAAGAAATGTTAGACATTATCAAGGAAAGAATCAGTTAAGACAATACTAAATTAATAAATAAAAAGTTGTACAAATATAAATAAATTTTAGAAATTTCTTTATTATTTATTTAATTTGAAAACTATGGTGAAAAGTAGGGGTGGCAAACGGGCATGCCCATCCCATTTAGATCCGCCCCGCAAAAGCTTGTAGAAAAATGTGGTGGTGTGGAGTGGGCATAGTTGAAGATGCAGGCTTAAAACCTAGACCCCCTGCAAGAAAATTAGGGCGAGGCGGGGAAAGCTCGCGGACACTACACATTTTAAGACTAAAAATGTAAAAGCTTATGTAAATACTTGTGCTCGCAAAAGCCCGCGAAGCAAACGGGGTTGGGCGGGACGGACACATTAGAGGGTGAAGATCTAAATCTTTTATTCGTCCCGCACTAAAGTTCAGGAAAAACAGGCATGTCCAACGGACCCGACCTGTTTCGCCACCCGTAGTGAAAAGTTAACCAAAATCTAAGACAAATTTTAAAATTTCTATGTTTTAGTCATTTTCAATAGAGATGTATTAGATCAAATATGTTTGTATAAATTAATTAAATGTAAGAAGATGAAATATACAAATTTATAATTTCAAATATGAAACAAATGATCTCTAAGAAAATTAAGAAGTTTCTATAGTCAAATGCTAGAAAAAATTTGCAATAATATAAATATTTTTAAACAATAATCTAAACAAATATAATTATTTTTCTGATATGCATTAAAATCATCCATGTTATTTTTCTAGAGTGACAATTATTGTATGAGTATATTATAAATTTTTACATTGAAGATTTATAAAATAAAAAATATATAAATTTACCTTAAACTTATATTTTTATAAATTTTTTTATCCAAATATATTTTACATATATTATTATGTAAATTGTTATGAAATGTTAATTTATTTTAAAATAAATAAAAATAAAAATATGATGTGACATGAATTTTTATTTGTTGGAGTGTAGTTTTATGTTATTTGAGTTGTTTTTATCCCTCTTTTTATTTTATTGTAGGTGTCTTTTTATTTTGGGTTTAAGCTCATATCCTCTGTTAATACAATTTGCTTATAAAAAAATCCAACATTTCTTCTTTAATTAAGAAAGACCCCAAGTAAAAGATTATTGTATTAATAGTAAAAACCAATAATATACAAAAAGAAATAATAAATAAATTGAAAGAAAAAAAAACATTAAATAGAGATGCGGTGGCAATTTGCAAGGTCTCTGAGATTTTGCGACCAAACTGCTTCTTCTATCTATCGTCTTCCTCTTCTTCTTCTTCCAAACCATTGTTAGGGTTTCAACTTTCTCTCTCGGAGCCTCAAATTAATCCATAATCCAACCCAATTTCGCACCTTTCCCTAGTTTTCGCTTCATACAACTCACCATATCCGAAGACATCGACAACTCCGTCTGGTACGCCACTTTGTTTTTATTCCTTTCTTTAACTTCAGCACATAAAGATTCATTTTTTATGCTTTTTTTTATACTCTTTGTTGCTTTGTTGTTCAATCGTGTAGATTGTAGGTGCTTTTTATTTCACAAAAGTAACATAGTAGTTACCCCAGACATGATTTGAACACCAAATATTTAGTCTGATAAATCACTGCACCAAGAATCAATTGATAAAGTAGATATTATTATCTCTTATTTTCTTCATTAATAATTTTGTTTTAATTTCAACATCTTTTTATAATCACAGTTCTCTGTTATACACCAATGTTGGCCACTAGTGCAGTTGCGTCTTTGCCCAAATTACCACCAGGTAAATGAGAATTTCTGACTTTTTTAATATTTCTAATCAGATCAATACATCCATGTTTGGAATCCCATGCTTTTAACTAACACATCCACTTGTGCGGAAAAAACTGAATCTGTTTTGTCACTTCAAGTTGATTGAATTCTATTTGAGGTGAAGGTTTAAGCTGCCATTGCCCATATTTGTGTTAAATAACTGCTTTCATATACGCTTTTCTTTTATTGATTTTACCTTATTTGTATGGGTTACAAATATGGATGTAACCCCAAAGGCAGGATTTGTCCACAATTCTTGCATATACTACAAAGAACTTTCCTGACATTTGGTTTTTTATTCACCGCAGAAATGATTGAAAGCATTATTTAAACTTCTAGTTACTATAAATTTATAACTATAAAATAATGATCATATTTTTGTACAGTAAGAAGAGGTGGAAACTGCATCGAAGAGAATGTTGTTCCTACATCTAAATTTTCAAGAGGATTACCGACTGTTTCATTGAGTTGTACACAGTTTCCATTTGATAGAAGAACCCGTTCTACTCGGGCAGCAACTATAATATGTGCTGCAGCTTTGGTAACATCTTTACTCTTACCTTAATTTTATCATATTTGGTAGTCTACTCTCCTTAACTCTAGCGTCTATCAGTTTCTGAACTTTGAGTGAGTTCTTCATACAAAGAACACAATACATTTATAGAATCTCTCTTTACTAAAACTCTCTGGCATATGCAGAATGCAAGATGTAGTGCAGAGCAAACTCAGACTGTTCTTCGAGAGGCTCCGACAATTACTCATCTTCCCGGTAATTATTGACTGCAGGGATATTATTTGATTTTTATTAAAAGAAAATATTATATTTGTTAAACCATGTATACACTCTTCAAAAGGGTGCTCTAATGGCTCATCATGGTTTAATTCTACTTTTAGGTAAGGAGAAGTCCCCACAAATCGATGATGGTGGATCTGGATTGCCACCTCGTGATGATGATGATGGCGGGGGAGGAGGTGGAGGTGGCGGGAACTGGTCTGGTGGATTTTTCTTTTTTGGGTTTCTTGCTTTTCTTGGTTTCTTAAAGGACAGTGAAAATGAAGACCAACGTTACGGCAACCGAAAAAGGCGGAGATGAGTTGGCAGGGGCAAATGTATGCTTTGTTAGAAGATTTTGCTGTTGTAATAGTGAATTTCCTTATCATATATACATACCGTAGAATATGTTGATCAACACGGTATTGTGCTATAAGATGAATCACTGAGAACCTTTTTGTTTCTGAGATTGTTACCAATCAAACTGTCACTGAATCTCAATCACCATCTCTTGTAGTCCTCTTATATATTCTAAATCGACTAACATTACTAAAAGGTATAACACTATTCTTTTTAAAAAAGGAATGGTGAAGTTTATAATAAGTATTGCGATAAGAATTATATACAGAGGATGGTTCGATACTAAAAGGTCAGTGACAGAGAAAAAATCATATCGATGAAAAGTTTGTTGGGTGCTACCGTGCTACAAATAAATTGTGGCAACAGAAAAAAATGGAACTCCAAGAACGTCGTTTTGGTTACAAAACAGATTTTTCACCAAAATTAACATGAAAATTTTGCATTTGAAGATACATGAAGATTATTAAAAGAACATAAATTGCATGCTTGTTTACCATAATCTTCAACAGTTTACCGAAATCTTAAACAAAAAGAACAAAAAATTCTACTTCATGCACATATTCGTTCATCTTCTATTATGAAGGTAAAATTTTATGACTTGAAATATGAATTAAAAAAAAAGAATTGATGTCAAAGTTTGCATGTAATTTATACACATTGAGGGTGAAAAAGTCAAATTAAAGAGGAAAAAGATTGATGTCGAGGTGCAGAAGGTGGAGTGATATGAAAAGGTTGAAATGAAAAGCTTGAAGATTAACGATTTATAAATATTCACGAAAAAATACATAAAATATGAACCTGAGACAATTATGAGCTCGTGAAATATTGTGTGGTGTGATTAAAGAAAAATATGAACTTAATTGATATGATTATGTCTGTTTGAACTTGTTTTATGATTATGTATGTTATTCAAACTAGTCACTATTTAAACTATTTGTTCAAACAAAATGTTATTCAAAATATTTGTTATTTAAACTAATTGTTATTCAAACTAACTGTTTAAAATTTATTGTTATTCAAACTATCTCTTTAAATAATTTTAACATGCAATAACTATCATACTCCCTCTACAATTTATTAACATAATTCAATAACTAATGTCTCTTCACATGATCATTTCAATCCTTTCCACGTTGAAAAAATGTTCATGAATTATGTCCCGTGTACTAGATTTGATTGGAGAAAATAGATTTACAGTCTGTTGCGGTAGTTTATAGCTTTCAATGCAATAGGAAGGAGGTTGACTTGTAAGGTTAACACTCTATCACTAAAGTCAGTAAGATAGTAAAATTGGAGTTTAAGTGAGAAAGGATTTAAATTACTGAGAAATTGTGTGTTTTTCTCTTTAAAAAGGGGAAATGGTTGATAATCGCATGCGTGTAGAATTGCATAGGATTCGATTATTCATTAGATTCATTTGGGTTGTCATTGTGACGTTCTCGTAAGAGGTTACCTGTGACACGAAGGAAAAATGATATACTTTTTTCGCATATAGTAAATTGTCACTTCTTAATTAAGCCTTCGTCTTCTGAGCCTTACGGACGGTGCAAAACAATTAACACCCCCTCCCCCACCAAGCCATTGTCTCAGCTTTGCATGGCGAGGGTCTGTGAACATGGAAGTCCTAGATGGAACATTGTCATTCTCGATAATAGACGCATTAAATACCTCTCTTGAGAGTTGTAACATAATGTTGAGAGTGACTACCAATGCCATTATTCGCTAGATAGGAATTATTTATCTCCTTCCTTAGAGTACTCGAATGTTTTCAATCTATTTTATAGAAGATTTCAATTGTTGGTACTGCATGGTAGATCATAGGATCCTTAATGCTTGAATTAAGTATAAAGGTTTTTTTATGCTGGACCGATCCTTCTTCTGCTTTTGTAATCCATGTTTTTTTTTGTTCTTGCTCCCTTTCTCTAGGACTTCCAAGATAGTGATTGCTCGAACTTGCTTACTTCCATATACATGCAATAGTTTTGTTTACAATGTATTTATACGATGATGATAATATCAACTTAGGTTAAAAAGGCTAGTAAAGATATATCAGAAGCCCAATATATAAGACTAGGTGGAAAATTCTCTTCCTTTTCTCTTTTGATTTGCATCCACCGGCCAGTGGGTATGAATGCACTTTTTTGGCCGGCTTTCCACAGACAACACTAGTATTTTGTATTGAGACTTAATTTGATCGAAGAGAATGGATTCACAGTATGTTACGGTTGTAACAACCCAATTTTCAATAACTGATTAATGGTACTAGTTAATTGGTTTGTATGATTTAAGTGAATTATTGGATTTAACTGATTTATTCTATTTGGGGGAATAATGTGGACTTACTAGATATTCTCTAATTAAGGATGAGATGAGATATTTTATGAGAAAAGAAATTGGTAAATATTTTGAGAGAAGAAATGTATTGGAGAGACATAGAAGGGAAGGGTATTTAAGGGAGAGTGGGAGGACAATGTAAAATAGAAAACATGAAAGAAAAGTGGAGGAAGAAGAGAAAGTAGAAGGAAAAAGAAGGGAAAGCTTGGAAAGCTCAAGAACGACTTCTAGCTTCCGATTAATCGAGGTAAGGGTGTGAAATATTGTTATTTTACCAATGTAT
The DNA here is from genome assembly GCA_963859935.3 of Lathyrus sativus. Classification (NCBI taxonomy): domain Eukaryota; kingdom Viridiplantae; phylum Streptophyta; class Magnoliopsida; order Fabales; family Fabaceae; genus Lathyrus; species Lathyrus sativus. The sequence goes on from CAWUDS030002947.1 coordinate 33,224, forward strand.
GTGATTATGTATGGATTGTTTGGATTTGTGTGGTTGTTTTCCCTCATCTTCCATTCTAGGGCACAAATGAGTTTAATCGGTAGAAACCGAGTTTTAACGGTTAAAAATGAGGACAAGTGGTAGAGTTTAGTCGAGGGATGTTGGGCTAAGGCTACTGAGACGAGTTAGGATTGAATCAGTTGGATTTCGATGAGTTTTGGAGTTTGGGACAGTGGGCATTTCTGAGTTTGCAGACCCTCGCTAACATGTTCGCTAGGCGAGCAGGTCGCGAGCATTCGTTGGGCATTCGTTGTGGCGAGCCATTAGCGAACGGTCCCAGACTTGGGCAGAATGGTTTTGGGTGTTCCTTCGCTGGTAGCGGGTAGCGAGTATTTGCTAGGCATTCACTGTGGCGAGTGGGGTAGCGAATCAAATCAGTGGCTTCTGTTTGCCTTCACGAGCTTGTTCGCTGGGCGAACAGGTAGCGAGCACTCGCTAGGGGCTCGCTTAGCGAGCAAGGTGGCGAGCATGACAGGATGTGATTTTCTTGTGTGTTCCATCTGAGGTCGGTTTTCCGATTCGTATATGATTAACCCTATCGCACTAGGCGATGATTATTGTTGTGATATGTTATACTGTGGGTAGCCTTATGGTGTGAATCCTAGATAATGAATTGATTTGTGAAATGTAGCCTTGGGAAATATATAATACATTGTTAATATGAATAAGAATGCGTGATGATTTGTGATTGGGTTATTGTCGTTTGGCACAATAATTTGAATGCATGGGAACATTGTGAGTATGTGTGCATTGTTTGTGATTGTATATGGATAATGCATGGGAACATATCGAGAATATGTGTGCATTGCTTGGTAATATGGTGATAATATGAATATGTTGTGTGTGAAATCATGTCGTAATTCTTGAAGTGATGGATTATTCGAATGCATGGGATTAAGACGAGTGAACGGTCTTAAGTGTATTTTGTTGATTGATTGCATATGTATCATTTAGTTAAGAGGCAATGTTTGCTAGTTTCGTGGAGACTAGTGACTTGTTCCAAACCTAGAAGGATGGGTTTGAAAGCTTAGGGAACGGGCTTTTGTTGTTATCGGTCTAGAAGGGTGGACCCGGTTTAAGTGTAAAAACCGAAAAATGATAACAAGTGTTGGTACCACATGGCATGAGTTGCATTGAGTTGCATTGAGTCTTATGGCATGAAGATGTGAGTGATTGTGTGAAAGTATGCGTATGTGTTTGCTTATGTGGAAAGATGAGAATTATGGGTATGTTTGATGATTGTCCATATTTGTTTGTGTGTATATATATGCTTTATGAAGTATATGATGAGTTATGACAAAGTATAGTGAGAATGGGGAAAATATGCGTATGTGTATGACTTGTGTAAATGAGCATTGTGAATACATGATTATTGTATGGAAGTATGCTTATGAGCATGAATTGATGAATTGAGGTTTGTAAATGTGTAACTGTGAGTTGATGAGTTTATATGAGTCATATAGTATAGGTGAATGTTGTATGAAAGTGTGCATACGGGTGTGGATTGTTAGGATTGAGAATTATGGAGATGTGCATTGATCGGTGGATTTTGCTGGTGTTTTTCAAACGGTGTTTGTCGTTTATTTTTTATTGTTTTATCCGTTTTCGAATCTTTTGTTTATGTGGTCATAGCTATTTTCGGTCATCTTTGTGTGAGTTGTATTTTGAGGCTTGTATCACTTTTGTCGCTGGTGCGTTTGATTTGGTTGTTTTTAGTGTGTTTTTGGCAGGAAATGGTGACCCGATATCAGTGCGGTTTCGAAGACTTTGAAGAGCCAAAAAAGTGGAAATCAGAGGCCTGACACGGGTGCCCGTGTTGCACAACACGGCCCGTGTCAGGAAGGACATGGTTGGGAGACACGGCCAAAAAGGAGAAGAGAAAAATGGAAAACAGAAGAGCAACACGGGTGCTCGTGTCACACAACACGACCCGTGTTGCAGACCCTGAAGATGAAAAATGCGCATCTTGATGCAGCAGCCTGACATGGCCACCAGTGTCCCATGACACGGCCCGTGTCAGGGCCACTGATAGCGAATTTGTCGTTTTTATGATTTTTGTGCTATCAGACCTGCTTCGAAGGGCATTTTAGACATTTTATGATGTAATTTGAATTTAGATATATTAGCCGCTTTTTGGCTAAGACTTGGTACTTTTTGATTGGAATAGAACTTACACAACTGAAGAAGGAGATTTCCGGAGAACGAAGGATCGATCAAAAGCGGAAGCAATTGATGATCCAAGTGAACCAATTTCAATTGTAATGATCTTTTCCCTTTTATTTCTAAGTGCATTTGTTTTGATTAAGAACATGAGTGGCTAAAACCCCATTTGTTAGGGGGTGGTCCTAAATTGCGATGTATTGACATTTGTTTGGATTATTCTATGAGAGTTATTTTTATTTACCTTATATCTTTTATTTTGCAACGATCTTAGTGCTTATTCGTATTGGAAAATAGAATTTGATTTACGATTAGGTTTTGGTCTGGAAAGTCGACCTAATGCTTTTGCAAAATAACATTACGGTAGATATTGCTTAGGAATGGGGATATCCCGTAGCACGTGTTTTATGTCAGAGATATTGCTTGATGCTTTTCATGGGCACTGAGGAATTAGTGTGCATGAAATTCATCAAAGGGTTTTTCATTAAGGAATTAAGGAAAACTAATTTTGAAAACTGATGTATTAAGGTTAAAAACAATTATCGCAGAATAATCCTCCATGGTCTTTACTCGCAATTTGTCCACTTCCCTAACATTGTTCTTAGATTAATATAAAAGTCATTATTTACTCGCTTTGATACTTTGCTACCAAACAACCCCCAAGGCATTTTTGTTCCTTTGAATACTAAAACTTCTGTTAATTACTACGCAGTCCTCGAGATCGATACTTGGGAATTTTTCCCTTATTACTACAATTGGTAAAAATAGTACACTTTCTATTTTCTCGGCCAAGTTTTAGGCGCCGTTGCCGGGGACTGCCAAATTAACGTTGTTTTTAGGATCCAAAAGAAATTTTGTTGCTCTGCGACTAAAATTTTTATTATTCGCTGTATTCTCTCTGTGCTTAAAATATCTAATGTTTGTCTAACTGTGTATGCGAGGTCAGGCCTCAGCTAAATATTCTTTTGATACAGAACCAGAACGAGCATTACACGAAAGACGGAGAAAAGCTAAAGTTAAAAGACTAGCAGAAATAGAGGAAATTATATC
>CAWUDS030002948.1:0-76738 GCA_963859935.3 Lathyrus sativus
AGAACTCAAGTTATGAATCATACAAGTTACAGGTCCTCAGATGAATGTGAATTTGGAGCTTGAAAGTCAACCAACTTGCATGACACTTTTGACCTAGAAAGATGATTCTCATGAACTCTTGGCCAACATGAATGTTGTTCCTTATCTTCTTAGCTTTCCAAAAAGTACTAGAAGTCCATGATTGGATTTGTAGAACTCAAGATATTAGCTTTACAAGACAAGGGTAGTTTAGGAATTTGAGATTATAGGCCATTTTGATTATGGGTCAATTTCACCATCTTACACGCCTCAAATGGAATTTTGTCCAACTTGAAAGTTATTCAAAATGATTTCATTTGTCCAACCATGCACCAAGAATCCATTGATATGGGTTAGAATGAGAAATGCTTGAAGAAAATTCATGAATGAATCATTAAAGGAAGCTTGAAAAGGGCTAGTTCAAATCAATTCATTTTGGAACCAATTTGTAATACCCCAAATTTTACCCTTATATTTAGTCAGTCATTTTGCATAGCATCTCATCTGTGCATCTGCTAACCACTATCAAGTCATGGAGGTATTTGTTTTGCAGGATTGGCTCCAGGGGTATTTTGGTCATTTTCCTTGAAAAGGGCTTTTACTGAGCTTTGAGACACTTGAGACACTATTTTCTGAGGCATTTATTTATCACCTGGTTTGATTATATCAAGGCGCCAGTTCCATGTGTTCGGTATCGAAATTCGTCGGGCACAACTGGATTTAAGATCCATTTCATCGCTCATGGTTTACTTCCAGAACACTTCCGTTTCTGTTAATAAGGCGCAGTTTTAATTGGGTATTATTGGATTGTTACTCACAGTATTTGGTCAGTGGAATTCAATTACGGGCAAGGTTATCATTGATACTGAATCTGTTGTGATTACGGCGCACACCCGTGTTTGGTTATAAATTTATTGGCTAGCATTTAAGCTGGAATGCGATCGAATTTAATCAAGTGCTGAGATTAAGACTACAAATGAGACAAGTGCACGAACAAGAATATCACTCATGAATATTTATGGTTTATGACTATGTTAATGAATTTAAATATTTGTGGATTTATTCACAAACGTTTATAATTTATAACTAGAAATAAATAAATAAATTTAAAACTGAGCAGTCATGGATATATAAAAGAAGTTCTGGCATTTTATTTCATAAGAACATCATGGTACAAAAGGAGTTGAATTGTTTCACATTCTGAATTGTTGTTACAAGGTATTACATTAACTCTAAAAAAGGTCCTAAATCCTAAAGACTTCTAAGTGTCCTTCGCGGTGTCCCTTGAGCTTCTCCACGAATCCCCGATTCACCTGCACATCAAAACAGAACAAACAGAATAGAAAAAAATGTTAGAAATTGTTTTTGACACTCTCAGAACAGTGTCATCATCGAGTGCCGGGAGTGGCACAACCGAAGCTGCGTCCTACCCCCGTTACCGATCCGCGTCGTTGGCGTCAGATCAGGTAACACCTGTTCTTATCATTACGGGACATCCGAGAGATAGAAGTGATAAAAGAAGCGGGACTAATTCGCTTTTGCCGCAATTGGATTTCCAAACTGATACGAGAGTAAGGCAACATAGTCAATCTGGATGCAGACCCGATGCCGGCAGGTCTGAATCACCTTGTGTTCAAAGTTTTTCCCACACCTGAAATTCCACAACAGCATCAGTACCAGATTCAGAATTCAGAACTCAAAACCAAAGCAATGCATAAGCTGCATCAACTCTGCAACACATAAGTGAGCCCATAAAAAATCAAGTTCAAACAGAACAGAAAAATGAGACACAAAACAAGCTGCGTCAAATTGCATAGAACAAAGTATCAAAAAGGTTCAGCAGCATCAGTTAAAGGCAAGTTCCAATTCGAACCAGTTTGAATGGCAAGTCACGAAAAACACTAAATTGCACAGAGTCATAGCGCAAATCATACCAGAAGGAGCAAGGATAAGCTCACGTAATCGCATCAGTTCAGAAAACAAGTTCAGTTCAAGAATCCAATTCCATTGCACCAAAATTGGATTACAAAACAAATAAATTGGAACTCGCCTCGAACAAAACCCCAACTGGTCAACATCTGAAAAAAATCAATAATCAAACTGCATCAGAACAGCACAAATCATATTACGAAATCAAGTGCAATGCGGTTCGAATCAGAATCAACAACACCAAGCTGATGTGTTTAATCACGCCCTCAGAAAACTCATCACTGGGTGGAGACTCGAGCTGCCGGGAGGGAAACAATTAGAGTGTCTCCAGCTCCCAACCAAGCGTCGAAAATAAGGACCAATCTCGAAGACAAGCCAACAATCAGTGAAAGTAGAAACAAGAACGGCTCCCTCATCAGGCTCAGACAAGCTGTCATCATCGCCGCGTAACCTTCCCGGCAATTCTGACTCGACCGAAGTACCAGCTCTCTCTGAAAGAAGAAGAGGAAAAGCTAATCCGAACTGCATCAAAAATCAAACAAATCAGTTCGAGATCAAAAACGAATCAGTTCAGATGAAATCAAACAAATCAGTTCAGATGAAATCAAACAAATCAGTTCGAGATCAAAAACGAATCAGTTCAGATATCAAACAGATCAAACGAAATCCAAAGCAAATCCAAACCATATCTGTTAACAAAAAGAAAGTTCGAATCGGTATCAGATAAAATCAAATCATATCAAAAATCCCAATCAACACGAAATTAGCAAATCAGAAAGTAACGCAAATCCAACATCCAAAAGCCCAAAAAGAGAAGATATAAAAGGGACAATCTCACCATGGTAAAAACCCTAACGGGAAATCGCGAGAGGGAAATAGGATCAAAAGACAACAACGGCGGAGAACATCAAAGCGACGAAGCGAACAAGACCGCAAACAAACCCTAACGGGAAATCGCGAAAAGGAGAGATCACCAGCGCCGTCCGCGAAGAACAACGGGAAATCGGACCCTCAGCCTCAGAACATCTTCATCATCGGCTGTTTTACCATAAATGTAAGCCATGGGACATTTTCATTACAATATTCATGTTTTATTTCAGGTTAATGAGAGGAATGAAGAGGATCGGAGAGAATCGCGACGAGAGAGAAGAAGAATGAAGTGTAAACGGCGCCGCGAATGACATTAGGGTTCTGAAACCCTAAACTTACGTTTTGTTTCTTATGATTCACCAACCGGGTTGGGTCCGGAGGTGATGACCGGCCCAACCCCTTTATTTTTTTTGTTTGTTTTCAAAATTTGTTTTTCACCCTTTTTATTTGTTTTAAGTTGCTTTTTTTAACCATTTTATTTTATAATTAAAAAAACTGTTTTTTTAAAAAATAAATAAAACAAATAACTTTAAAATTTTTTTTTTAAAATTAAAAAACCTCTTTTCACTTAATAATAATAAAAAACTTTTTTTAATAAATAACTTAAAAAAAAAACCTTTTTTTTAAAAATATCTAAGTTAAAACCCTTTTTAAGAAAAATTTTTTAGATAATTAAACTAAGCTGTTTTTTTTTTGAAAAATTAAATTTAACTTTTATATATTAAAATTCTTTCTTTAAATTTAAAAATTGGAAACTTTTCCTTATGTCAAAATAACAAAAAATCTTCAATATTACACTTTTTCTCCTGACTTGTCCAATTACCGTTTAATCTTGCTTATTGACAGTGTTCATCATTTGCAGCTCTTACTGCATGGTTGGTTTATTTAAATTTCATTACTATATTGTAACTGCTTCTCATATGTAACCCCGCGAATCTAATAATCGCGCTTTAAATTTCTGCCTTTAAATTTCTGTTTGTATGGCTTTAATTTCTGTCATTATTCTCTGTCTACAATTCAATTAGTTCACACATACAATACTCCTGTCACATTAACACATCCGAAGGTTAGGTCTAACTGTTTGACCGCCGCGCCAATAGTCCTCAACTTCAACCCTTACACCTTTTCAACCCTAAATTTTCATACATGCCTCGCCGCAGGCAAAATTACAATTTTACCCCTAGCATTAGGTCAAAGAGCCGCCGCGCTCATTTTAGGGTTTCCCGCCGTAGAATCCCTAATTTAACCCTAATTACAACTTAACATTTCAACGTAGAAATTTGGAGTTTCTACACTCCACGTAAGCGTGTCCTTAAGATGCGTTTATTCCCCATTGAAACCTTGACCACAGTCAAGACGTTTCTAACCTCCCTTTTGAGGGGAACTACGATTACTCTGATTCCACTCCCGTAAGGATACGTAGGCACAAGATGCGATGTCTTGCCGAGTAAACTTAGAATTAACCCCTTAGGTCTCCTTTCTCACTTCTAATCCTTTGTACATATACCTTAAGCAAATAAATAAAGCAAATAGTAAACATTTGAACAAAAGGTTCCTGTAGAGTACTACAGAAGTTTAGGGTGCTAATACCTTCCCTAAATTTAACCAACCCCCGAACCCTAGATCTTTCCCCGCATTGTGTTTACGATGCAAAAATAGGTTTTCCCTCTTTTGACCTTTTCCTTCGGATAAATCAAAGAGCGGTTGTAAATTGAATTGCGATTCAAACTCATCAATAGTTTGTAATCCTATTTCCACCGCAACAGAAAATGGCGACTTCACTGGGGAGATTAACATTCTTAATTTTTGAGGGTCATCCCTAATTTGTTTATATTTATTGCTACTTGTTTTGTTATTTTGCATGTATATATTTGTGCTCTGGTTTGGGACAGTTCCTTGTGTTGTGAGATAAGTCCTACGCCCGGACTAGTGACATTATTATAGGATGGGGATATATTCGATGAGGCTTATAGGGAGTGAATCCCGACCAAGCTGATTCGAGAATCACCGCTCAGTTGAGGCCTTTTCGAAAATGGTTCGGTTGATCGAGTATAATCGTGAAAACTTTTTCCATGGTCGATTGGAGTCTGTGATATTGAGGACCGTAGCACCTTAACACCACCTTGGCCGTATTTAGGACGTAGTGCGGGAACTATGTGGGAGTAGTCCTACAATGGTTGCTACGCGATACTACACTCAAAAGAGGTTCTCTTGAGAATATTATTAACCCCCGAGTCAGTCGGAAAGTTGATAATATCCGAAAGATGGGCTGATGACTTTGGGCACTTTTAGAACCTTGTTCGGCAGGTACAACTAACCTATAGAACGCTCCTTTTGGGGATGGGTAGACCTTAACTCCGCTCACGTACCTTTAACCTAGGACTTTATGTGTTTTCATGCATTGCATTCATAAAACATCATATCGCGTTAAGATTTCATGGAATTCAAACTCTATTTATGAACATTGCAGGATACCATGGATCACTCTAGAAGGCACACTTTGAAATTTGCTTTTAAGGGTTTTAATTTGGAAGTCCTAGAGAAGCTAAGGGATTTGGTTCAAGATCAAGAAAAGTTCCAAAACAGATATGGAAGGCTATTGTCTTTGTTGAAGGTTCAAGTAAACGAAGGACTTCTTGCGACTTTGCTACAGTCTTATGATCCCGATTATCACTGCTTCACCTTTCCAGATTATCAGCTTTTACCTACCTTAGAAGAGTACTCTCAGTTGGTGGGATTACCTATCTTGGATAAGTCTCCATTCCCTTTCTTGGAAGAAGACCCTAAAGAACGAGATATTTCTAAAGCCATTTGTCTAAGGATATCCGATGTCAAAAACAATATGATCACCAAAGGGGGGACCTCCGGTTTTCTCAGGGACTTCCTAATTAAGAAGGCCCAATTTTATGCTGATCATAAAGACATGTTTGCCTTTGAGACAATATTTGCTTTGCTTATTTATGGGTTGCTGCTTTTTCCTAGTTTTGAGGGGTTTGTGGACCTTAATGCAATCAAGACCTTCATGAGAAGAAATCCAGTTCCAACACTATTGGGTAATACTTATCATTCAGTACATCTCCGAAACTTTCATGGTGGAGGAATGATTACATGTTGTGTGCCATTACTATACAAGTGGTTTATTTCTCACTTACCCAAGTCCGGTCCGTTCTGGAGACCTAATCAAGAACGTTGGTCGCAAAAAGTTATGGCTTTAACTCACTCTGATATCGATTGGTATAATCGCATGTATGATGGGATATCGATCATTGATAGTTGTGGAAACTTCAACAATGTGCCTTTGCTCAGTTTCAATGGAGGAATTAGCTACAATCCAGTCTTAGCTCGCCGACAGTTGGGATACCCCTTGAAGGGACCGCCTAAAGGTATTCATGTGGAGAAAATCTTTTTCAAAGACGACAAAAAGCTTCAAGATCAGATTCTATCTTCTTGGAATCATCTGCATAGGAAAGACAAAGAAAGTTTGGGAAGACATAATTGTGTGTCCATGGAACCATACCTTCAATGGGTCCGAGGAAGAGCTATTGAGTTGAGGATGCCCTACTCTCGCCAGGATCCTTCACCTCAAAGAAAGGAACCCGTCCAGTATTTCATGACTGAAGCTGAGACTTTGAAGATCGCTTTGAAGAGATCACAATGCGAAACAGAAGCATGGAAGAACAAATACCATGTGATGGTCAGCAAGTACGAAGAACTTCAAAAGCAGATTCAGTCGAAGAATGATGAGATCCAATCCTACGAAAAGAAAAGGCTCTACGAATATTTATTTTCCTCCGACTCTCCGTCTGCTCACTGAAGTTGTGGAAGATGCTTCTCTAGGATTTTCTAGGCTTTTATTTAGCTTGTTTTGGTTGCAAGAATATTATTTGTAATTTGTCTTCAATAAATTAAAAGTTTCCTTGGTATTCCGCAATATTCGTAAATATCTGAATTCCATGAAATCTTCATTTGCATTCACATTTTAGCATCATACTTTTGCATTGCATGTGTCTTCCGTTTTCTCATGTTTGGTTCTCTCACCTTCCAGTTTTGTCACCCTAAGTTCTCTGCATCAATACGACCCTTCTAAAGGATGGAAGATCAAAACCAAGAGATCAACCGTGTCAGCCATGAACTCGAAGATCTTCGAGGAAGTGTAGGGCAGATTTTGAAGATGTTACGAGCTCTTAGCGTGAAGGTGGATGCTCAGTCTACTGTTGTTTCTGGGACTACTAATACCGTTATGGAACCTCAACCAGCTGTTACTGTCAAGAATGTACCTCCTCACGGTCTTCAATCCGGTTTGGTGCCTCCTAGTGCTCAACCAGTTCGACGAGCTACCCCTCCAAAGTGCAAAACTCCTAACTCCGACCATGGTAAAGGACCTACACGCTCGAGGAACCGCAAAATGGATACTCCTCAACTTTGGCAACATCAGCAGAGTTATGTTCAAGGTTATCCGTTTCCATATGTCCAACAACCCTATGTAGCTACTGTTGCACCTCCTTTCAATCAGCAGTTTCCTACATACCAGCCTGTGCAGTCAGCCCCGGTATATCAAGCACCGATTTATCAACAACCTTCCGGCTATCCGCCCATGCAAGTTCCTATCAACAGTCAACGAGTGCCCAACGCTCCTGTTCACCAACAATCACAGGGTCAGGTTCCTTATCTCCGTAAGAGTCAATATAAGCCTTGTCCTCCAATTCCGATGACTTTCACTGAGTTATACTCCCATTTGGTACAACAAGGTCTGATTACCACCCGTGCTTTGGGTCCTCCGCCTAATCCGTTACCTGCAGGTTACAACACCGCCGCTCATTGTTTATTTCATGAGGGTGCGCCCGGCCACGATCTGGAGAATTGCTATGCTCTTAAGAAAGTTGTCAGAAATTTGCTAGAAACGAAGAAGTTGTCTTTTAGCGATGCTCAGCCGAAGATCGAGACTTCTCTCGGGGTCCCTCACTTGTCGAGTTCGAGTTCTGCAAAGCATGCTACTCCTATGGCAAATCAGTCGAATCCAGTAATTATTCAAAGGGCTAGCTCGCTTCATTTCAGTAACCCTCAAGGTGATATGACCGGGATCAACAAAGAATCTGGGAAAGTTATTTTGAAGCAACGACTGAAAACTGTTGAAGATGTGACCAGCATAACTGGGGCAGGCCATGACGACTCACAGTGATCATAAACCAGACGTCCTTTCCATTGAGGCTCCGCCAAAGGAAACTGTTACTCTTGAATGCAAGATTTCATAAACATTTATAAGGATCTTTCCGACAGTTTATTTGTTTATTTATATGTATTTCTCGTTGATTAAGCATATTTAGCATGTGCAAACTTGTTTATCTTTGATTAATGCAACGCATATGTTTGTCTTGAATAAATCCATTCGTTTCACTCATTCAAAATATATTTTTCATAAATCATAATGCCAACTTTACCCGATCTCTTGTTCTGATGGAGAATTAGGGGGAGGATGACGAACCCAAAACGTCAGATTTCTTGTCGTATGCTTTCAATTAAAACCTGCTGATGATGTAAGGCATTGTTTCAAATCCCAAACACTGGAGATATAAGGATGTTAATCCCTCGTTAACCTCTTTGAGCCTTGAAGTAGGAGTTTTTTTTAAGAACCCTCATCTTAACCTGGGGCAGGGTAGGTTTCAGTTAAACCGATCGAGCGTTTGGATCCATCAAAAAGGAAGAGCAAACCTTCGAGAATTTATCCTTAGCATCTTAAGAAGTCCAATACAATGACTATCCTTCGGTTACCTAAGGAGTGGGGCAGTCACGAGCCTTTCAAAAGATTTACACGACTTGTGCATAAAAGAATATTCAAAAAAAATAAGAGCCTACTAAGTCAAAACCTATGAAGGAGACTTAGGCAAAACTGGGGCATCCCGCTGGACTCCAAAGTCAGATCAAAAGACGTTGTCCAGGCAAAAGTTAGGGAATAAGAACACCAAACCAGTAGTTTTTTATAATCCCTATTAGAGAACAAGGTCGTGTGATAGAAACGCCAAAAGAAATAGGTGAGTGACTGCCATGTCCAAAGCCTTGATAAGTTCTCGACCATAGCAAATCCGCTTGAGATATGAGCGTTCGTATCCGATTAACTGAATTAGGATTGGAGAACATCACGAAGAATGGGTGGGTACAAATATAACTTTGAGCCTTTATCTTTTGTTTCTCAAACCGTGAACCGAGCCATGATACAACCTTTAAAAGACCTAATTGAATTAGGACTTCGGTTGAAAGCATACTCGACAAGATCACGTTTCCTGACTCCTACGAGCTATGCTCAGAAAAATTCATGTTGGCATTATAATTAAAACTTATATCCGGACTAGTGATTTCGGTCACAAGTTGTTGCGATATCTTTTTTTCAAAACAAAAATTCAAGACAAATATATGTGTACATTGACAAGCTCAGGATAGGCATTTCAGGCATGACAACTTTGCTTGATATCTTAGAGATTTACATATGAACATAACCCGTGGAACTTGAAGATCCTGCTGAACAGGGGCAGGCAGTTTCCCAATTCGCTTACCAACGCGAGTCTGACGTTCTTAAGAGCTATTTCCCAAATATTTCGTCGTAACACGATTAATTCGTGCCAGTTACGTCGAGACCTGACAAATCTCTCAAAGAGTTTGAGAACAATGGGGCAACCGGACTCGGTGTTCTCTATAAAATCCTCTTGAGATGACCCTACCTCGCAACGTAAGTATCCTGGGGCACCATGTTTTTAAAGGAAACAAATGGCGACTACTATAAGGTCCTTCAAGATCAAGGCCATGTGGTTTCACAACTTTTCTTCATGCACCCAACGGATTTTACTCACGGCGGCCTTCGTTCCCCAGTAAATCTCAGTGTTGCAACAAGCTCCTAAACTATTGCCTCATCACAGTCCCCAGAGAGACTATAAGCTGACAACTTTTTCTTGGGTAACTCAAAAGTGTCCCTCAGGTTTTCTTCTCCCCATGTGAAGACGTGATACTGTACACCCAAGCAGATTACCTTCTCCCCAGAGAATTCAGAACTTTAAAACCAGATTTGGTTCTACCATTGATCTTTCTTACCCATGATTGACGTATTGGTTGCAGAGAACGCAGGGTATTTCCGTCGAGATGTTTATTTCATCTCTCGTCCCGTCTCTAGTCTGTTTCGTCAGCATACGCAAGGGCATAAGCATCACATGCCTATTTCATATACTCATTTCACATACTCATTACATACTCATTACATACTCATTTCATAACATCCTGCATATTTAACTATGTAGACATTAACATACATTCACATTAACATATGCATCAACATATGCGTTAGCATTCACAGGTTCATTGTGTTTCACCATCATTGGTTGTTACCGCCGAGTAACTGGGGTTTGTCCATTCTCTCCAAATAGATCGTCAGCCCTAAGCATAAAATACATATGTGTTTCCAGTTTCCCCACAGAGCTCGATTCTCGTGGATGACGGTTACTTCAGCTATCTTTCCTCGCCAGGATAAGATATTTACCCTTCGAGATCATTCCCTCGATGGAGTCTTGATTACCAGTCTTCTTTCTAGCTCGATCCTAGATTGAATCTCAGTCTTGTCGGTCGTCGAGCCCAACCGGACGTGCATTTATTTTGCACCATCTAAAGATTTTCACCATACCATGACAGATACGCGACTGTTCTCGCCTGAGAAGCCTATCACTGTACCCGGATGTGCATTTATTTTGCACTATCTTTCAAGAAAATCAACCACAATCCTTTACAGATACACGCCAGTTCACGCCTGGAAAACAATCCTACATCTTACAGCATCGGTATGCAACATTTCTCACCTAAGAAGCCGATCCTATCTTCGTTATGACTCGCAGCAAATGGCCATCTCCATGGAGCAGTTGGGCTTCCATTTTCCCTGTCGTCTTGAGGTATAAAGAGGTTTTGAACCAAATCGTATTCAGGAGAGCACGATCTTGAAGTACGAAGAAGTTCATTTACCCTTTAGTAAAAGAAGGAGCGGAATCATATTCAGGAGAGCACGATCTTGAAGTATGAGGAAGTTCATTTACCCTTTAGTAAAAGAAGGAGCGGAATCATATTCAGGAGAGCACGATCTTGAAGTACGAAGAAGTTCATTTACCCTTTAGTAAAAGAAGGAGCGGAATCATATTCAGGAGAGCACGATCTTGAAGTATGAGGAAGTTCATTTACCCTTTAGTAAAAGAAGGAGCAGAATCATATTCAGGAGAGCACGATCTTGAAGTATGAGGAAGTTCAGTTTACCCTTTTCATATTCAGGAGAGTGTCGCTTTCGCGAAAATAAGGTGCCGGCATAACAGAAGAGTCGCCACCTTTCGTTATTTATCCCTCAGAGCGGGAAAGGAAACGATCAGAAAAACCTGACGAATAAGGGTAAGACAAGGTCATCGCAACCATCGTCTGGGTTCGGGAGTCGGTTACGCAAGGGGAAGGTATTAGCACCCCTCACGTCCGTCGTACTCGACGGGATCCTCGCTTGTTTGTTTACTTGGACGGGTTGGTTATAATCTATCTACCTATCAAGGCTGGCTGAAAAAGAAAAGAAAAAATGACTCGGCAAAGCGTCGCGCTTTATGCCTACGTATTCTCATCAGAGGATGAGAAATCAGAGTCAACGTAGTTCGGCTAACTACGGGGAAGGTTGAAGGTTGCTCGCTAGGATATTGCATCCTATGCCTACGTACTTTCATCTGGTATGAAAGATCAGAGCAAACGTAGTTCGGGTAACTACGGATTATCTCCTAAAAGAAGTGTTTTTTATTATGTTTGCGATTTCAACCGCACTAGAGACTATGACCTGAGAGGGAATGCGTCCTTTCTCAGATAGCTTAAGGCTCGTAACGTACGAAAGAAATCATTCATGATTACTGTATCTTAAACGGCTTCGAGATGAGAAGAGAACAGGCCCAACTAGGAGGGAGACTATCAAGTCCTACTATTATCATGCCATGGATTCATCCTATGGTTGAGGTTTGAACAGGGAACTCCTAGATGTTGTCATGCATAGGTTTCAACCTAAAAGTATATCATCAAATCCTCATCAGAGGAAATGAGAGTCCTAAGGGATCATGTCAATGATACACCAAAACAGACAAAAGCATCAGCTTTAACAGTAAAATGCATGCAATGCAAGTGAGGGAGGAAATGTGTGTGGGGCTTCAGCCTCCACAAGCTCGTCTCGACCTCAAGCCAGTCATGAAATAACAGTAATCATACTGAAGATAATCAACATGCTATCAAGCAATATACAGATAAAAGAAATGGAGTGCCATCAGGCAAACAAAACACACTTGAGAAAGAAAGGATCTACTCTCTAATCCTAACCCTAACACAGAATCCTGATCAAATCTAAGCAAAGCCCTAAAGCAAAACCTAACCAAAAGAAATCAATCCCAGCCTTCAAGCTTCAGAACAAGCTTACCAAAGACAGGGAGCTAAGTAAGCAGACTCATAGTGTCTTCCTCAGGAAAGCACTAGGAGGTGTATACTCAGGAATCATATCCTATGTGGCTCAACCACTGTGATCAGTTTACATTCCTCCTCAGGAGAAACTAAACTCACAAGCAGGCTCCAACATCACTGGATATTTAGGAAATCCTATCTGAACTAGTGGAACTAAGTGAACAGACTCATAGGACCTTCCTCAGGAAAGTACTAGGAGGCTTCCACTTAGGAGTTGTATCCCATGTGGCTCAACAACATGTGATCACTTTATATTCCTCCTCAGGAGAAATTAAACTCACAAGTTGGCTCCAACATCATTGGATACTTGAGAAATCCTAGACAAACTAATGGAACTAAGTGAATAGACCCATAGGACCTTCCTCAGGAAAGTACTAGGAGGCTTCCACTTAGGAATTGTATCCCATGTGGCTCAACAACATGTGATCAGTTTACATTCCTCCTCAGGAGAAATTAAACTCACAAATTGGCTCCAACATCATTGGATACTTAAGAAAGAGGTGAGAAGAAAGAATGAAAGTCATTCATAGTGCCTTCCTCAGGAAAGTACCATGAACTTCCTCCAAACTTCAGGATCTCAAAACCTCACAGACAGGGAACAAGCCAGGCTCTGGGTCTCTGAGTCTTGATCTACAATCTTCTCTTCATGATGCTCTCCAACAAGGTCTTCAAGACAACACAAGCCCCACAACAAATTCCCCAAAACAAACCCCAGAGATGAACAGATAACCACAAGACAGACAAAATCATCAGCTAACTTCAGAAAATACCTAAAAATACTAAACCAATGGGGAAAAATCTATCAATTATTCACAAGGGTCTACAACATTTATCCATAACATCTACATATGCCTCTACCCAAAAATCAAAACAAAACTATCTAAAGAAAATGAATTTCCTCACCTATGCACAACCTAAACCCCAATTAGGATACCCTAAAGCTACCCTAATTAAACTAATAAAATTTTAATCTAAAAATCTATAAATAAATCCTATGGGGAACTATGATTCAATATCTAATTACACAAAAAAGAATGAGTTAAAAATCCTAAGGGAAAGCCTCAAAAGAAAATATACAAAATCATGATATCAAACTAAACATTATAAAAGCTATTTAAAAGAAAAATCTATTAAAAATATGAAAAGAAGATAAAATGGACATTTTATTTGTCTATATTTTTCTAGACAGATTTATGAACACATGAAAAAAACAAGAATTAAAAAATATTAAATTTTCTATTTTATATGAATTTTTAAGGAACAAGAAAATATTAAAAGAATAAAAAATAAAAGATAAAAGAATTAAAGGGGAGGGGGTGAAAATAGCAATGCTCGCTAGTTGGTTTATACTGGGCCAGAATTTGGTGGGGTGCAGATAGAAGTGGACTCAGTAAGCCCAGACGCGCCTCACTTAACCAAACGACCGCGTTTTGGTTTTCAAATTTTCCCTCCGTTTTCTTCACTCAATCTGGGCCGCACGATTAAAGGAAAAGGTCAAAAATCCATAGAGATCCAACGGCCAACAACCATCGTCCCCAAACTGGCCTAGGGTTTCAGGGTTCATGCGTTTCATGCAGCATACTTCCAGCCATTCGTTCTTGCTCAATTCTCAATGGTTTTCAAAACTTCCAAAGCAAAAATGCTCCACGCATTACAAAGATCACGACCATATGCATTTCTTCCATGGAATTGTCCTATAATGATCAAACAGAACTCACGAAAACTAGGGTTTCAACCATTTTCACTGCAACCAATCATGAGGAATCTTAAAACTAATGGTACGATCTTGTACTACACATTATCCTGATCACAACAAGCCCTAACGCGTGCCTTAATACTCTTGATCCAGCATTTTCTTGCAATCCAAAGATTTGTCACCCTGCTATGAAAGCTCAAGGAACTGGCTCTAACTCTCAGGATCTCATCCTCTAATCTAACCTAACCTTTCTATACCTACAACATGATCCATCTATGCATAATTAAGGTGAAAGAGAGAAGAAAAAGAACCTGTCAAGTGATGATGGTATGTGATGCTAGGGCACGATTCCAAGCTTGATTCTCCTCCACAATGATCCTCCAATGGTGATAGACTTTCTGTTTGCACAATTCTTGAAGAAGGAAGCCTGTAACAATGATTTTGATCTTGAAATGCAACTATGGAGCACCTTGAAACCCTTGCTCGAATCTCTCTATTCTCCACTCAATTCTTCAATATTCACCAACCTCTTGATTCACTCTCATGCACTCTTTAAATAATGATCAATGGAAGCTCTTGGATTCATCTAGAAAGATCTAGAAAGTATTGAAAATCTCATGTGATGGTAACTTGAATATCTCATGCACCATGCATTACGCCTTGCAAAATGGCCTTAAAATGTCATCATAAGAGATATTGAAGAGATATGAGCAAATACAATGCTTTTCCTTGCCTTGTGTTGAAATTTCCAAAGATGACTTATAATGCAAGTTTCAAATTAACAAAGCATCATCCATTTTAAAGCCTCAAATCAAAATTCTATTTAAACCAATGTTCTCAAAATGATGTTTCCAATCAAAATGATATATTGGATGACCTATTTTGGATTCATAGATCTTCCAAACCAATTTTCAAATTCAACTTTTTAAACTTATAAGCCATTCTTAGTTCATTTTTGACCAATCATGCAAATCCATGCTATGAGCTTCTCCAACAATTAATGACCTTCTTTCTAGACTTAAAATCACATTTTGAACAACTTTCATGTTTTGAGTTTTTCCATTTGAGGCTTGGAAATAGGAGATATGGCCTTTGCTTAAAATGACCTATAACTGACAAATGACCAAAATACCCCTGCCTTGTTCAAACCATAAGTTGAGTTCTACAAATCCTATCAAGGACTTCTACCACTCAAATTAAAGCTAAGAAGATTCCCTCCAACATTCATGTTGACCAAGAGATCATAGGAATCATCCTACTAGGGCAAAAGTTGTCTGCAAGTTGGGTGACCTTCAAGGACCCAGATTCACACACCTCTGCTGACCTATAATTTGTCAAAACCATAACTTGAGCTCTGCAACTCCTATCAAGGACTTCCACCACTAAAATTAATGCTAAGAACAAGCTCTACAACATTCATGTTGTGGGGAAGATGAGATATCAATCACATCTAGAGCTAAAACTGCCTGGAAAATAGGGATCAAATTAGGGTTTTTCACTGACAATCCTCAGAAACCCTAACTCAAAACTTCTCAAACTCCTCAATCATGATGAGTTGGTCTAGGAATCATCTTTATAACATCTCTATGCATCATTCCATGATCTCATGGCCCTTGGATTAGGTCTCAACCTTCTCCAAATTTCCAGCTGATCTAGGGTTGACCCAGTCAAAACCCTAATTCTACCATTCATGGTTGAATCTTCTGAACCTTTGCACAATGACTTCTCTGGGCTTCATGATGGCTATCAAGACATCTCATAGGCTTTCTCAAAACATCAAGTTCATTCTCAAAGTCTCAGAATCATCTGAAGAGCACCCACAACTCTCAAGCTATGAAGCACACAACCCTGGCTTCAACCAATTCCTCTGAGGATCTCTTGAACTGTCTGATGAAGGTATCAACTTTCAAACACTTGATGAATAAATAATTGTTGGTCAAATTTTGGGGTGCAACAGCTGCCCCTATTCAAACGGCTTGAACCTGACTGGGTGAGGAGCGAACGACCCTCAACCAATCAAGGTGCGAGACGATTGAATATCGGTAAACCCGAAAATTTGCCAACTGCACGAGAACACGGTACTCTGCGGGGAACAAACCTTCGAATATTGCAATACTAGCTGCACGGCAACTAGCTGGAGACATACTGATCTGACATCGCCGTCAGTCATCCACATTAACTTCTTATGATATTGCCTTCAGACAACCACAACACCCAACATCGCCGCTGGAAGACTAAACCGCCTGACATGGCCGTCAAGAACAAGATTCTGAGGAACGCCCAACATCGCCGCTGGAACACCAAATCACCTGACATCGCCGTCAAGAACAACCATAACTCGGGGAAACAAGCATCCAACATCGCCGCCGAAGCTCTACACATGAATCACCAAAATACCCAACATCGCCGCTGGAGAAAATGCAACAATGAACAAGATACCTCGCATTGCCGCTGGAAAAAATACATCTCTAAATAAAGTACCCCGCATCGCCGCTGGAGAACTACACCTGACATAATACCCTGCATCGCCGCTGGAGAAACACATCTGACAGAACACCCCGCATCACCGCTGGAGAACTAAATCTGTCAAAATACCCCGCATCGCCGCTGGAGAACTAAAGGATCTGCGTCACCTAACATCGTCGTCGGAAGACTGGATCACCTTGACACGCCCAACATCGCCGCTGGAAAACTGAATCTGACATCGCCGTCGGAAACAAACATCCTTTTAGAGCCACTCGACATCGCCGTCGGAAACAAACATCGTCTCTACTTGGGATTTAAAGAGTCTGACCTCGCCGTCAAACAAATATCCAACCTCGCCGTCGAACAAACATAATCTGACCTCGCCGTCAGATCCAAACGTTCCACCTCGCCGTCGAACAAACATCCAACCTCGCCGCCGGACAAACGATGATCTGACCTCGCCGCCAAATCCACACGTTCAACCTCGCCGTCGAACAAACATCCAACCTCGCCGCCGGACAAATGATGATCTGACCTCGCCGTCAAATCCAAACGTTCAACCTCGCCGTCGAACAAACATCCAACCTCGCCGTCAGACAATTCTGACCTGGGGTTCACCCCTGGTAAATGGAACAAAAGGTACACTTGCGTATTTGAAACTACTCCGCTGGGAATGAGAGACTTAACCGAGCACACTCTGATCTGGGGTTCACCCTCAGAACCATGACGAACATCGGAATACTGCTGCACACTGCCCGTCGTAGAACTTCAACATTAAAGATATATGAAACCCTGGCCCCTGGCCACTCCCAGCTTCAGCTAGAAAAGATCTTTAAGTACTTCTGAATACGAATGAAACCCTGGCCCCTGGCCACTCCAGGTCCGCTGGAGACTCTTCAAGTTCTTCTAAAGATAGATGAAACCCTGGCCCCTGGCCACTCCAGATCCGCTGGAGAATCTTCAAGTATTTCTGAAGACAGATGAAACCCTGGCCCCTGGCCACTCCAGATCCGCTGGAGAATCTTCAAGTATTTCTGAAGATAGATGAAACCCTGGCCCCTGGCCACTCCAGATCCGCTGGAGGATCTTCAAGAATTTCTGAAGATAGATGAAACCCTGGCCCCTGGCCACTCCAGATCCGCTGGAGAATCTTCAAGTATTTCTGAAGATAGATGAAACCCTGGCCCCTGGCCACTCCAGATCCGCTGGAGAATCTTCAAGTATTTCTGAAGATAGATGAAACCCTGGCCCCTGGCCACTCCAGATCCGCTGGAGAATCTTCAAGTTCTTCTGAAGAAAGATGAAACCCTGCCCGTCGGCTATTCCAGCCTCAGCTAGAAACAACATCCTTGGCCTTCAAGAATGTAAACTTTGCCCGTCGGCAACTTTGCAGGAGGCATCTTCGACTTCAGTCTAAAGAAATGGTCCTTGGCCTTCAAGGATACATGGATCTGCCTTCAGGCAACTCCGCCTCTGCTATAGAGCATCCGTGACTTTAGTCAGGGATATATTTCGGCCTTCAGTCCGAAAAATGAATCCTAGGTCATTCATGACCTTGGGGATAACCTTGCCCTTAGGCACCTTCGCTTCAGCTTAGGAAATCTGTGACTTCAGTCAAAGAAATGGTATCTTGAGCCATTCATGACTCTACGGGGATTCAAACACTTTGCCTTCAGGCAAAACTCCGCTTCAGCTGGAGAAACATCTTCGACTTCAGTCAGAAGAAAAACTATCCACTTGATCGCAATCAATCATCTCCTCAGGACAACTGACTTGGTCTTCAGACCAACACGGATCATCTTGTTATATCTACAAACTTTGGAAACATGTCTTCAGCCACACGTTGATTCATCAACAAAGCCATCTGAGCTCACAGGAACCTTCTGGTATCGCCTTCAGGCGTCTACGAAGTCAATCTTCAGATTAGACATCACTGTTGGAGCAGACATATCACGCTGCTACGGACTTCAAGAATCGTCTTGAACAAGCAGATCTCCGTTGGGCACCTTCAAGAATCATCCTGAACTGATAACCTTTCTGGAAACTTTTATTCTGCGGGGTATTCCAGGAGGCTTCCTGGGCAACTCTTGCTGGGTACGCTACTGGGGAGCTCAAGGATTATCCTGAACAAACAACTCGGGAAGTTGTACTGAGGTCTTAAGAATCATCCTAAGCAAACCGGCCCTGCTGAGGAATTCGAGAATCATCTCGAACTGAAGACTTCGCTGGGGATCTCAAAATCATCTTGAGCCAAGCGACTGTGGGGGATTACACCGGGGTCTTGGGAATCATCTCAAGAAATCGACCTTGTTGGAGAGAATGTCAGGAATCGTCCTGAGCAACTAGTCTCTTGGTGGAACACCTGTAAAACAAGGATGATAATGACCTAGATCATGTTTATGATGCATATGCTTCTGCGCCATGCCCCACACGGTGGGAACGCTATGCGTTTATGCTAAATGCGATGCAATCCTGTACAATGCTATGCAATGCTAAATGCTATGCGGTATTAAATGCTATGCAGTCATGCACAATGATGCGATCCCGTCAGCAAAATAAATGCCGAGGGGAATTCTCCTGTCAAGGAGAAAGAACTACTCAGATAGAGGAATCATCCTGCTGAGGAGAACGTGGACACGCCAATATCAATCGGACTCTGTCTGGGGAATTGATCTTCCGCGGACTGCTGCATGGAAAACAACTTCAGTTGATTGCTGCATGGGAACGAAGCTCTACGAGAACTTGGGACCTGCTGATATCGATCGCGAGAATAAACTGCGTAGCCGTCTCGGCTACTCTTCTGGGGAGGATAACTCTGTGGGGAAACAACTTCAGCTGCTCAACACTCCACTGGGGAAAAACCAATCGTGGTCTGATCAACTTCCAAGGACTCGGCTCTCTTGGATATCTGCAAACTTGGCTGAGGAAGGAGAAGTCATTCTGCTTCGCTGGAGAGAGTGCGGCTCTGGGGGAGATACAACATTAGCTGCCCCACACTCAGCTGGGGGACATCCACTCAAGGTTCCGACTGCTTCCAAGGATTCTGCTTTTCTGGGGTTTGCGGACTCAGCCGGGGAGAGAGAAATCATTCTACTTCAACGGGAGAGTACGACTCTTGATGAGGAATTCGATTCCACTGGGGAAGAAAGAATCATCTGATTTCGGGGGAGAACACACTTCTGCAGGGGAATACAACATCAGCTGTTCCAACACTCTACGGGGAAGAGGGAATCATCCAACTTCCGGAGAGAATATAACTCTGGTGGGGAATCTCAACTCCGCTGGAGACTTCAGTCTGGCACCATCAGTTACTGCATCCTTCGGCATACGAACAGCCTCCTGCGAAACCTGCACTTGTGACCCTGTGCTGGGGAAAGATGCCTGCTTCGGCGACTTTACTGGGAAAACACGAGCCTCGGTACCCGAACACTTCTATGAAATCTGCACTTGTGACCCGGTGCTGGGGAAAGATGCCATCATTCTTCGGTGCTTGGTTCAGACATTCCTTCAGGATGCGCCTGCTTGGGGAAGAGAATCATCTCTACCTGGGGAAGAGAATCATCTCTACCTGGGGAGAGACTACTGAACTCTGCTGGAGAAGGAGGACTCGCCCTGCTTCGGGGATGCGCACGGTACATCTTCTGGAAGGTACTACACCTGCAACAACACAAACAAACAGACAAGATACCCTCCTCAAAGGGGCCTATCCAGGTTATTATCTCGTGACAATATTCAATTAATTAATTGTTTCAACAATCAATGGGCCTAGGCCCGTGAGTTTATGTATGCGCATTTTATCACACAACATCGGCGTTTTCATTCGCAAACAAAACAGATAAATGCTAAACAGACAGGCAGAATTGCTGAATAATGTGCATTTTATTGATGATGAACCCCTGAATGGGCAAAAATGTTTTACAACAGAGGCAAGCTCCTGGAATGAGGAAGCCGCGCAAAAAGAAAACATAAATATACATCAGTATATACAAATGTCGGCAACGGGGCGTAGACGAACACCCTGAGTTGATCCCTCTAAGACCCACTCGACTTCGATACTTCTCCGACGCTTCAGCTTCGGAAGAGATTGATTCAGATAAACGGCCCTCAGGTCCTCCGAACCACTAAACAATGAAAGTCTATACGCGGAACGCAGTCATTTGCTTATTCAAATCCCTAACTTTTGCGTGAACCGCCCTTTACGGGTTTTCAGTTCACCGGGATACCCTTTTTTGCCGAAGCCGCCCAGTGTAGGTTTTCGACTTCGCGGGTGTACATTTTTCAATATATCCCTAATTTTTGCCCGAACCTTTTATTCTGTTTTTGGTTCGCCGGGATGCCCCTTTTTTGCCTGGACTCTTTCTTTTTTGTCCAGCGGGTCTCTTTCAAGCAAAGTATTTTTTAACTGCGTCCGCGTTCACCGGGGATGCAAAATCTTCACCATCCATCGTGGATAACAACAAAGCTCCTCCTGAGAAGACCTTGCTGATGACATACGGCCCTTCGTAATTCGGAGTCCATTTGCCCCGGTGATCGGAGTGTGGCGGAAGAATCTTCTTCAGGACGAGATCACGCGTCTGAAAGCTTCTAGGACGCACCTTCTTGTCATAAGCTTTCTTCATTCGGCTCTGGTACAAGCGACCAAATGCAATCGACGCTAACCTCTTCTCGTCCATCAGGCTGAGTTGGTTCAAGCGATTCGTAATCCATTCTGCCTCGTCGAGTTTTACATCAACCAAAACTCGCAAAGAAGGAATCTCCACTTCTAACGGTAGGACAACTTCCATACCGTACACCAAGGAGAAAGGAGTTGCCCCGGTCGACGTACGCACTGTAGTACGATAACCGTGCAAGGCAAACGGCAGCATCTCGTGCCAATCTTTGTACGTCACAACCATCTTCTGAACAATCTTCTTGATGTTCTTGTTGGCCGCTTCGACAGCGCCATTCATCTTCGGCCGGTAAGGAGATGAGTTGTGGTGTTCAATCTTGAAGCTCTGGCACAGCTCCTTCATCATCTTGTTATTCAAATTCGAACCATTATCAGTAATGATCCGCTCGAGAATCCCATAGCGACAGATGATGTCCCTCTTTATGAATTTAGCTACCACCTGCTTGGTCACATTAGCGTACGAGGCTGCCTCCACCCATTTGGTGAAGTAGTCGATAGCTACCAGAATGAAACGATGACCATTGGACGCAGTGGGCTAGATCTTGCCTATCATGTCGATGCCCCACATGGAGAACGGCCAAGGGGAGGACATGACATTCAATGGGCACGGCGGCACATAAACTCTATCAGCATAAATCTGGCATTTGTGACATTTCTTCGCGAATCTGAAGCAATCCGACTCCATCGTCAGCCAGTAATACCCTGCTCTCAGGATCTTTCTCGTCATGGCGTGCCCGCCGGCGTGCGTACCAAATGTGCCCTCATGGACTTCTTCCATGAGCATATTCGCTTCTTTCTCATCTACACATCTGAGCAGCACGAGATCGTGGTTTCTCTTATACAGCACTCCATCAGGATTGAGATAAAAGTTTCCAGATAGCCTCCTTAGGGTCTTCTTATCCTGGGTTGACGCATCCGCAGGATACTCCTTAGTCTTAAGGAAGGTCTGGATGTCGTGGAACCATGGCTTGCCGTCGTTGGCATCGTCGATTGCAAACACAAATGCCGGTCTATCAAGACGCGAAAGCACAATTCTTGGAGCCTCATTCCAATAATTGACTTTATACATTGAAGCCAGCGTGGCTAAAGCATCAGCCATCTGATTTTCAGCCCTGGGTACATGATGAAGTTCCACCCGATCGAAGAATGGAAGCAGCCTCCTGGCGTAATTCATGTACGGCACTTAATTCGCTTGACGAGTTTCCTACTCCCCTTTAATCTGATTGATTACAAGCGCTGAGTCACCATAAATGTCTAGATTCTTGATTCTCAAATCAATTGCCTCTTCTAGACCCATAATACATGCTTCATACTCGGCTTCGTTGTTGGTAACTAGAAACGTCAGTCTCGCAGTAAACGGGATGTGGGATCCGTGAGGAGTCGTGATGATAGCCCCGATACCACTTCCATAGGAATTAACCGCTCCGTCGAATATCAACTTCCACTGAGACTTCCTATCTGGGCCCTCATCGGGCAATGGCTCATCGCAATCCTTTGCTTTGAGAAACATAATGTCCTCGTCAGGGAATTCGAACTTCATCGGCTGGTAGTCTTCGATTGGCTGTTCGGCAAGGTAATCAGACAATACGCTTCCCTTAATGGCTTTCTGAGAGACGTACTGAATATCATACTCCGTTAACACCATTTGCCACCTGGCAATCCTGCCCGAAAGAGCCTGCTTCTCGAAGACATACTTGATCGGATCCATCTTCGAAATTAGCATAGTGGTGTGGTTGAGCATATACTGTCGTAGACGTTTGGCAGCCCAAGCTAATGCACAACACGTCTTCTCCAGCATCGAGTATCGAGACTCACACTTAGTGAACTTTTTACTCAAATAATAAATGGCATGCTCTTTTCTGCCCGTCTCGTCATGCTGACCGAGAACACACCCCATACTATTCTCCAGAACCGTCAGGTACATGATTAATGGCCGTCCAGCCACTGGGGGTATCAAGATTGGAGGTTCTTGAAGATACTGCTTTATTTTGTCGAATGCCTTCTGGCAATCCTCATTCCAAGTAATCGCCTGATTTTTCTTTAAAAGCTTGAACATCGGTTCACAAGTGGCCGTGAGCTGAGAGATAAACCTTGCAATGTAGTTTATTCGGCCCAAGAAACCACGAACTTCTTTTTCTCGGCGCTGGCATTTCTTGGATAGCTTTTATCTTCGCAGGATCAACTTCAATACCTCGTTCACTAACGATAAACCCCAATAACTTTCCGGACCGCACTCCGAAAGTGCACTTGTTAGGATTCAGCCTCAGCCTGAACTTCTTAAGCCTTTCAAACAGCTTCAACAAATTGACCAGATGCTCTTCCTCCGTTTGGGACTTTGCAATCATGTCATCAACATAGACCTCGATCTCATGATGAATCATGTCATGAAACAAAGTTACCATTGCTCTCTGGTAAGTGGCCCCTGCGTTCTTCAGACCGAAGGGCATTACCTTATAGCAGAATGTGCCCCAGGGGGTAATGAACGTCGTTTTCTCCATGTCCTCCGGTGCCATCTTAATCTGATTGTAATCGGAGAAGCCATCCATGAACGAAAACACGGAAAATTGGCTGTGTTGTCGACCAACACATCGATATGAGGCAACGGGAAATCATCCTTAGGGCTCGCCCTATTCAAATCCCGATAATCGACGCACATACGTACCTTACCGTCTGTTGTATCCCAAAATTTGCCCTACCTTTTCTCCATTTGGTTTATGTTTCATTTCATTGCATTAGCATATCACATTGCATAAGCATGCCCCAAATTTGTCCTACCTGTATATAATTTTCATTTGTACGTTCATCCGTTGATAATTATCCAGAAATTCAAAATATGTTGTTTGTTGTTCAAGGTCCGGTGGTACTAAGTTTAGAATGCTTCATGATTGGAGATCATTAAGGATTGGTTTGTTTGCAACCAAAGATTGTGGCTCATTGTAAATCCAAGTGACAATTAGTTCAGCGAGAATTTTAGATGACTCAATTGCTCTTCAGTATCGATTTCAAGATTTGAATCACTTTTGATACAAGCTTTAAATTCATTCCGAGTTTTGTTCTTAATGAGAATTCAAGGATAGAGGAATTTGAGATTTAATGTTGTCTCACTTCAATTTCACTTTTCAAGTTTAGGTGTTATGTTACTTCTAATACTTTCATTTACTTTTAGAAGTTCAGGAGTGGCATTGCCTTATTGTGACAAGAATAAAAAAAGGAAGCTCATGTTATTACAAGAACAACTATGCAAGCAAAACGAAAACTCAAAAAGTATAAGAGCGTATTTCGAGTCAATTTAATGGAGGATTATATTCATGGAAATTCATGTTCATTACAAGAGATATGAAGAATTGTTCTCCACCAAATGAGTCATCAACTCCTATCACTGCACCTGGACCCTCTATACCAAAAATCCTCTGCTGGTCCTCCCATTCCCCGGGCGGTTCAAATCCTGTACCATAATACCCATAATTGGTTGCAGCAGGGTAATACATGCTCTGGTCAACAAATTCAGGGGCTCCTTCATTAAACAGTGCACCAGACTGTTCAAAGCTCGGGCTTGCAAAGCGTGAATTTAAATCAGCACCTTCAATCCAGTAAGCATCCGGGTTCCGAGTTTCAGAAACACCATACAGGCTGTTACGCACCGCAGTAGCAACACCGCTAACAACATGTACAATAAGCCACTGCAAACTTCATAAACGGTGCCTGCAAATCGAGAACAACGACAACCATCAGAAGCATAGCAGCAAAAAGAGGAAAAGGAGAAGCATAGTAAAAGAGGAGGAAATGCACAGAACGTTACCTGAAGCCTGATTCTTGCGTCGCCTGCGAAGAAGCCACTTTGGTCTAACCAAAACTTGAGACAGGCTTTCTAAGTTACCTTGTTTCTCCCAAAGGTATTTCTGACAGTTTTCAGCAGCCATAACTCCAGCAGAGTAGGCTTCATGCACAGATCCTTGGTTGTCTAAGCTTACAGCTTCCCTGCCAAAGAATAGATTACCTAAAGGTGCACGAAGCTTGTCGTACACGTCCATTGATATTCCAACCAAATCATAAGAGTAACAGCCAAGAGAGTTTGGATCTGTTCCCCAATGTGACACAAGATACTGAACCTGCATTGATAAAACATAACAAAATGTCAAGTTACTGCTGTTTGATGTGTACACACATGACATGAGAGAAGCCAAATGGTACAGAATAACTAATTGCATGAATGTGAGGAATCTCCTGACTGCATGGAATAAGGATTCGGATAACTTACTGGCTCACAAGCATCAGGAAACATCTTCTTAAGCTGTAACATTACAAATTTCCTGCAGCATGGATAAAACAAATTGTTATGTGAACCCAATCTGAAGTTTCAGACATTCTGAACAGCTTGCAGTCACTGTAATACCAGGTTCCAGTTCTACACATATGTTAAGAATGGAGCGTTAGTCTGTCAAAATTGTAAGGAAAGCTTTATAGCTTTTGGTATGATTCCACGGACTACCTCGTCATAATTTAGTACCTCAAAAGCGGTTCCTATGCAGGTCCCACCAAACCCAGGCTCAACAAGTAGAGATGGAAAACCCCTTGGCGGTGGAAGTCAGGACACTTTTGTGCGGTCTACCCCATCAATGAAAACCTGTGCCACCGGAGTTGGTAAGGATAATAAAGATGAAAAGAGTAAGGATGGCTATGTTCCCGTGTCCAAACCAAAGGAATCTCATATCACTAAAGATGTGGAAGTAGAAAGAGCAGGATACCTGCGGTGACTGGGTCCATATCCTTGAATCAAAACTGTTATGCCCTGAAAAAGAATCACATCACTTGCATTCAATGAGACCTGATAGTAATGTAAACACCAGCACTAATGGGTGAAACCTTTGGAGTTGAGTTCATGCCACTTAAAATGTTGGGATTGCATTGAGTTTTGATCAAAGGAATCAGAGGATGAATATCCCATTCCCATACCTGTTGGTCGGTAAATTACGTGATAGTTGTTCCTTGGTTAGTGGAGATGTCACTGGGCTGTCTGCTATTGATTCACACTTTGAACTCTCGTCTTCAGATCTTGCTGGGAGTTGGCAACGGGAAGGCTTGGCGGTTAAACCTTTGAACATTGTAAAGTTCCATGACTTGGTCATAGTTCTCTACCCACCATCTCTGAGCTTGCCATTTGTTAAATGTATCGCGACTGAACCGTATCCGCTTTAGGCATTCCCAGCTTTGAGTTTGTAACATTCTGCGAAGTCAGAAAAGAATAGTCATTATGAAATGTTGTGAGCTGTCAATAATTCACCAATAGCATTAAGTGAATACATTTCTATCCCACAAAAAGGACAGTACCTACAAAAGTGAATAGAAATACAAGCTGTTGTGATTAGGGAATGCGTAGGACCGTTCCTATCATAAATGACAAAGAGGGAGTTCACAGAGTTTTCACAACAAGACCGTAATTCTCGCGTCTCTCTTGCACACAAACAGGATAGTTTCCATAAAGAGAATGTAGTGCCACCGTCCATCCATGACTCGGTATTGTCAATACAAAATGGAACCTGCAAAAATCAAAAGAAAACACCACACGTGAAAACCATATCACAAAGCTCCAAAAGTCAAGCTGCAATGCTCCAGGAATTCATTGGCATGAGATCACGCAAAGCCTATCTGTAAAACCAGAAATAAAGCTGAGTCAGCCCAAGCCAGTAAGGAGTCATTACTCCATTGCAACCACAAAATTCGTAATAGAGAGAACAAGACAGTGTATCAACAGCTGGTATAATAGTTCACGTAGGAAAAAGCAAGCAAGAGCAGAAGTATTGAGTCAAAATAAGGTTGAAACAAAAGCCATGTCATGGCAGTGAAAATCTCCAAATTCTCACAGTAAAAAAACAGGGTAAAAGGTAGATAATTTGTTACCTCACTACAGATAAACATAGAGGTCACTATCCTTCAAATCCCTTAGAATTGGTAATGGTGGTAGCAACACATAACGGATTGGTACCAAAAAAAAAAAACACCACTCATTTTTCTATTTCTACCCTCAATCCTCCCTATACTCTCTCCATATAAAACTATGTGAGAGGTGGCATCAAGAGAAACCCTAGCCGCCCGCATTTACAAACCTCTCAAACTTCCATCACCAAAAAAAAACTTCATAACTCAGAAAGAAAAAATCTGCAGCCAACCTCAACCTCTTTGCAACCCAACCTTCATCATTTTCCTCTGTTCGTCACCAACCTCATCCATCCAACTCATCCACTTTCATCTTCTCAACACCACTTCCATGAATCTTCTCCAAAATTATACCTCCAAACCACCATCGATGAATAACAACTTCGAGCTACCCAGAACCTCATCTGAACTCTCACCTTAAACCTTCATAAATCACCCACAAAACCTTTCAAACTTAACAGTTGCAGCTACACTTCACGATACCACTTTGTTTCGACGTCGGTGCTCATCTTAGAACACCCAACCTACCATCTTCATTTCACCAAATTCCATAAACAATAACCAACTCAGAAAACTCCTTCCGCAACGCACATCACAAAATTCGTAATCACCATTCTCCAGATTCCTTCATCATTCCCAGGTTCCTTTAAGCTCTTTCATCTCTCCGCCATTACCACATCATAAAAACCGCGACCCTGTTCTTCATTTAACCTTCATCACCACATGAACAACACAAATCCCACTCGCTCGTAAATTTAACACACTTTGAAACTTCACAAACTCCATAACCTAACTTCCATCATCATCCTCAGAATGCAAAAACTTTCGTCGAAATCCAACAAACCGCCATGGACTTTCCTCAAACAACCGCGACACAAAAAACCAAACCCAAATCATGAACCTCCAATACCCAGTTTCCGACCCTCAACTCCTTCAAGTTTCTTCTTCCAAAACCCAGATGTCTTCAAACAACAACATCTTCATCGCGAGACCCACTCATCAGAACCCCAATCGCGACAACCATAACCCGTCGAAATCCATTCCCAGAAAGCTCTCACGCACAAACCAGAGACGAGATTGAGAGAATAGCGAGAGGTTGAGACAAGTGGAGAGATCGAGTTGAATTAACAATTGAAACAGTGAGAGAGTGAGAGATAGAGAGGTGATTGAACAGAGTGAGAGGTGGCCTGCGTGTTGCTCTTGAGCGTGTTCCACCTCGTGTGGTGTGGGCCGGGCTTAAGCCCTTTTCTTGTCCATTAAATTTTCTTTTGTTGTTATTTGTTGATCTGATTTTGTTGTTGGGTTTTGTTTCATAGGTTTTGGTTTTCTGTGAGTCCGCGAAGCCCAACCGCGAGTTTCACATCTGCACCCCTCCATTTCACTACTAACCCCTTTGTTTTGTAAATGCTATTTTATGTAATGTATATTTTAGATATAGTTTTTTTTTTTATTATTATTAAATTTTCTACTTATTTTTCTTATTAATTTTAGAGTATCTTATATTTTCTAAATTTTATTTTTATCATATTTCTTTAGAACTATTTCATATTAGAGTTTATATTTGTTTTATATATAGAGTTTTATTTCAATAGTACTTTATTTTTTAGAGTTGATTTTATTCTTCATTTGTTATTGGGCATTTTGTCCCATTTTCATTTGTTTTGGTCGATGACGAGACCTCTATTGTTTTTCTGTCAAATTATTGATGAGAAACGATGGATCTGAGACCGACTTTTTCTCCTCTTTCTCATTTTCAACTTTATATCACCTTTCGACTTTTATTTCATTTGTCGTATTTTTTTGGTCGATGACGATATTTCCATCGTTTAACCGTCAAATTATTGACGTGAAACAAAGGATCTGAGACCACCTCTTTTCTTTCTTATCTCTTATTCCGATTCGATTTTATTTTTTGACTTGTGGATCGATGAAGTCTTTTTATCCGCAAGCGTCAGATTTTCGAAGTCGATAACCTTCCCGATTTCAAATCTATGGGGGATGACCATTGGGGTCATCTTCCTTACTTTGGGATCGCGATAGGCTACCTTCGATTAATCGACATTTTGTTTGTGGTTAAGACGAGATCCCATTCTTTCGAGCCCCGATTCAGTCCACTAACCAATTGACGACTAACTAACCACTAACTTTTACTTTCTGTCAAATATACCACTGCTTTAATTTTCTGTCAAATATATAACTGTTTTATTTTCAGTCATTTATATTCTTGTACATATTATATATGTATATTATTATTATCTTGTAAATATTCAACACTTGTACATTCTTCCAAAAATACTTAATAAAATATCGAGATCATTAAAATCCAAATTGGTGGACTGTTGGTTTCATATTCTATATATTATTTGTATATATCTGTCTCTGTTTTTTTTCATCTCTTTGGCAGGTACTCAACTGTATCATCAATAAGGAATCAAATTCTTTGTATTGAATTAAAAAGAGAGGATTGGGTGTAGACCTCTTCTTCTTCGAGTGTTGGGATGCCCACTGTAGTGAGGGTGGTTTCGACACTCATCTTTCAATACGAAGACGCTTCCACCCCTTTTCCTCCTAAAACCTCGGCTCCGCACCGAGTGCATTTTCAAAAACCTCGGCTCCGCACCGAGTGCATTTTCAAAAACCTCAGTCTCGTACCGAGTCCATTTTCAAACCATCTTTAAAATAAATTTCTCTTTGTATTGAATTAAAAAGAGAGGATTAGGTGTAGACCTCTTCCTCTCCGAATGTTGGGATGCCCACTGTAGTGAGGGTGGTCTTGATATTCGTTTTTCAATACAAATACGCGACTTTATCCACCATCTCGCTTTCACAACTTCCTTCCACAATTTTCACACCTAAAACCTCGGTCCTGTACCGAGTGCATTTTCAAATCATTTTCACAACAAAACTTGAATGGTCGCGGAGTGGTTAGGCGTAGGCCTTCTCCTATCCCGAGTGTTGACGTTTACCGTAGGGTTCTCTGTCGCAAAACGCTTACCATTCAAAGCCAAAAACACCTTTAATAAGAGAATGAAGTTCTCTTTGCATTGAATTAAAGAGAGAGGATTGGGTGTAGACCTCTTCTTCTCCGAGCATAGGGATGCCCACTGTAGTGAGGGTGGTTTCGACGCTCGTCTTTCAATACAAAGACGCCTCGTTCGTCACACCTTTTATAACAAAAACTTTGAGATAACGAATTGGGTACTACCCGTAGGGGTTACTATCCGAGGACCTGTCTCGCCCCCTAAAAAACGATCCAATCAATCAAATGTGACTTCTAGCCCCGCGTGGCGAAAACTAATCAATCTTTCGAAAGGATATGTTACGTCCGTTCTACCGCAAACAGGTAATGCCTAAGTCTCCAACGAGCGAGCAGCAAAACACCTAACTGCTAGAATGCGCACGATAGCATCATCCATAAAAAACATCAACACGTAGTTAGCATGAACTACGTTTTCTCTGATTTCTCATACCAGATGAGAATACGTAGGCACAAGACGGAGATGTCTTGGCGAGCACAATCCCCCTATACCCGTAGTTTCCCGAACTACGTCGACTCTGACTTTCTCACATCTGTTGAGAATACGTAGGCATAGGACCGCGAAGTCCTACCGAGTCTGTTCTTTCTCTTTTCTTCCCCGTTCTCTCTTTCCTCCTAACTTTCCTGTTTCTAAACCCTTCTCTCTATCTTTTAGAACACTCTTCTTATAGCATAATATTTAAGCAAATAATTCACACATCGACAAACAAAAGGTTCCCATCGAGTACGATGGATGCGAGGGGTGCTAATACCTTCCCCTCGCATAACCGGCTTCCGAACCCGTTCTTGGTCGCGAGACCATCTTATCCATTTCTTTCTTAAGGTTTTCTCGATATTTTCCTTTCCCCTCATGGGATAAATAAAGTTCGGTGGCGACTCTTCTGTCTATCTTTTTCGCCTCCCCGTCGTTGCGCGACGCATTTTTCGAGTAGCGACAGCTGGCGACTCTGCTGGGGAAACCTGGCGAGCCAAGCCTAATTTGTTTTCCGCGTGTGTGTTTTTGTTTGTTTTTTATATATATTGTGTTCACTAACCTGTTGGGTTTATTTGATCTGGTTTGTGAGGATAAAGCTCTCTACCCGAGCTTTCGAGTATGCACTAAGTTAGGAGGTGGTTCCTTTCTGATTTGCGAGACTTAGGACTCGTTGAGTTGGATTGAATCTCACCGCTCAGATGAGACTCCGTTGGAATAATTATGTCTTACGTGTAGTCGTAATGGCGTTCTTATCTTCAACTTGAGAGTCCGCGATTCTGAGGACCTTTTGTAGAACCTTATTCCGAAGGTTGCTGAAACATAACTCTGTGTTCATACTTTTGAAAGGATTACCGTCTTACGAGTAGTCGTTATGATGGGAAACTTTTGAGGGTTAGTGCATGGGACTTTGTTTGAAAAGCCTTTGGAATACCCTCTTTTAAACCGATAGATTGCTCACCCGATGGGAAAGATACCTTTTGTTGTTGTCTTGCAGGAAACTTTGACCTTCATCCCACCCGTTTGTCAGTATGAACAGTTACAGGGAGATCCTTGTACCAATGTTGTTTGGTTTCAAGGCGAAGCGCTGGTTCATCTCAGTCAACAACACAACAACATTTGATCCCCTGTTGCATTTGCATATTCATTTGCACTTCTCTACATGTCTTGCATATTGCATCATTCTTCATTTGCATAGGGGTGTTCTATTTCTGTGGACATTATTGCTTCATGTGGTTCTCCATTCGATTTGTTCCTGAATTGAAGATCCAACCATTCACCAGTATTCCACCAAAAGAAACCAACAGAGACAACCATGGAACAGATTCGAGAAGAACTAAGGGAAGTTCAGAGCCAGTTGGGGCAGTTTGTGGCAAAAATGCAAGCGCTGCGCTTGGATCAGGATGCACTCAGAGAGGAGAATAATCAACTGAAGACTCAGATGGGCCTGATAACAGAAGTCATGAGGAATGTGTTGAGAAAGGAAGGCGATCATGTGCCCGAAGCTGCAGCGGAGATGGCCATTCCACCTTTACATGTGGAACCTCACCCGAGGCGTGAAGTGCCTCAGAGATATCTTACACAACCTGAGGTTCCAGTATTTCCTTGTCAGCAACTACTCCCTGTTTCTCAAGACAATCCTAGGATTATGAGGTATGCTCAAAGGACGAAGCAGTCCGACTGAACGTTCGACCAGATCCCCACGATTTATGCTCAGTTGTTGCAACACTTGCTTCAGCTTCATTTGGTTAAGCTTCGCACTATGGCTCCGTTGACTGGCGAGCCACCACAAGGCTATGATGAAAGAGCCCGTTGTGATTTCCATTCTGGGGCACCAGGGCATAGTATCGAGAACTGCAAAGCCTTTAAGCACAAGGTTCAGGATTTAATCGATTCAAGAGCATTTGAGTTCATGCCGAGCAATGGTCTTATTTCGGAAGATGTGGATGTTTCTGTTCTCTCCCCTGAAGTCGTATTAGGTCAGGAGCCTGTCTTGCAATCTGTGACCTTAGAGTCTTCCTGCCCGCAGCCATTGCCCGTTCCTAGGCCAAGCCTGAGGACGAAAGTTCCTGAACAAAGGGAGTCTCTGATACCTCAAATTCGATCTCCATATGTTTCAACTGTTCATAGTCAACATTCATACTGTCATCAGCCGCGTCAGCACGCCCGACGAAGACCAAGGAAGCCAAAGAGGCAGTTCACCCATTCGTCGTTGTCGTACAGTCAGATATTGCCAGACTTAATCAGAGGTGGATTGATAGTGCCGAAGAAGATTGATCCAGAGATTCATCCATGTCGGCTAAGTTCTGATGTCGACGCCCGCTGTGAGTACCATGTTGGGGCGCAGGGGCATTCAACCGAAGACTGTAAGGTGCTAAGAAGCAAGATTCAAACTCTGCTTGACTCCAACATGTTCTCAATCACACCTCAGGGTATCCAGATCAACGATCCTCCTTCGTCCAGTCATGTGGGTTCGGCAGCTAATGTTATGGAGGGATTCACCGAGAGCGGATGTTCAGAAGATTATCAGGATGACTTCGACGAGCAATTCTAAAGGTGGCTGGTTCAGCAGTGAGTCAAGACTTGAAAGCCCAGTTCCCCGAAGCTGGCAATCTTTTCATATTATTTCTTTGCATTTTGTAGTTTCTTATCTGTTTAAGTGTGAACTTATTTGCGAATCTTATCTATAGAACTTGTTTGTTTTCGATTGATAATGATAATGAAATGAATATGCGTGTTTTGATTAAATCCATTCGTGTTCACTCAATGCTTTTTATTGATGTCAAAACGCTTGTTTAAGCGGAGTCCGAGGGAGGATGACGAAGTTTAAAGACGCAAGCTTCCGAATGTATGCTTTTGAATAAAATCTCTGCTGATGATGTACAGGCATTGTTTCAAATCCCTAAACACAGGAGATATAAGGATGTTAATCCCTTGTCAACCCCTTTGAGCCTAGTTGTAGGAGTTTCTTTCTGAAAACGAAAAAACCTCAATCTTAACCTAGGGCAGGATAGGTGTCAGTTAATTCGACTAAAACATCTGAATCACAAACGGAGCGTCCGTTCGAGGATCAATCACACCTGTATAGGTCGTACCTAAAGAACCACAGTGGTTATCCTTCACAGACAAGGAGTGAAACAGTCACAACCCCTTCAACAAGTCAGACAAGCCGGTGTCATACAATGTGTTCAAAAAAAAAAGGAATCAAAAGAAAGAAGAAAAAAAAAAGAAAAAAGCCCGCTAAGTCGATAATCTGAAAACAAATGGCTTAGGAAAATTAGGGCATCCCGCTGGACTTCGAATGATATACTCAAAAGAGCCAGTCCAGGCAAAAATAGGGAATGAATGATGATGAAGAACAAGTCGTGTGACTCCAGGCACCAAAGACGAAAAGCGAGTGACTGTCACTCCAAAAATTTGTGGTTTCCCGAACCATCACTCTAGTCATTTAACCTTTGAGAGGTGAGCGCTTGTGTCGAATTAGCTGAACATAGGATTGGAGAATATTAAGGAGAGTGGGTGGGTTAAACAAGACTTTGAGCCTCATATCCTTTCTTTCCAACCGTGAACCCGACCACGTTACAACCTTCAAAAGTCCTAATTGAAGCAACTTTGTTTCGAAAGCATACTTCGATAAAGATCGCGTCGAAACTGACTCCTAAAAGGATTTTTCTTACCCTATGGGTATGGATATTGATATTTCTGATAAGTGATTCGTTCACTAAATGCCACATTTTTTCCAGTGAACAGACTTGGATTTCAAAACTGTCATATGCATTGCATTAATATTATCTTTTGCAAAACAAATTGTTTTACTCGCGAGAAAGCATTTAACATCAGGAAAGTTTCTACAATGCGAAGTTTGATAGAAATAAGATATAGAGCGCCCGAGTACTCCTTTGAGCAGGGGCAAGTCACGTCAGGTAAACATAAGCAGAGTCGGTCATCCCTAGATGCAGTTAATCTGGGGCAATCAGGTCGAGACTCGTCAAACCACTCGAAGGCCAGTCGAAGACGCCATTCCCTAAGGTTGGTTAATCTGGGGCAATCAGGTCGAGATTAGGTAAATCTCTCGAAGCCAGGGGCACTTCTCTACAAATCAGCCAATCAGGGGCAAACCACTTCAAAGCTGGGGCGGGTCACCCGAAGAGCACAAAGACTATCCTTGTCCAGAAAGATAATTAACTTGAAGCACTTCTTCGGGGTGGGTTCGAAGCGCTGGGGCAGTTCATATCTAACCATCAGGGTACCGAAATTTCAGGTTCCTTTCGAGGAAGGTTTTTACAAAAGTCCCACAGGCTGGGCAAAATCGTAAACAAAGGAGATGTGTTCCTCTCCATATCTTCAGAGCTTATCAGATTTATAGAAGCATATTTGGGTTTATTTTCCCAACAGTAGGGCGAGCGCAGTATTGTTATCCCCACAGAGTCTAAATGGTTGACTTCTTTCCCCTCAGAGTCTAGGTCATTGACTCATTCCTCAAGCGGAAGTCGTATTTGTTGAGTTTACTTATCATTTTCCCCAAGCAGAGACTGATGTTGATTCCCTCCGTATCTAATCCCCAGCCAAGTCAGTGGAATTAATCCTCCTCCCACAGAGTAGGGTTGACTCAGAGATCGTTCATCTCCCTCCCCAGCAGAGAAAGTGTGGGATAAATTCCCGGTAAGTCTTATTCAACATCCCTAGCAGATAGTGGATTCAATCTCCGACCGAAGAAAGTTATTCCTCAGCAATCTGCTATGTTTCCCCAGTAGGTTATTCTGGCTAATCATTTATGGTTGATTTCCCCGGTAGAGTGGAGTGTTGCCTCCAGCCAAGAGGCTTGTTCCCCAAAAGAGTTGTGGACTGATAGGCCATCCGGGACGTTTTCCGTAGCAAAGTTTGATTTGGATCCCCAGCGGTTTGGTTTTGTTCTTAACAGAGCAGTTTTACCCAGAAGTTTTTCTCGGAGGCCATCCAGGGCTTGTATTCCTCAGCACGAGTTTGTTTACGCTAAGCGTATCTAGCTCTGACTCAACGGAGTTGGCTCTTTCTCTTTAGCATTTATTTTGCTAAAGTGGTTCATTTGCATCTACATACATGCATAACATCTACCCAAACGCGAAGCATTTCCATTTCACATGGAGCATTTTGTCATATTCAAACATATGCATGTGAAACATAAGCCAGGTTGTTACCCCTTTTGTTTCAAGTTAAACCTCGCAGATGATCAGCATCTTTGCCCGTTGTGTTGTTTATACCCTAGCTCGTGCTGTTTCCCCAACAGAATTCTTTTGTGGTCGTCACCAATGGATGGTCTTAAATTCGTTTGAATTTTGTTACTCATATATTCAGCGAAGCCTTGGCGGCAATGTCAAGTGAGTTGTTTCTTCAACGGCGATGTTGAGAAGTTTGTTTTGACGGCGATGTCAGATGATTTAATTCTTCAACGGCGATGTTGAGAAGTTTGTTTCTGGCGGCGATGTCAGAGTAATTTGTTTATTCAACGGCGAGGTTGGATGTTTGTTTCTGGCGGCGATGTCGGAGTAATTTGTTTATTCAGCGGCGAGGTTGGATGTTTGTTTCTGGCGGCGATGTCAGATGATTTAATTCTTCAACGGCGATGTTGAGAAGTTTGTTTTGACGGCGATGTCAGATGATTTAATTCTTCAACGGCGATGTTGAGAAGTTTGTTTCTGGCGGCGATGTCAGAGTAATTTGTTTATTCAGCGGCGAGGTTGGATGTTTGTTTCTGGCGGCGATGTCGGAGTAATTGTTTATTCAGCGGCGAGGTTGGATGTTTGTTTCTGGCGGCGATGTCAGAGTAATTTGTTTATTCAGCGGCGAGGTTGGATGTTTGTTTCTGGCGGCGATGTCAGAGTGATTTGTTTTTTCAGCGGCGAGGTTGGGTGTTTATTTTCGGTGGCAAGGTCGAGTGGTTTGATTCTTTAGCAGCGATGCTAGATGTTTGTTCTTGGCGGCAATGTCAGGTAGTTTGGTTCTTCCAACGGCGATGCTGGATTTTGTCTTGACGGCGATGTCGGAGGATCGTATCTTTGGATTCAATATCTGTTTGTATTTAACAGAGGACTGACGGCGAGGTTAGATCTTTTTACCGACTTAATGTCGAGGCCTGACCGTGAGGTCAAATGCTTTTACCGATTATTTTAAGAATTGACGGTGAAGTCAAAACTGTTGGAAATGACGGCGAAGTCAGAAGATTGTTTTAAGAGATGACGGCGAAGTCAGGGGCTTTACCAAAGTTCTGTGAAAAATTGACGGCGAAGTCAGAAAATATTGTAAACCTGACGGCGATGTCAGAAGTTCTTTTTACGGTTGGCAAATTTCAGGTCTCTTTGGTATTCAACCGCCTTTTACCATGATCATTTGAAAGCTGTTCGCTTTTCATCCATTCAGGTCTAAGTCGCTTGAATAGGGGCAGCTGTTGTATCCCAAAATTTGCCCTACCTTTTCTCCCATTTGGTTTATGTTTCATTTCATTGCATTAGCATATCACATTGCATAAGCATGCCCCAAATTTGTCCTACCTGTATATAATTTTCATTTGTACGTTCATCCGTTGATAATTATCCAGAAATTCAAAATATGCTGTTTGTTGTTCAAGGTCCGGTGGTACTAAGTTTAGAATGCTTCATGATTGGAGATCATTAAGGATTGGTTTGTTTGCAACCAAAGATTGTGGCTCATTGTAAATCCAAGTGACAATTAGTTCAGCGAGAATTTTAGATGACTCAATTGCTCTTCATATCGATTTCAAGATTTGAATCACTTTTGATACAAGCTTTAAATTCATTCCGAGTTTTGTTCTTAATGAGATTCAAGGATAGAGGAATTTGAGATTTAATGTTGTCTCACTTCAATTTCACTTTTCAAGTTAGGTGTTATGTTACTTCTAATACTTTCATTTACTTTTAGAAGTTCAGGAGTGGCATTGCCTTATTGTGACAAGAATAAAAAAAGGAAGCTCATGTTATTACAAGAACAACTATGCAAGCAAAACGAAAACTCCAAAAAGTATAAGAGCGTATTTCGAGTCAATTTAATGGAGGATTATATTCATGGAAATTCATGTTCATTACAAGAGATATGAAGAATTGTTCTCCACCAAATGAGTCATCAACTCCTATCACTGCACCTGGACCCTCTATACCAAAAATCCTCTGCTGGTCCCTCCCATTCCCCGGGTGGTTCAAATCCTGTACCATAATACCCAT
Organism: Lathyrus sativus; assembly: GCA_963859935.3. Lineage (NCBI taxonomy): Eukaryota > Viridiplantae > Streptophyta > Magnoliopsida > Fabales > Fabaceae > Lathyrus > Lathyrus sativus. Next base: position 37,804 of record CAWUDS030002948.1, read on the forward strand.
AATTGGTTCGCAGCAGGGTAATACATGCTCTGGTCAACAAATTCAGGGGCTCCTTCATTAAACAGTGCACCAGACTGTTCAAAGCTCGGGCTTGCAAAGCGTGAATTTAAATCAGCACCTTCAATCCAGTAAGCATCCGGGTTCCGAGTTTCAGAAACACCATACAGCTGTTACGCACCGCAGTAGCAACACCGCTAACAACATGTACAATAAGCCACTGCAAACTTCATAAACGGTGCCTGCAAATCGAGAACAACAACAACCATCAGAAGCATAGCAGCAAAAAGAGGAAAAGGAGAAGCATAGTAAAGAGGAGGAGGAAATGCACAGAACGTTACCTGAAGCCTGATTCTTGCGTCGCCTGCGAAGAAGCCACTTTGGTCTAACCAAAACTTGAGACAGGCTTTCTAAGTTACCTTGTTTCTCCCAAAGGTATTTCTGACAGTTTTCAGCAGCCATAACTCCAGCAGAGTAGGCTTCATGCACAGATCCTTGGTTGTCTAAGCTTACAGCTTCCCTGCCAAAGAATAGATTACCTAAAGGTGCACGAAGCTTGTCGTACACGTCCATTGATATTCCAACCAAATCATAAGAGTAACAGCCAAGAGAGTTTGGATCTGTTCCCCAATGTGACACAAGATACTGAACCTGCATTGATAAAACATAACAAAATGTCAAGTTACTGCTGTTTGATGTGTACACACATGACATGAGAGAAGCCAAATGGTACAGAATAACTAATTGCATGAATGTGAGGAATCTCCTGACTGCATGGAATAAGGATTCGGTTAACTTACTGGCTCACAAGCATCAGGAAACATCTTCTTAAGCTGTAACATTACAAATTTCCTGCAGCATGGATAAAACAAATTGTTATGTGAACCCAATCTGAAGTTTCAGACATTCTGAACAGCTTGCAGTCACTGTAATACCAGGTTCCAGTTCTACACATATGTTAAGAATGGAGCGTTAGTCTGTCAAAATTGTAAGGAAAGCTTTATAGCTTTTGGTATGATTCCACGACTACCTCGTCATAATTTAGTACCTCAAAAGCGGTTCCTATGCAGGTCCCACCAAACCCAGGCTCAACAAGTAGAGATGGAAAACCCCTTGGCGGTGGAAGTCAGGACACTTTTGTGCGGTCTACCCCATCAATGAAAACCTTTGCCACCGGAGTTGGTAAGGATAATAAAGATGAAAAGAGTAAGGATGGCTATGTTCCCGTGTCCAAACCAAAGGAATCTCATATCACTAAAGATGTGGAAGTAGAAAGAGCAGGATACCTGCGGTGACTGGTTCCATATCCTTGAATCAAAACTGTTATGCCCTGAAAAAGAATCACATCACTTGCATTCAATGAGACCTGATAGTAATGTAAACACCAGCACTAATGGGTGAAACCTTTGGAGTTGAGTTCATGCCACTTAAAATGTTGGGATTGCATTGAGTTTTGATCAAAGGAATCAGAGGATGAATATCCCATTCCCATACCTGTTGGTCGGTAAATTACGTGATAGTTGTTCCTTGGTTAGTGGAGATGTCACTGGGCTGTCTGCTATTGATTCACACTTTGAACTCTCGTCTTCAGATCTTGCTGGGAGTTGGCAACGGGAAGGCTTGGCGGTTAAACCTTTGAACATTGTAAAGTTCCATGACTTGGTCATAGTTCTCTACCCACCATCTCTGAGCTTGCCATTTGTTAAATGTATCGCGACTGAACCGTATTCGCTTTAGGCATTCCCAGCTTTGAGTTTGTAACATTCTGCGAAGTCAGAAAAGAATAGTCATTATGAAATGTTGTGAGCTGTCACTAATTCACCAATAGCATTAAGTGAATACATTTCTATCCCACAAAAAGGACAGTACCTACAAAAGTGAATAGAAATACAAGCTGTTGTGATTAGGGAATGCGTAGGACCGTTCCTATCATAAATGACAAAGAGGGAGTTCACAGAGTTTTCACAACAAGACCGTAATTCTCGCGTCTCTCTTGCACACAAACAGGATAGTTTCCATAAAGAGAATGTAGTGCCACCGTCCATCCATGACTCGATATTGTCAATACAAAATGGAACCTGCAAAAATCAAAAGAAAACACCACACGTGAAAACCATATCACAAAGCTCCAAAAGTCAAGCTGCAATGCTCCAGGAATTCATTGGCATGAGATCACGCAAAGCCTATCTGTAAAACCAGAAATAAAGCTGAGTCAGCCCAAGCCAGTAAGGAGTCATTACTCCATTGCAACCACAAAATTCGTAATAGAGAGAACAAGACAGTGTATCAACAGCTGGTATAATAGTTCACGTAGGAAAAAGCAAGCAAGAGCAGAAGTATTAAGTCAAAATAGGTTGAAACAAAAGCCATGTCATGGCAGTGAAAATCTCCAAATTCTCACAGTAAAAAAACAGGGTAAAAGGTAGATAATTTGTTACCTCACTACAGATAACATAGAGGTCACTATCCTTCAAATCCATTAGAATTGGTAATGGTGGTAGCAACACATAACGGATTGGTACCAAAAAAAAAAACACCACTCATTTTTCTATTTCTACCCTCAATCCTCCCTATACTCTCTCCATATAAAACTATGTGAGAGGTGGCATCAAGAGAAACCCTAGCCGCCCGCATTTACAAACCTCTCAAACTTCCATCACCAAAAAAAAACTTCATAACTCAGAAAGAAAAAATCTGCAGCCAACCTCAACCTCTTTGCAACCCAACCTTCATCATTTTCCTCTGTTCGTCACCAACCTCATCCATCCAACTCATCCACTTTCATCTTCTCAACACCACTTCCATGAATCTTCTCCAAAATTATACCTCCAAACCACCATCGATGAATAACAACTTCGAGCTACCCAGAACCTCATCTGAACTCTCACCTTAAACCTTCATAAATCACCCACAAAACCTTTCAAACTTAACAGTTGCAGCTACACTTCACGATACCACTTTGTTTCGACGTCGGTGCTCATCTTAGAACACCCAACCTACCATCTTCATTTCACCAAATTCCATAAACAATAACCAACTCAGAAAACTCCTTCCGCAACGCACATCACAAAATTCGTAATCACCATTCTCCAGATTCCTTCATCATTCCCAGGTTCCTTTAAGCTCTTTCATCTCTCCGCCATTACCGCATCATAAAAACCGCGACCCTGTTCTTCATTTAACCTTCATCACCAGATGAACAACACAAATCCCACTCGCTCGTAAATTTAACACACTTTGAAACTTCACAAACTCCATAACCTAACTTCCATCATCATCCTCAGAATGCAAAAACTTTCGTCGAAATCCAACAAACCGCCATGGACTTTCCTCAAACAACCGCGACACAAAAAACCAAACCCAAATCATGAACCTCCAATACCCAGTTTCCGACCCTCAACTCCTTCAAGTTTCTTCTTCCAAAACCCAGATGTCTTCAAACAACAACATCTTCATCGCGAGACCCACTCATCAGAACCCCAATCGCGACAACCATAACCCGTCGAAATCCATTCCCAGAAAGCTCTCACGCACAAACCAGAGACGAGATTGAGAGAATAGCGAGAGGTTGAGACAAGTGGAGAGATCGAGTTGAATTAACAATTGAAACAGTGAGAGAGTGAGAGATAAAGAGGTGATTGAACAGAGTGAGAGGTGGCCTGCGTGTTGCTCTTGAGCGTGTTCCACCTCGTGTGGTGTGGGCCGGGCTTAAGCCCTTTTCTTGTCCATTAAATTTTCTTTTGTTGTTATTTGTTGATCTGATTTTGTTGTTGGGTTTTGTTTCATAGGTTTTGGTTTTCTGTGAGTCCGCGAAGCCCAACCGCGAGTTTCACATCTGCACCCCTCCATTTCACTACTAACCCCTTTGTTTTGTAAATGCTATTTTATGTAATGTATATTTTAGATATAGTTTTTTTTTTTTTATTAAATTTTCTACTTATTTTTCTTATTAATTTTAGAGTATCTTATATTTTCTAAATTTTATTTTATATCATATTTCTTTAGAACTATTTCATATTAGAGTTTATATTTGTTTTATATATAGAGTTTTATTTCAATAGTACTTTATTTTTAGAGTTGATTTTATTCTTCATTTGTTATTGGGCATTTTGTCCCATTTTCATTTGTTTTGGTCGATGACGAGACCTCTATTGTTTTTCTGTCAAATTATTGATGAGAAACGATGGATCTGAGACCGACTTTTTCTCCTCTTTCTCATTTTCAACTTTATATCACCTTTCGACTTTTATTTCATTTGTCGTATTTTTTTGGTCGATGACGACATTTCCATCGTTTAACCGTCAAATTATTGACGTGAAACAAAGGATCTGAGACCACCTCTTTTCTTTCTTATCTCTTATTCCGATTCGATTTTATTTTTTGACTTGTGGATCGATGAAGTCTTTTTATCCGCAAGCGTCAGATTTTCGAAGTCGATAACCTTCCCGATTTCAAATCTATGGGGGATGACCATTGGGGTCATCTTCCTTACTTTGGGATCGCGATAGGCTACCTTCGATTAATCGACATTTTGTTTGTGGTTAAGACGAGATCCCATTCTTTCGAGCCCCGATTCAGTCCACTAACCAATTGACGACTAACTAACCACTAACTTTTACTTTCTGTCAAATATACCACTGCTTTAATTTTCTGTCAAATATATAACTGTTTTATTTTCAGTCATTTATATTCTTGTACATATTATATATGTATATTATTATTATCTTGTAAATATTCAACACTTGTACATTCTTCCAAAAATACTTAATAAAATATCGAAATCATTAAAATCCAAATTGGTGGACTGTTGGTTTCATATTCTATATATTATTTGTATATATCTGTCTCTGTTTTTTTTCATCTCTTTGGCAGGTACTCAACTGTATCATCAATAAGGAATCAAATTCTTTGTATTGAATTAAAAAGAGAGGATTGGGTGTAGACCTCTTCTTCTTCGAGTGTTGGGATGCCCACTGTAGTGAGGGTGGTTTCGACACTCATCTTTCAATACGAAGACGCTTCCACCCCTTTTCCTCCTAAAACCTCGGCTCCGCACCGAGTGCATTTTCAAAAACCTCGGCTCCGCACCGAGTGCATTTTCAAAAACCTCAGTCTCGTACCGAGTCCATTTTCAAACCATCTTTAAAATAAATTTCTCTTTGTATTGAATTAAAAAGAGAGGATTAGGTGTAGACCTCTTCCTCTCCGAATGTTGGGATGCCCACTGTAGTGAGGGTGGTATTGATATTCGTTTTTCAATACAAATACGCGACTTTATCCACCATCTCGCTTTCACAACTTCCTTCCACAATTTTCACACCTAAAACCTCGGTCCTGTACCGAGTGCATTTTCAAATCATTTTCACAACAAAACTTGAATGGTCGCGGAGTGGTTAGGCGTAGGCCTTCTCCTATCCCGAGTGTTGACGTTTACCGTAGGGTTCTCTGTCGCAAAACGCTTACCATTCAAAGCCAAAAACACCTTTAATAAGAGAATGAAGTTCTCTTTGCATTGAATTAAAGAGAGAGGATTGGGTGTAGACCTCTTCTTCTCCGAGCATAGGGATGCCCACTGTAGTGAGGGTGGTTTCGACGCTCGTCTTTCAATACAAAGACGCCTCGTTCGTCACACCTTTTATAACAAAAACTTTGAGATAACGAATTGGGTACTACCCGTAGGGGTTACTATCCGAGGACCTGTCTCGCCCCCTAAAAAACGATCCAATCAATCAAATGTGACTTCTAGCCCCGCGTGGCGAAAACTAATCAATCTTTCGAAAGGATATGTTACGTCCGTTCTACCGCAAACAGGTAATGCCTAAGTCTCCAACGAGCGAGCAGCAAAACACCTAACTGCTAGAATGCGCACGATAGCATCATCCATAAAAAACATCAACACGTAGTTAGCATGAACTACGTTTTCTCTGATTTCTCATACCAGATGAGAATACGTAGGCACAAGACGGCGATGTCTTGGCGAGCACAATCCCCCTATACCCGTAGTTTCCCGAACTACGTCGACTCTGACTTTCTCACATCTGTTGAGAATACGTAGGCATAGGACCGCGAAGTCCTACCGAGTTTGTTCTTTCTCTTTTCTTCCCGTTCTCTCTTTCCTCCTAACTTTCCTGTTTCTAAACCCTTCTCTCTATCTTTTAGAACACTCTTCTTATAGCATAATATTTAAGCAAATAATTCACACATCGACAAACAAAAGGTTCCCATCGAGTACGATGGATGCGAGGGGTGCTAATACCTTCCCCTCACATAACCGGCTTCCGAACCCGTTCTTGGTCGCGAGACCATCTTATCCATTTCTTTCTTAAGGTTTTCTCGATATTTTCCTTTCCCCTCATGGGATAAATAAAGTTCGGTGGCGACTCTTCTGTCTATCTTTTTCGCCTCCCCGTCGTTGCGCGACGCATTTTTCGAGTAGCGACAGCTGGCGACTCTGCTGGGGAAACCTGGCGAGCCAAGCCTAATTTGTTTTCCGCGTGTGTGTTTTTGTTTGTTTTTTATATATATTGTGTTCACTAACCTGTTGGGTTTATTTGATCTGGTTTGTGAGGATAAAGCTCTCTACCCGAGCTTTCGAGTATGCACTAAGTTAGGAGGTGGTTCCTTTCTGATTTGCGAGACTTAGGACTCGTTGAGTTGGATTGAATCTCACCGCTCAGATGAGACTCCGTTGGAATAATTATGTCTTACGTGTAGTCGTAATGGCGTTCTTATCTTCAACTTGAGAGTCCGCGATTCTGAGGACCTTTTGTAGAACCTTATTCCGAAGGTTGCTGAAACATAACTCTGTGTTCATCCTTTTGAAAGGATTACCGTCTTACGAGTAGTCGTTATGATGGGAAACTTTTGAGGGTTAGTGCATGGGACTTTGTTTGAAAAGCCTTTGGAATACCCTCTTTTAAACCGATAGATTGCTCACCCGATGGGAAAGATACCTTTTGTTGTTGTCTTGCAGGAAACTTTGACCTTCATCCCACCCGTTTGTCAGTATGAACAGTTACAGGGAGATCCTTGTACCAATGTTGTTTGGTTTCAAGGCGAAGCGCTGGTTCATCTCAGTCAACAACACAACAACATTTGATCCCCTGTTGCATTTGCATATTCATTTGCACTTCTCTACATGTCTTGCATATTGCATCATTCTTCATTTGCATAGGGGTGTTCTATTTCTGTGGACATTATTGCTTCATGTGGTTCTCCATTCGATTTGTTCCTGAATTGAAGATCCAACCATTCACCAGTATTCCACCAAAAGAAACCAACAGAGACAACCATGGAACAGATTCGAGAAGAACTAAGGGAAGTTCAGAGCCAGTTGGGGCAGTTTGTGGCAAAAATGCAAGCGCTGCGCTTGGATCAGGATGCACTCAGAGAGGAGAATAATCAACTGAAGACTCAGATGGGCCTGATAACAGAAGTCATGAGGAATGTGTTGAGAAAGGAAGGCGATCATGTGCCCGAAGCTGCAGCGGAGATGGCCATTCCACCTTTACATGTGGAACCTCACCCGAGGCGTGAAGTGCCTCAGAGATATCTTACACAACCTGAGGTTCCAGTATTTCCTTGTCAGCAACTACTCCCTGTTTCTCAAGACAATCCTAGGATTATGAGGTATGCTCAAAGGACGAAGCAGTCCGACTGAACGTTCGACCAGATCCCCACGATTTATGCTCAGTTGTTGCAACACTTGCTTCAGCTTCATTTGGTTAAGCTTCGCACTATGGCTCCGTTGACTGGCGAGCCACCACAAGGCTATGATGAAAGAGCCCGTTGTGATTTCCATTCTGGGGCACCAGGGCATAGTATCGAGAACTGCAAAGCCTTTAAGCACAAGGTTCAGGATTTAATCGATTCAAGAGCATTTGAGTTCATGCCGAGCAATGGTCTTATTTCGGAAGATGTGGATGTTTCTGTTCTCTCCCCTGAAGTCGTATCAGGTCAGGAGCCTGTCTTGCAATCTGTGACCTTAGAGTCTTCCTGCCCGCAGCCATTGCCCGTTCCTAGGCCAAGCCTGAGGACGAAAGTTCCTGAACAAAGGGAGTCTCTGATACCTCAAATTCGATCTCCATATGTTTCAACTGTTCATAGTCAACATTCATACTGTCATCAGCCGCGTCAGCACGCCCGACGAAGACCAAGGAAGCCAAAGAGGCAGTTCACCCATTCGTCGTTGTCGTACAGTCAGATATTGCCAGACTTAATCAGAGGTGGATTGATAGTGCCGAAGAAGATTGATCCAGAGATTCATCCATGTCGGCTAAGTTCTGATGTCGACGCCCGCTGTGAGTACCATGTTGGGGCGCAGGGGCATTCAACCGAAGACTGTAAGGTGCTAAGAAGCAAGATTCAAACTCTGCTTGACTCCAACATGTTCTCAATCACACCTCAGGGTATCCAGATCAACGATCCTCCTTCGTCCAGTCATGTGGGTTCGGCAGCTAATGTTATGGAGGGATTCACCGAGAGCGGATGTTCAGAAGATTATCAGGATGACTTCGACGAGCAATTCTAAAGGTGGCTGGTTCAGCAGTGAGTCAAGACTTGAAAGCCCAGTTCCCCGAAGCTGGCAATCTTTTCATATTATTTCTTTGCATTTTGTAGTTTCTTATCTGTTTAAGTGTGAACTTATTTGCGAATCTTATCTATAGAACTTGTTTGTTTTCGATTGATAATGATAATGAAATGAATATGCGTGTTTTGATTAAATCCATTCGTGTTCACTCAATGCTTTTTATTGATGTCAAAACGCTTGTTTAAGCGGAGTCCGAGGGAGGATGACGAAGTTTAAAGACGCAAGCTTCCGAATGTATGCTTTTGAATAAAATCTCTGCTGATGATGTACAGGCATTGTTTCAAATCCCTAAACACAGGAGATATAAGGATGTTAATCCCTTGTCAACCCCTTTGAGCCTAGTTGTAGGAGTTTCTTTCTGAAAACGAAAAAACCTCAATCTTAACCTAGGGCAGGATAGGTGTCAGTTAATTCGACTAAAACATCTGAATCACAAACGGAGCGTCCGTTCGAGGATCAATCACACCTGTATAGGTCGTACCTAAAGAACCACAGTGGTTATCCTTCACAGACAAGGAGTGAAACAGTCACAACCCCTTCAACAAGTCAGACAAGCCGGTGTCATACAATGTGTTCAAAAAAAAAAGGAATCAAAAGAAAGAAGAAAAAAAAAAGAAAAAAGCCCGCTAAGTCGATAATCTGAAAACAAATGGCTTAGGAAAATTAGGGCATCCCGCTGGACTTCGAATGATATACTCAAAAGAGCCAGTCCAGGCAAAAATAGGGAATGAATGATGATGAAGAACAAGTCGTGTGACTCCAGGCACCAAAGACGAAAAGCGAGTGACTGTCACTCCAAAAATTTGTGGTTTCCCGAACCATCACTCTAGTCATTTAACCTTTGAGAGGTGAGCGCTTGTGTCGAATTAGCTGAACATAGGATTGGAGAATATTAAGGAGAGTGGGTGGGTTAAACAAGACTTTGAGCCTCATATCCTTTCTTTCCAACCGTGAACCCGACCACGTTACAACCTTCAAAAGTCCTAATTGAAGCAACTTTGTTTCGAAAGCATACTTCGATAAAGATCGCGTCGAAACTGACTCCTAAAAGGATTTTTCTTACCCTATGGGTATGGATATTGATATTTCTGATAAGTGATTCGTTCACTAAATGCCACATTTTTTCCAGTGAACAGACTTGGATTTCAAAACTGTCATATGCATTGCATTAATATTATCTTTTGCAAAACAAATTGTTTTACTCGCGAGAAAGCATTTAACATCAGGAAAGTTTCTACAATGCGAAGTTTGATAGAAATAAGATATAGAGCGCCCGAGTACTCCTTTGAGCAGGGGCAAGTCACGTCAGGTAAACATAAGCAGAGTCGGTCATCCCTAGATGCAGTTAATCTGGGGCAATCAGGTCGAGACTCGTCAAACCACTCGAAGGCCAGTCGAAGACGCCATTCCCTAAGGTTGGTTAATCTGGGGCAATCAGGTCGAGATTAGGTAAATCTCTCGAAGCCAGGGGCACTTCTCTACAAATCAGCCAATCAGGGGCAAACCACTTCAAAGCTGGGGCGGGTCACCCGAAGAGCACAAAGACTATCCTTGTCCAGAAAGGTAATTAACTTGAAGCACTTCTTCGGGGTTCGAAGCGCTGGGGCAGTTCATATCTAACCATCAGGGTACCGAAATTTCAGGTTTCCTTTCGAGGAAGGTTTTTACAAAAGTCCCACAGGCTGGGGCAAAATCGTAAACAAAGGAGATGTGTTCCTCTCCATATCTTCAGAGCTTATCAGAGTTATAGAAGCATATTTGGGTTTATTTTCCCAACAGTAGGGCGAGCGCAGTATTGTTATCCCCACAGAGTCTAAATGGTTGACTTCTTTCCCCTCAGAGTCTAGGTCATTGACTCATTCCTCAAGCGGAAGTCGTATTTGTTGAGTTTACTTATCATTTTCCCCAAGCAGAGACTGATGTTGATTCCCTCCGTATCTAATCCCCAGCCAAGTCAGTGGAATTAATCCTCCTCCCCACAGAGTAGGGTTGACTCAGAGATCGTTCATCTCCCTCCCCAGCAGAGAAAGTGTGGGATAAATTCCCGGTAAGTCTTATTCAACATCCCTAGCAGATAGTGGATTCAATCTCCGACCGAAGAAAGTTATTCCTCAGCAATCTGCTATGTTTCCCCAGTAGGGTTATTCTGGCTAATCATTTATGGTTGATTTCCCCGGTAGAGTGGAGTTGTTGCCTCCAGCCAAGAGGCTTGTTCCCCAAAAGAGTTGTGGACTGATAGGCCATCCGGGACGTTTTCCGTAGCAAAGTTTGATTTGGATCCCCAGCGGTTTGGTTTTGTTCTTAACAGAGCAGTTTTACCCAGAAGTTTTTCTCGGAGGCCATCCAGGGCTTGTATTCCTCAGCACGAGTTTGTTTACGCTAAGCGTATCTAGCTCTGACTCAACGGAGTTGGCTCTTTCTCTTTAGCATTTATTTTGCTAAAGTGGTTCATTTGCATCTACATACATGCATAACATCTACCCAAACGCGAAGCATTTCCATTTCACATGGAGCATTTTGTCATATTCAAACATATGCATGTGAAACATAAGCCAGGTTGTTACCCCTTTTGTTTCAAGTAAACCTCGCAGATGATCAGCATCTTTGCCCGTTGTGTTGTTTATACCCCAGCTCGTGTTGTTTCCCCAACAGAATTCTTTTGTGGTCGTCACCAATGGATGGTCTTAAATTCGTTTGAATTTTGTTACTCATATATTCAGCGAAGCCTTGGCGGCAATGTCAAGTGAGTTGTTTCTTCAACGGCGATGTTGAGAAGTTTGTTTTGACGGCGATGTCAGATGATTTAATTCTTCAACGGCGATGTTGAGAAGTTTGTTTCTGGCGGCGATGTCAGAGTAATTTGTTTATTCAACGGCGAGGTTGGATGTTTGTTTCTGGCGGCGATGTCGGAGTAATTTGTTTATTCAGCGGCGAGGTTGGATGTTTGTTTTTGGCGGCGATGTCAGATGATTTAATTCTTCAACGGCGATGTTGAGAAGTTTGTTTTGACGGCGATGTCAGATGATTTAATTCTTCAACGGCGATGTTGAGAAGTTTGTTTCTGGCGGCGATGTCAGAGTAATTTGTTTATTCAGCGGCGAGGTTGGATGTTTGTTTCTGGCGGCGATGTCGGAGTAATTTGTTTATTCAGCGGCGAGGTTGGATGTTTGTTTCTGGCGGCGATGTCAGAGTAATTTGTTTATTCAACGGCGAGGTTGGATGTTTGTTTCTGGCGGCGATGTCAGAGTGATTTGTTTTTTCAGCGGCGAGGTTGGGTGTTTATTTTCGGCGGCAAGGTCGAGTGGTTTGATTCTTTAGCAGCGATGCTAGATGTTTGTTCTTGGCGGCAATGTCAGGTAGTTTGGTTCTTCCAACGGCGATGCTGGATTTTGTCTTGACGGCGATGTCGGAGGATCGTATCTTTGGATTCAATATCTGTTTGTATTTAACAGAGGACTGACGGCGAGGTTAGATCTTTTTACCGACTTAATGTCGAGGCCTGACCGTGAGGTCAAATGCTTTTACCGATTATTTTAAGAATTAACGGCGAAGTCAAAACTGTTGGAAATGACGGCGAAGTCAGAAGATTGTTTTAAGAGATGACGGCGAAGTCAGGGGCTTTACCAAAGTTCTGTGAAAAATTGACGGCGAAGTCAGAAAATATTGTAAACCTGACGGCGATGTCAGAAGTTCTTTTTACGGTTGGCAAATTTCAGGTCTCTTTGGTATTCAACCGCCTTTTACCATGATCATCTGAAAGCTGTTCGCTTTTCATCCATTCAGGTCTAAGTCGCTTGAATAGGGGCAGCTGTTGTATCCCAAAATTTGCCCTACCTTTTCTCCATTTGGTTTATGTTTCATTTCATTGCATTAGCATATCACATTGCATAAGCATGCCCCAAATTTGTCCTACCTGTATATAATTTTCATTTGTACGTTCATCCGTTGATAATTATCCAGAAATTCAAAATATGCTGTTTGTTGTTCAAGGTCCGGTGGTACTAAGTTTAGAATGCTTCATGATTGGAGATCATTAAGGATTGGTTTGTTTGCAACCAAAGATTGTGGCTCATTGTAAATCCAAGTGACAATTAGTTCAGCGAGAATTTTAGATGACTCAATTGCTCTTCAATATCGATTTCAAGATTTGAATCACTTTTGATACAAGCTTTAAATTCATTCCGAGTTTTGTTCTTAATGAGAATTCAAGGATAGAGGAATTTGAGATTTAATGTTGTCTCACTTCAATTTCACTTTTCAAGTTTAGGTGTTATGTTACTTCTAATACTTTCATTTACTTTTAGAAGTTCAGGAGTGGCATTGCCTTATTGTGACAAGAATAAAAAAAGGAAGCTCATGTTATTACAAGAACAACTATGCAAGCAAAACGAAAACTCAAAAAGTATAAGAGCGTATTTCGAGTCAATTTAATGGAGGATTATATTCATGGAAATTCATGTTCATTACAAGAGATATGAAGAATTGTTCTCCACCAAATGAGTCATCAACTCCTATCACTGCACCTGGACCCTCTATACCAAAAATCCTCTGCTGGTCCTCCCATTCCCCGGGTGGTTCAAATCCTGTACCATAATACCCATAATTGGTTGCAGCAGGGTAATACATGCTCTGGTCAACAAATTCAGGGGCTCCTTCATTAAACAGTGCACCAGACTGTTCAAAGCTCGGGCTTGCAAAGCGTGAATTTAAATCAGCACCTTCAATCCAGTAAGCATCCGGGTTCCGAGTTTCAGAAACACCATACAGGCTGTTACGCACCGCAGTAGCAACACCGCTAACAACATGTACAATAAGCCACTGCAAACTTCATAAACGGTGCCTGCAAATCGAGAACAACAACAACCATCAGAAGCATAGCAGCAAAAAGAGGAAAAGGAGAAGCATAGTAAAAGAGGAGGAAATGCACAGAACGTTACCTGAAGCCTGATTCTTGCGTCGCCTGCGAAGAAGCCACTTTGGTCTAACCAAAACTTGAGACAGGCTTTCTAAGTTACCTTGTTTCTCCCAAAGGTATTTCTGACAGTTTTCAGCAGCCATAACTCCAGCAGAGTAGGCTTCATGCACAGATCCTTGGTTGTCTAAGCTTACAGCTTCCCTGCCAAAGAATAGATTACCTAAAGGTGCACGAAGCTTGTCGTACACGTCCATTGATATTCCAACCAAATCATAAGAGTAACAGCCAAGAGAGTTTGGATCTGTTCCCCAATGTGACACAAGATACTGAACCTGCATTGATAAAACATAACAAAATGTCAAGTTACTGCTGTTTGATGTGTACACACATGACATGAGAGAAGCCAAATGGTACAGAATAACTAATTGCATGAATGTGAGGAATCTCCTGACTGCATGGAATAAGGATTCGGTTAACTTACTGGCTCACAAGCATCAGGAAACATCTTCTTAAGCTGTAACATTACAAATTTCCTGCAGCATGGATAAAACAAATTGTTATGTGAACCCAATCTGAAGTTTCAGACATTCTGAACAGCTTGCAGTCACTGTAATACCAGGTTCCAGTTCTACACATATGTTAAGAATGGAGCGTTAGTCTGTCAAAATTATAAGGAAAGCTTTATAGCTTTTGGTATGATTCCACGGACTACCTCGTCATAATTTAGTACCTCAAAAGCGGTTCCTATGCAGGTCCCACCAAACCCAGGCTCAACAAGTAGAGATGGAAAACCCCTTGGCGGTGGAAGTCAGGACACTTTTGTGCGGTCTACCCCATCAATGAAAACCTGTGCCACCGGAGTTGGTAAGGATAATAAAGATGAAAAGAGTAAGGATGGCTATGTTCCCGTGTCCAAACCAAAGGAATCTCATATCACTAAAGATGTGGAAGTAGAAAGAGCAGGATACCTGCGGTGACTGGTTCCATATCCTTGAATCAAAACTGTTATGCCCTGAAAAAGAATCACATCACTTGCATTCAATGAGACCTGATAGTAATGTAAACACCAGCACTAATGGGTGAAACCTTTGGAGTTGAGTTCATGCCACTTAAAATGTTGGGATTGCATTGAGTTTTGATCAAAGGAATCAGAGGATGAATATCCCATTCCCATACCTGTTGGTCGGTAAATTACGTGATAGTTGTTCCTTGGTTAGTGGAGATGTCACTGGGCTGTCTGCTATTGATTCACACTTTGAACTCTCGTCTTCAGATCTTGCTGGGAGTTGGCAACGGGAAGGCTTGGCGGTTAAACCTTTGAACATTGTAAAGTTCCATGACTTGGTCATAGTTCTCTACCCACCATCTCTGAGCTTGCCATTTGTTAAATGTATCGCGACTGAACCGTATTCGCTTTAGGCATTCCCAGCTTTGAGTTTGTAACATTCTGCGAAGTCAGAAAAGAATAGTCATTATGAAATGTTGTGAGCTGTCACTAATTCACCAATAGCATTAAGTGAATACATTTCTATCCCACAAAAAGGACAGTACCTACAAAAGTGAATAGAAATACAAGCTGTTGTGATTAGGGAATGCGTAGGACCGTTCCTATCATAAATGACAAAGAGGGAGTTCACAGAGTTTTCACAACAAGACCGTAATTCTCGCGTCTCTCTTGCACACAAACAGGATAGTTTCCATAAAGAGAATGTAGTGCCACCGTCCATCCATGACTCGGTATTGTCAATACAAAATGGAACCTGCAAAAATCAAAAGAAAACACCACACATGAAAACCATATCACAAAGCTCCAAAAGTCAAGCTGCAATGCTCCAGGAATTCATTGGCATGAGATCACGCAAAGCCTATCTGTAAAACCAGAAATAAAGCTGAGTCAGCCCAAGCCAGTAAGGAGTCATTACTCCATTGCAACCACAAAATTCGTAATAGAGAGAACAAGACAGTGTATCAACAGCTGGTATAATAGTTCACGTAGGAAAAAGCAAGCAAGAGCAGAAGTATTAAGTCAAAATAAGGTTGAAACAAAAGCCATGTCATGGCAGTGAAAATCTCCAAATTCTCACAGTAAAAAAACAGGGTAAAAGGTAGATAATTTGTTACCTCACTACAGATAAACATAGAGGTCACTATCCTTCAAATCCCTTAGAATTGGTAATGGTGGTAGCAACACATAACGGATTGGTACCAAAAAAAAAAAACACCACTCATTTTTCTATTTCTACCCTCAATCCTCCCTATACTCTCTCCATATAAAACTATGTGAGAGGTGGCATCAAGAGAAACCCTAGCCGCCCGCATTTACAAACCTCTCAAACTTCCATCACCAAAAAAAAACTTCATAACTCAGAAAGAAAAAATCTGCAGCCAACCTCAACCTCTTTGCAACCCAACCTTCATCATTTTCCTCTGTTCGTCACCAACCTCATCCATCCAACTCATCCACTTTCATCTTCTCAACACCACTTCCATGAATCTTCTCCAAAATTATACCTCCAAACCACCATCGATGAATAACAACTTCGAGCTACCCAGAACCTCATCTGAACTCTCACCTTAAACCTTCATAAATCACCCACAAAACCTTTCAAACTTAACAGTTGCAGCTACACTTCACGATACCACTTTGTTTCGACGTCGGTGCTCATCTTAGAACACCCAACCTACCATCTTCATTTCACCAAATTCCATAAACAATAACCAACTCAGAAAACTCCTTCCGCAACGCACATCACAAAATTCGTAATCACCATTCTCCAGATTCCTTCATCATTCCCAGGTTCCTTTAAGCTCTTTCATCTCTCCGCCATTACCGCATCATAAAAACCGCGACCCTGTTCTTCATTTAACCTTCATCACCAGATGAACAACACAAATCCCACTCGCTCGTAAATTTAACACACTTTGAAACTTCACAAACTCCATAACCTAACTTCCATCATCATCCTCAGAATGCAAAAACTTTCGTCGAAATCCAACAAACCGCCATGGACTTTCCTCAAACAACCGCGACACAAAAAACCAAACCCAAATCATGAACCTCCAATACCCAGTTTCCGACCCTCAACTCCTTCAAGTTTCTTCTTCCAAAACCCATATGTCTTCAAACAACAACATCTTCATCGCGAGACCCACTCATCAGAACCCCAATCGCGACAACCATAACCCGTCGAAATCCATTCCCAGAAAGCTCTCACGCACAAACCAGAGACGAGATTGAGAGAATAGCGAGAGGTTGAGACAAGTGGAGAGATCGAGTTGAATTAACAATTGAAACAGTGAGAGAGTGAGAGATAAAGAGGTGATTGAACAGAGTGAGAGGTGGCCTGCGTGTTGCTCTTGAGCGTGTTCCACCTCGTGTGGTGTGGGCCGGGCTTAAGCCCTTTTCTTGTCCATTAAATTTTCTTTTGTTGTTATTTGTTGATCTGATTTTGTTGTTGGGTTTTGTTTCATAGGTTTTGGTTTTCTGTGAGTCCGCGAAGCCCAACCGCGAGTTTCACATCTGCACCCCTCCATTTCACTACTAACCCCTTTGTTTTGTAAATGCTATTTTATGTAATGTATATTTTAGATATAGTTTTTTTTTTTTATTAAATTTTCTACTTATTTTTCTTATTAATTTTAGAGTATCTTATATTTTCTAAATTTTATTTTATATCATATTTCTTTAGAACTATTTCATATTAGAGTTTATATTTGTTTTATATATAGAGTTTTATTTCAATAGTACTTTATTTTTTAGAGTTGATTTTATTCTTCATTTGTTATTGGGCATTTTGTCCCATTTTCATTTGTTTTGGTCGATGACGAGACCTCTATTGTTTTTCTGTCAAATTATTGATGAGAAACGATGGATCTGAGACCGACTTTTTCTCCTCTTTCTCATTTTCAACTTTATATCACCTTTCGACTTTTATTTCATTTGTCGTATTTTTTTGGTCGATGACGACATTTCCATCGTTTAACCGTCAAATTATTGACGTGAAACAAAGGATCTGAGACCACCTCTTTTCTTTCTTATCTCTTATTCCGATTCGATTTTATTTTTTGACTTGTGGATCGATGAAGTCTTTTTATCCGCAAGCGTCAGATTTTCGAAGTCGATAACCTTCCCGATTTCAAATCTATGGGGGATGACCATTGGGGTCATCTTCCTTACTTTGGGATCGCGATAGGCTACCTTCGATTAATCGACATTTTGTTTGTGGTTAAGACGAGATCCCATTCTTTCGAGCCCCGATTCAGTCCACTAACCAATTGACGACTAACTAACCACTAACTTTTACTTTCTGTCAAATATACCACTGCTTTAATTTTCTGTCAAATATATAACTGTTTTATTTTCAGTCATTTATATTCTTGTACATATTATATATGTATATTATTATTATCTTGTAAATATTCAACACTTGTACATTCTTCCAAAAATACTTAATAAAATATCGAAATCATTAAAATCCAAATTGGTGGACTGTTGGTTTCATATTCTATATATTATTTGTATATATCTGTCTCTGTTTTTTTTCATCTCTTTGGCAGGTACTCAACTGTATCATCAATAAGGAATCAAATTCTTTGTATTGAATTAAAAAGAGAGGATTGGGTGTAGACCTCTTCTTCTTCGAGTGTTGGGATGCCCACTGTAGTGAGGGTGGTTTCGACACTCATCTTTCAATACGAAGACGCTTCCACCCCTTTTCCTCCTAAAACCTCGGCTCCGCACCGAGTGCATTTTCAAAAACCTCGGCTCCGCACCGAGTGCATTTTCAAAAACCCCAGTCTCGTACCGAGTCCATTTTCAAACCATCTTTAAAATAAATTTCTCTTTGTATTGAATTAAAAAGAGAGGATTAGGTGTAGACCTCTTCCTCTCCGAATGTTGGGATGCCCACTGTAGTGAGGGTGGTCTTGATATTCGTTTTTCAATACAAATACGCGACTTTATCCACCATCTCGCTTTCACAACTTCCTTCCACAATTTTCACACCTAAAACCTCGGTCCTGTACCGAGTGCATTTTCAAATCATTTTCACAACAAAACTTGAATGGTCGCGGAGTGGTTAGGCGTAGGCCTTCTCCTATCCCGAGTGTTGACGTTTACCGTAGGGTTCTCTGTCGCAAAACGCTTACCATTCAAAGCCAAAAACACCTTTAATAAGAGAATGAAGTTCTCTTTGCATTGAATTAAAGAGAGAGGATTGGGTGTAGACCTCTTCTTCTCCGAGCATAGGGATGCCCACTGTAGTGAGGGTGGTTTCGACGCTCGTCTTTCAATACAAAAACGCCTCGTTCGTCACACCTTTTATAACAAAAACTTTGAGATAACGAATTGGGTACTACCCGTAGGGGTTACTATCCGAGGACCTGTCTCGCCCCCTAAAAAACGATCCAATCAATCAAATGTGACTTCTAGCCCCGCGTGGCGAAAACTAATCAATCTTTCGAAAGGATATGTTACGTCCGTTCTACCGCAAACAGGTAATGCCTAAGTCTCCAACGAGCGAGCAGCAAAACACCTAACTGCTAGAATGCGCACGATAGCATCATCCATAAAAAACATCAACACGTAGTTAGCATGAACTACGTTTGCTCTGATTTCTCATACCAGATGAGAATACGTAGGCACAAGACGGCGATGTCTTGGCGAGCACAATCCCCCTATACCCGTAGTTTCCCGAACTACGTCGACTCTGACTTTCTCACATCTGTTGAGAATACGTAGGCATAGGACCGCGAAGTCCTACCGAGTCTGTTCTTTCTCTTTTCTTCCCCGTTCTCTCTTTCCTCCTAACTTTCCTGTTTCTAAACCCTTCTCTCTATCTTTTAGAACACTCTTCTTATAGCATAATATTTAAGCAAATAATTCACACATCGGCAAACAAAAGGTTCCCATCGAGTACGATGGATGCGAGGGGTGCTAATACCTTCCCCTCGCATAACCGGCTTCCGAACCCGTTCTTGGTCGCGAGACCATCTTATCCATTTCTTTCTTAAGGTTTTCTCGATATTTTCCTTTCCCCTCATGGGATAAATAAAGTTCGGTGGCGACTCTTCTGTCTATCTTTTTCGCCTCCCCGTCGTTGCGCGACGCATTTTTCGAGTAGCGACACCGTCCTTCTTCGGTACAGGCACTATGTTGGCGACCCACGGAGGGTAAGTGGTAACGGCTAGAAATCCTGCGTCCAACTGCTTCTGGACTTCTTCCTTGATTTTTACAGCCATGTCTGGTCTCGTCCTCCTAAGCTTCTGCTTGACTGGAGGGCAATCTTCTCGCAATGGCAAGCGATGAACCACGATATCAGTGTCGAGTCCGGGCATATCCTCATATGACCAAGCAAAGACGTCACTATACTCTCGAAGCATCTCAACCAGTCTATGCTTGACATCATTCTGCAGCGCAGCCCCTACTCTGACATTTCTGACGAGCTCCTCAGAACCTAGATTTATGATCTCAATATCCTCCTCGTGAGGCAGAATAACCTTTTCCTCTTGTCTCAACAAGCGGGCCAACTCTTCCGGAAGGTCCTCGTCTTCATCAATCTCATCCTCGGCTTGATAGATCGGGCAATCAAAGTCGTAGTGAGCCGTAGAGGGTCCAGAGTCGATGTTATCTGTTACGTGGATCCTGCAATAACAAGGGTTAAGTTTAAAGCAAGAATATGCAGGTTAGCACGAACCTCGTTGCCATTTTACTGTTTTTCGAAATAAACATAAAATAGGAATAACAGGGAACACAATATTTGATTACGAAGAAAACGCCTTTTATTTATTAACAAAATGCATACACATAATCCTACAAGGCCCTGACAGTAAAACCACTATGCCCCGGGCAGGACATAGGGTTGTACAAAGATTGTAAAAAGCAAATCATTACTCTTCACTTGTCAGCTTGATAATCTCCTTGATGGTCCAATTGCGGAGGCGCTCGCCCGACTTGCTCGGTTGAATCCAGGCGTCAAGATCGCAATCACTGTCCCCGCTGTCCTCTGACGCAGCGTTGATGCTCTCGAAAATTACTCCCCCCTTGGTGAATAGGATCGACCCTTTCGCACGAGACGAGCTGCCAGAAGAAGATGAAGCCTCGGCTCCAGGAGAATATCCCAATCCAAACTTATCCTGCTTGATTGGTATATCCAAGACATGCCCCCAACCTGGGGTGGAACTGGCTTCGACAACGGCCCGAGCTTCCTTAAACGAGGAGAGATTCATCTCCTGCTTCTCTGCGACGATAGGAGCTACCTCCTTCACCTTGACGGTTTCAAATGCTTGGCAAAGCGTTTCATGGATCTCGCCATCCATTTCAACGTATTTAAAGGACGACAGGTGGCTCACCATGATGTCCTCCTCACCACAGACGGTTACTATGTTGCCCCCGACAGCATATTTAAGCTTCTGATGCAGCGTGGACGTCACGGCACCAGCAGAATGGATCCATGGCCGACCTAAGAGGCAACTATAGGCGGGCATGATATCCATGATATAGAAAACCGTATTAAACGTCTCTGGACCAACTTGAATTGGCAGGGTCAACTCTCCGAAGACGTGGCGCTTGGTCCCATCAAAGGCTTTTACGACCAGATCACTGGGCGTGCACAGCAATCCACGGGTATCCAATTTCATCAGTGCCTTCTTCGGAAGCACATTAAGCGAGGAACCCGTATCCACCAGGACATGTGACATAATCGTGCCTCTGCACTCTATCGAGACGTGCAGGGCGCTGTTGTGATCTCTTCCCTTGGGAGTCAGCTCCAGATCCGTGAATCCCAACCCATTACCAGCATTAACATGGGCTACTACCTCCTCGAGTTGATTTACTGATATCTACTGCGGCACGTATGCAGCATTCAATACCTTCAGTAACGCGTTGCGGTGTGCTTCAGAACACAGCAACAAGTTAAGAATTGAGATCTTTGACGGAGTCTGATGAAGATGATCTACAATTTTGTAGTCACTCTTCTTGATTAGCCGCATGAACTCTTCAGCATCTTTAACCAGCAAGTCCTTTTCTGCCTCAGAGGGGACCTCTTCGACAGCTTTACCTTTACCCTTATCCTCAGCGTCAACCCGGACCACTTTCTCTGCTGCAACCTCTGCTGGCGCAAACACTCTACCGCTCCTAGTGATACCACTGACCTCGGCAAGATTCTGCACAGTCGATCCGAACGGCTCTAGCTCTATCTTCTGACCATTACAATAAACTTCGGCGCCGTAATGCCATGGAACGGCATTAGTACTCTCGAATGGGATTGGTCCGGCCCTGGTGATAGTGATAGTAGGCGGACGGGGCGCGGAAATAATGATAGGGTGACGAGGAATAGTAATGGTAGCAACTTCATCTGCCTGCTTCAGTACGACTTCCCCCGATGCACTTTCAATGCTCCGGCTGAATTGCAAAATACCCTCGGACATCAGACTTTGGATACCTTCGATCAGCTGCTCACACCCATCAGGATGTGTAGCACAAGCCATACATAACTCTCCGCATCCGGGAAAGAAGCCCTTCTTCAGCAACTTAGCCTTGACAAAACTCAACGGCGTCTTCAAATCTTTGACATCAGTCTGCAAGTCCGCACTCTCCTTAGTGATAACAGCATTCACTCCGCCCCCCTTATGATGAGGCATCGGGTTTTTGGTGACGTTGGGCACGTTGTCAGAAAAATTGATAACCTTGGCGTCCACCAAGTCCTGGACTTTATGCTTAAAAGCTTTACAATTCTCAATCGTATGGCCAGGTGCCCCAGTATGGAATTCACAAGTAGCATTGGCATCATACCCCGGTGGTGGTGCCCCTGTTAAGGGAGCCAACGTCCTCTTTTGAATTAATTGGAGCTGAAGCAACGTTTGCAAAAGCTGTGCATACGACATAGGTGGAGTTTCAAACTGACGATTTGTCATAGGAGCCCGATTCTGATATCTCCTATACCCCTGCTGATTCTGCTGGTGAGGCTGCTGCTGCTGCGGTGGGGCAGCTGGGATATTTATGCTAGCAATCTGAGACTGAGGACCCTTGCCCTTTCTCCTAGCATTAGTGACAACACTGGCATCTCCCTCTCGACGCTTGCCAGTATAGGGTTTCTTGCTAGCTCCTCCAGCTGAGGATGACTCGCCCTGAATTTTTCCGATCTTTATACCGTTCTCAACATGCTCGCCCAGAGTGATGAGAGCCGAGAATGTTCCAGTCATGCCACTGACCAGCTTTTCATAATAGATTCCAGGAAGGGTAGCCACGAACATTTGCACCAGCTCACGCTCAACCATCGGTGGTTGAACCCGAGCAGCCAATTCACGCCACCGCTGGGCGTACTCTTTGAAGCTTTCATTGTTCCGCTGTGAGAGATTCTGAAGCTGAACTCGGTTGGGAGCCAAGTCGCTATTGTATTGATAGTGGAGAACAAACGCTTCTGCAAGATCTTTCCAGGTGCGCACAGTAGCGGGCTCCAAACCCATATACCATTCGAGCGATGGACCAGAAAGACTATCCTGAAAGAAGTGCATCAGCAGCTTCTCATCGTCAGAATAAGCGGACATCTTTCTATAATAAGATCGGAGGTGGACCCGGGGGCAAGTAGTACCCTTATACTTCTCAAAGGTAGGCACCTTGAACTTGTGAGGTACTTTAAAGTCAGCAATCAACCCGAGCTTGGACATATCAACGCCCAATGTGTTCTGATTTTCTATGTCTCTCATCTTGTCTTCTAGCGCCTTGAACCTGAGTCGAGCCTCAGCATTCAACTCTGCTTCTACACCTCTCTGAGAGAATATGTCATCCTTATGGTCCTCCAGTCACGGTTGAGGCACCAACAGATTTCCTGCACCAGCATTGCCGTTGACCGGCCCTGTGTTAACATTGGCTCCCAAACTACCATTGCCGACGCCTGCCGCATTGAGTCCGAGATTAGTCATAATATTGCCGTTAGCACTGCCGTTGCCCCCGGCAACAGGAACAACGTTCTGTGACGTATCCCCTGGAGGAGGAGTGGGCACGGCCCCGCCGTGAAGTATGCCATTACTGTCAACCCTGGAGATGAGAGGTTGAACCAAAGTACGAAGCTGGTCTTGACCGTTCGCGACTACCTGCATCAGTTCCATGAAACGATCCATCCGTTCACGGAGCTCTTGAACATCTGACTGTACCTGGTCCATTATCCTTGTCTGATTAGCGCGAGTTGAGTAGCGGTGGATGAGTCGTTGATCAATCCTAGAGATCGAAAACAGCTCGGAACCTGTGTACCTGAAAAACCTGTCAAAATTAAAGGTTAGGAAAAGCCACAAAATGCATGTCATGCAAAATGCTTTATGCAGATGCATGCGTGTGTCTGTGTGCTTAAGCGATTTCCCCGATCCTGGCGCCTTAGTACCAGTGCTGACAATAACAAGGAGGGGAATCTGGGCCCAACAATCTCACACATAGTATCAGCAATAGTCAGATTCGACACACCAAGGACCGAGAACTCGTACGCAACAGTCTTGCTGAGAGAGGCTGTAGTAATACAATAAGAGGCGAGAGATCCTGGATCGGAGGAATGGTACCTGCCACAGACACACGCCAATGGAATGCGAATGATTATGCAAACTAATGCAAAATGCCGGTATGCAATAATATATCCAGGTGGCTGCTGTGGAGATTCGGTGTCAACAGTCACTGATGAGAAGGAAACCCCGGTGTAAAACCACTAATCAGATCTGCTGAGAATAACCATCTGATAGGATCGAGATCAGAATTCTGCCCTGCCAAGAGTAAGTCCCTGATAATAAGGACCCCGGGTGCAATATCAAGGAATATCTGTTGATGAAGTCTTCAGACCCCCAAATCAAAAATCTGCCCTATCGGGAACAAACACACAGCTGCCGATGAGATCTTCAGACCTCACTCAAAATCTGCCCTATCAAGAACAAACAACAACTGATAATATGCTGACCAAAGCCTGCTCTATCAAGAACAGACAAACACCCGACGATAAAAATCCTCTGATCAAAAACTCGCTCTGTCAAGAACAGTCAAATCTGCCACCGAGAACCCTGATACCAACATAACTGATTCACTGTCGAGAAAACCAGGTAGTCTGGAGGTCAAAGTTTCCTGCAATATCCCAATCCCACTCACAGGTATGGACCTAATCCACGGACAAGGGTACGACATCCTATGCGGTCATCAGCGTCACAGACTTTCATGAGTGACGATACGATTCCCAGAAGGAGTGGCATCATCAAGTCATGAAGAGGCCTCTCTTAGCTGACTTCCAAATGATCGGTCCCCAGAGTCGACAATCCTCACGTCTGGACTCCCCTCAGATCCTCAGGACCGGAAAGGAGCACCTCTGCAAGAATCTCGTCTGAGCGCAGATTTTCGTAGGGAACTGTGCCTGCTCAGCAGACAGGTTCGTCTACTACTTCTCCGCAACTATATCTAGGTGTGTACTCAAGCCCAGGTCCGGCTTTTCACTCACAGTAACATCCCTCTCCCACAGCAGCACAGATAATCATATCAAACTGGAAATAAAACGCGGGAAATAAAATGCGGGAAGTAAAAATGCGATAAATAAACGCAACCCAACAAGCAAACACACGAACAATAGGATTGACTTTCATAGGGAACCGGAGAACCAGAGATTCTGGGTTCGGTCCCCAGCAGAGTCGCCAGCTGTCGCTTTCGCGAAAATAAGGTGCCGGCATAACAGAAGAGTCGCCACCTTTCGTTATTTATCCCTCAGAGCGGGAAAGGAAACGATCGGAAAAACCTGACGAATAAGGGTAAGACAAGGTCATCGCAACCATCGTCTGGGTTCGGGAGTCGGTTACGCAAGGGGAAGGTATTAGCACCCCTCACGTTCGTCGTACTCGACGGGATCCTCGCTTGTTTGTTTACTTGGACGGGTTGGTTATAATCTATCTACCTATCAAGGCTGGCTGAAAAAGAAAAGAAAAAATGACTCGGCAAAGCGTCGCGCTTTATGCCTACGTATTCTCATCAGAGGATGAGAAATCAGAGTCAACGTAGTTCGGCTAACTACGGGGAAGGTTGAAGGTTGCTCGCTAGGATATCGCATCCTATGCCTACGTACTTTCATCTGGTATGAAAGATCAGAGCAAACGTAGTTCGGGTAACTACAGATTATCTCCTAAAAGAAGTGTTTTTTATTATGTTTGCAATTTCAACCGCACTAGAGACTATGACCTGAGAGGGAATGCGTCCTTTCTCAGATAGCTTAAGGCTCGTAACGTACGAAAGAAATCATTCATGATTACTGTATCTTAAACGGCTTCGAGATGAGAAGAGAACAGGCCCAACTAGGAGGGAGACTATCAAGTCCTACTGTTATCATGCCATGGATTCATCCTATGGTTGAGGTTTGAACAGGGAACTCCTAGATGTTGTCATGCATAGGTTTTAACCTAAAAGTCTATCATCAAATCCTCATCAGAGGAAATGAGAGTCCTAAGGGATCATGTCAATGATACACCAAAACAGACAAAAGCATCAGCTTTAACAGTAAAATGCATGCAATGCAAGTGAGGGAGGAAATGTGTGTGGGGCTTCAGCCTCCACAAGCTCGTCTCGACCTCAAGCCAGTCATGAAATAACAGTAATCACACTGAAGATAATCAACATGCTATCAAGCAATATACAGATAAAAGAAATGGAGTGCCATCAGGCAAACAAAACACACTTGAGAAAGAAAGGATCTACTCTCTAATCCTAACCCTAACACAGAATCCGGATCAAATCTAAGCAAAGCCCTAAAGCAAAACCTAACCAAAAGAAATCAATCCCAGCCTTCAAGCTTCAGAGCAAGCTTACCAAAGACAGGGAGCTAAGTAAGCAGACTCATAGTGTCTTCCTCAGGAAAGCACTAGGAGCTGTATACTCAGGAATCATATCCTATGTGGCTCAACCACTGTGATCAGTTTACATTCCTCCTCAGGAGAAACTAAACTCACAAGCAGGCTCCAACATCACTGGATATTTAGGAAATCCTATCTGAACTAGTGGAACTAAGTGAACAGACTCATAGGACCTTCCTCAGGAAAGTACTAGGAGGCTTCCACTTAGGAGTTGTATCCCATGTGGCTCAACAACATGTGATCACTTTATATTCCTCCTCAGGAGAAATTAAACTCACAAGTTGGCTCCAACATCATTGGATACTTGAGAAATCCTAGACAAACTAATGGAACTAAGTGAATAGACCCATAGGACCTTCCTCAGGAAAGTACTAGGAGGCTTCCACTTAGGAATTGTATCCCATGTGGCTCAACAACATGTGATCAGTTTACATTCCTCCTCAGGAGAAATTAAACTCACAAGTTGGCTCCAACATCATTGGATACTTAAGAAAGAGGTGAGAAGAAAGAATGAAAGTCATTCATAGTGTCTTCCTCAGGAAAGTACCATGAACTTCCTCCAAACTTCAGGATTTCAAAACCTCACAGACAGGGAACAAGCCAGGCTCTGGGTCTCTGAGTCTTGATCTACAATCTTCTCTTCATGATGCTCTCCAACAAGGTCTTCAAGACAACACAAGCCCCACAACAAATTCCCCAAAACAAACCCCAGAGATGAACAGATAACCACAAGACAGACAAAATCATCAGCTAACTTCAGAAAATACCTAAAAATACTAAACCAATGGGGAAAAATCTATCAATTATTCACAAGGGTCTACAACATTTATCCATAACATCTACATATGCCTCTACCCAAAAATCAAAACAAAACTATCTAAAGAAAATGAATTTCCTCACCTATGCACAACCTAAACCCCAATTAGGATACCCTAAAGCTACCCTAATTAAACTAATCAAATTTTAATCTAAAAATCTAGAAATAAATCCTATGGGGAACTATGATTCAATATCTAATTACACAAAAAAGAATGAGTTAAAAATCCTAAGGGAAAGCCTCAAAAGAAAATCTACAAAATCATGATATCAAACTAAACATTATAAAAGCTATTTAAAAGAAAAATCTATTAAAAATATGAAAAGAAGATAAAATGGACATTTTATTTGTCTATATTCTTCTAGACAGATTTATGAACACATGAAAAAAACAAGAATTAAAAAAATATTAAATTTTCTATTTTATATGAATTTTTAAGGAACAAGAAAATAT
The DNA here is from genome assembly GCA_963859935.3 of Lathyrus sativus. Taxonomy (NCBI): domain Eukaryota; kingdom Viridiplantae; phylum Streptophyta; class Magnoliopsida; order Fabales; family Fabaceae; genus Lathyrus; species Lathyrus sativus. The sequence continues at coordinate 65,437 of CAWUDS030002948.1, forward strand.
TAAAAGAATAAAAAATAAAAGATAAAAGAATTAAAGGGGAGGGGGTGAAAATAGCAATGCTCGCTAGTTGGTTTATACTGGGCCAGAATTTGGTGGGGTGCAGATAGAAGTGGACTCAGTAAGCCCAGACGCGCCTCACTTAACCAAACGACCGCGTTTTGGTTTTCAAATTTTCCCTCCGTTTTCTTCACTCAATCTGGGCCGCACGATTAAAGGAAAAGGTCAAAAATCCATAGAGATCCAACGGCCAACAGCCATCGTCCCCAAACTGGCCTAGGGTTTCAGGGTTCATGCGTTTCATGCAGCATACTTCCAGCCATTCGTTCTTGCTCAATTCTCAATGGTTTTCAAAACTTCCAAAGCAAAAATGCTCCACGCATTACAAAGATCACGACCATATGCATTTCTTCCATGGAATTGTCCTATAATGATCAAACAGAACTCACGAAAACTAGGGTTTCAACCATTTTCACTGCAACCAATCATGAGGAATCTTAAAACTAATGGTACGATCTTGTACTACACATTATCCTGATCACAACAAGCCCTAACGCGTGCCTTAATACTCTTGATCCAGCATTTTCTTGCAATCCAAAGATTTGTCACCCTGCTATGAAAGCTCAAGGAACTGGCTCTAACTCTCAGGATCTCATCCTCTAATCTAACCTAACCTTTCTATACCTACAACATGATCCATCTATGCATAATTAAGGTGAAAGAGAGAAGAAAAAGAACCTGTCAAGTGATGATGGTATGTGATGCTAGGGCACGATTCCAAGCTTGATTCTCCTCCACAATGATCCTCCAATGGTGATAGACTTTCTGTCTGCACAATTCTTGAAGAAGGAAGCCTGTAACAATGATTTTGATCTTGAAATGCAACTATGGAGCACCTTGAAACCCTAGCTCGAATCTCTCTATTCTCCACTCAATTCTTCAATATTCACCAACCTCTTGATTCACTCTCATGCACTCTTTAAATAATGATCAATGGAAGCTCTTGGATTCATCTAGAAAGATCTAGAAAGTATTGAAAATCTCATGTGATGGTAACTTGAATATCTCATGCACCATGCATTACGCCTTTCAAAATGGCCTTAAAATGTCATCATAAGAGATATTGAAGAGATATGAGCAAATACAATGCTTTTCCTTGCCTTGTGTTGAAATTTCCAAAGATGACTTATAATGCAAGTTTCAAATTAACAAAGCATCATCCATTTTAAAGCCTCAAATCAAAATTCTATTTAAACCAATGTTCTCAAAATGATGTTTCCAATCAAAATGATATATTGGATGACTTATTTTGGATTCATAGATCTTCCAAACCAATTTTCAAATTCAACTTTTTAAACTTATAAGCCATTCTTAGTTCATTTTTGACCAATCATGCAAATCCATGCTATGAGCTTCTCCAACAATTCATGACCTTCTTTCTAGACTTAAAATCACATTTTGAACAACTTTCATGTTTTGAGTTTTTCCATTTGAGGCTTGGAAATAGGAGATATGGCCTTTGCTTAAAATGACCTATAACTGACAAATGACCAAAATACCCCTCCCTTGTTCAAACCATAAGTTGAGTTCTACAAATCCTATCAAGGACTTATACCACTAAAATTAAAGCTAAGAAGATGCCCTCCAACATTCATGTTGACCAAGAGATCATAGGAATCATCCTACTAGGGAAAAAGTTGTCTGCAAGTTGGGTGACCTTCAAGGACCCAGATTCACACACCTCTGCTGACCTATAATTTGTCAAAACCATAACTTGAGCTCTGCAACTCCTATCAAGGACTTCCACCACTCAAATTAAAGCTAAGAACAAGCTCTACAACATTCATGTTGTGGGGAAGATGAGATATCAATCACATCTAGAGCTAAAACTGCCTGGAAAATAGGGATCAAATTAGGGTTTTTCACTGACAATCCTCAGAAACCCTAACTCAAAACTTCTCAAACTCCTCAATCATGATGAGTTGGTCTAGGAATCATCTTTATAACATCTCTATGCATCATTCCATGATCTCATGGCCCTTGGATTAGGTCTCAACCTTCTCCAAATTTTCAGCTGATCTAGGGTTGACCCAGTCAAAACCCTAATTCTACCATTCATGGTTGAATCTTCTGAACCTTTGCACAATGACTTCTCTGGGCTTCATGATGGCTATCAAGACATCTCATAGGCTTTCTCAAAACATCAAGTTCATTCTCAAAGTCTCAGAATCATCTGAAGAGCACCCACAACTCTCAAGCTATGAAGCACACAACCCTGGCTTCAACCAATTCCTCTGAGGATCTCTTGAACTGTCTGATGAAGGTATCAACTTTCAAACACTTGATGAATAAATAATTGTTGGTCAAATTTTGGGGTGCAACAGAGAGCACGATCTTGAAGTATGAGGAAGTTCAGTTTACCCTTTTCATGTTCAGGAGAGCACGATCTTGAAGTATGAAGAATTTCATTTATCCTTTAGTAAAAGAAAAATCAGAATCGTATCCCAGGCGCCGACCTTAGATATGAGAAGATTTATATATCAGATAAGCAGCAACCTCTTTATTTGAGTGCTTATTCGTTTTGGCATGTAAGTCCCTTCCAACGATAAGTGACAATTCTCCCTCGAGAAGCTTATCAGGGCATTTCCCATTAAAGTCCATTTATTTTGGCATACAGCCGGTCTTTACCCTGTATATATGATATGGATTTCTGAAAAGTCCATTCGATCCCATCACGAAGGATAGTTTATAGAAGCTTGGATGTTATTCTTTGCTCAATGCTCCAGCATTCTGTAATCGATCTTGCAACCGTGTAGATCCTGTTTTATTATTAGACGTTCCCTAGCGGAGGTCACCGCATAGGTGCCATCTCCATTTAAGGATATTATTCCTAAAGTCCATTTATTTTGGCGTACAGCCGGTTTTTACCCTGTATATTTGCTACGGATTCCCGAACAGTCCGTTTGATCTTGTCACGAGGGATAGTTTACAGAAGCTTGGATGTTATTCTTTGCTCAATGCTCCAGCATTCTGTAATCGATCTTGCAATCGTACTTGATCCAGTTTTACTTTTAGATTCCCTAGTGGAGGCCGTCTCATAGGTGCCATCTCTATTTGAGAATCTCATCCCAGATCTAAAAATGACAATTGGTCGTATTCGCACCAGTTGACCATCATTTTAGAGTTCCCCAGTGTTGTACTGTGTCCCAGCGCGTCGTTTTCCCCAAAGTGTTCTTCTCGTAGCGTCTGTCCTTGTGTCGTCATATTCATCATTTCAGCATGCGCCTCATATCGTATTCATGGCATCATCTGCATTAAGTTGTTCTCGCTTTGTCCATAGCATTTCATATCGTCGCATATAAGGGCAAAATTTTCGGTTATCTATATTTAAATCTCTCCACCACGATTCCTCGGGTCTCTGTCACTCAAATCGTCCGGTGTAGCTATTTAAATAGGGGCAACTGTAATACCCCAAATTTTACCCTTATATTTAGTCAGTCATTTCGCATAGCATCTCATCTGTGCATCTGCTAACCACTATCAAGTCATGGAGGTATTTGTTTTGCAGGATTGGCTCCAGGGGTATTTTGGTCATTTTCCTTGAAAAGGGCTTTTACTGAGCTTTGAGACACTTGAGACACTATTTTCAGAGGCATTTATTTATCACCTGGTTTGATTATATCAAGGCGCCAGTTCCATGTGTTCGGTATCGAAATTCGTCGGGCACAACTGGATTTAAGATCCATTTCATCGCTCATGGTTTACTTCCAGAACACTTCCGTTTCTGTTAATAAGGCGCAATTTTAATTGGGTATTATTGGATTGTTACTCACAGTATTTGGTCAGTGGAATTCAATTACGGGCAAGGTTATCATTGATACTGAATCTGTTGTGATTACGGCGCACACCCGTGTTTGGTTATAAATTTATTGGCTAGCATTTAAGCTGGAATGCGATCGAATTTAATCAAGTGCTGAGATTAAGACTACAAATGAGACAAGTGCACGAACAAGAATATCACTCATGAATATTTATGGTTTATGACTATGTTAATGAATTTAAATATTTTTGGATTTATTCACAAACGTTTATAATTTATAACTAGAAATAAATAAATAAATTTAAAACTGAGCAGTCATGGATATATAAAAGAAGTTCTGGCATTTTATTTCATAAGAACATCATGGTACAAAAGGAGTTGAATTGTTTCACATTCTGAATTGCTGTTACAAGGTATTACATTAACTCTAAAAAAGGTCCTAAATCCTAAAGACTTCTAAGTGTCCTTCGCGGTGTCCCTTGAGCTTCTCCACGAATCCCCGATTCACCTGCACATCAAAACAGAACAAACAGAATAGAAAAAAATGTTAGAAATTGTTTTTGACACTCTCAGAACAGTGTCATCATCGAGTGCCGGGAGTGGCACAACCGAAGCTGCGTCCTACCCCCGTTACCGATCCGCGCCGTTGGCGTCAGATCAGGTAACACCTGTTCTTATCATTACGGGACATCCGAGAGATAGAAGTGATAAAAGAAGCGGGACTGATTCGCTTTTTCCGCAATTGGATTTCCAAACTGATACGAGAGTAAGGCAACATAGTCAATCTGGATGCAGACCCGGATGTCGGCAGGTCTGAATCACCTTGTGTTCAAAGTTTTTCCCACACCTGAAATTCCACAACAGCATCAGTACCAGATTCAGAATTCAAAACTCAAAACCAAAGCAACGCATAAGCTGCATCAACTCTGCAACACATAAGTGAGCCCATAAAAAATCAAGTTCAAACAGAACAGAAAAATGAGACACAAAACAAGCTGCGTCAAATTGCATAGAACAAAGTATCAAAAAGGTTCAGCAGCATCAGTTAAAGGCAAGTTCCAATTCGAACCAGTTTGAATGGCAAGTCACGAAAAACACTAAATTGCACAGAGTCATAGCGCAAATCATACCAGAAGGAGCAAGGATAAGCTCACGTAATCGCATCAGTTCAGAAAACAAGTTCAGTTCAAGAATCCAATTCCATTGCACCAAAATTGGATTACAAAACAAATAAATTGGAACTCGCCTCGAACAAAACCCCAACTGGTCAACATCTGAAAAAAATCAATAATCAAACTGCATCAGAACAGCACAAATCATATCACGAAATCAAGTGCAATGCGGTTCGAATCAGAATCAACAACACCAAGCTGATGTGTTTAATCACGCCCTCAGAAAACTCATCACTGGGCGGAGACTCGAGCTGCCGGGAGGGAAACAATTAGAGTGTCTCCAGCTCCCAACCAAGCGTCGAAAATAAGGACCAATCTTGAAGACAAGCCAACAATCAGTGAAAGTAGAAACAAGAACGGCTCCCTCATCAGGCTCAGACAAGCTGTCATCATCGCCGCGTAACCTTCCCGGCAATTCTGACTCGACCGAAGTACCAGCTCTCTCTAAAAGAAGAAGAGGAAAAGCTAATCCGAACTGCATCAAAAATCAAACAAATCAGTTCGAGATCAAAAACGAATCAGTTCAGATGAAATCAAACAAATCAGTTCAGATGAAATCAAACAAATCAGTTCGAGATCAAAAACGAATCAGTTCAGATATCAAACAGATCAAACGAAATCCAAAGCAAATCCAAACCATATCTGTTAACAAAAAGGAAAGTTCGAATCGATATCAGATAAAATCAAATCATATCAAAAATCCCAATCAACACGAAATTAGCAAATCAGAAAGTAACGCAAATCCAACATCCAAAAGCCCAAAAAGAGAAGATATAAAAGGGACAATCTCACCATGGTAAAAACCCTAACGGGAAATCGCGAGAGGGAAAGAGGATCAAAAGACAACAACGGCGGAGAACATCAAAGCGACGAAGCGAACAAGACCGCGAACAAACCCTAACGGGAAATCGCGAAAAGGAGAGATCACCAGCGCCGTCCGCGAAGAACAACGGGAAATCGGACCCTCAGCCTCAGAACATCTTCATCATCGGCTGTTTTACCGTAAATGTAAGCCATGGGACATTTTCATTACAATATTCATGTTTTATTTCAGGTTAATGAGAGGAATGAAGAGGATCGGAGAGAATCGCGGCGAGAGAGAAGAAGAATGAAGTGTAAACGGCGCCGCGAATGACATTAGGGTTCTGAAACCCTAAACTTACGTTTTGTTTCTTATGATTCACCAACCGGGTTGGGTCCGGAGGTGATGACCGGCCCAACCCCTTTATTTTTTTTGTTTGTTTTCAAAATTTGTTTTTCACCCTTTTTATTTGTTTTAAGTTGCTTTTTTTAACCATTTTATTTTATAATTAAAAAAACTGTTTTTTTAAAAAATAAATAAAACAAATAACTTTAAAAACTTTTTTTTAAAATTAAAAAACCTCTTTTCACTTAATAATAATAAAAAACTTTTTTTAATAAATAACTTCAAAAAAAAACCTTTTTTTTAAAAATATCTAAGTTAAAACCCTTTTTAAGATAAAATTTTTTAGATAATTAAACTAAGCTGTTTTTTTTTTGAAAAAATTAAATTTAACTTTTATATATTAAAATTCTTTCTTTAAATTTAAAAATTGGAAACTTTTCCTTATGTCAAAATAACAAAAAATCTTCAATATTACACTTTTTCTCCTGACTTGTCCAATTACCGTTTAATCTTGCTTATTGACAGTGTTCATCATTTGCAGCTCTTACTGCATGGTTGGTTTATTTAAATTTCATTACTATATTGTAACTGCTTCTCATATGTAACCCCGCGAATCTAATAATCGCGCTTTAAATTTCTGCCTTTAAATTTCTGTTTGTATGGCTTTAATTTCTGTCATTATTCTCTGTCTGCAATTCAATTAGTTCACACATACAATACTCCTGTCACATTAACACATCCGAAGGTTAGGTCTAACTGTTTGACCGCCGCGCCAATAGTCCTCAACTTCAACCCTTACACCTTTTCAACCCTAAATTTTCATACATGCCTCGCCGCAGGCAAAATTACAATTTTACCCCTAGCATTAGGTCAAAGAGCCGCCACGCTCATTTTAGGGTTTCCCGCCGTAGAATCCCTAATTTAACCCTAATTACAACTTAACATTTCAACGTAGAAATTTGGAGTTTCTACACTCCACGTAAGCGTGTCCTTAAGATGCGTTTATTCCCCATTGAAACCTTGACCACAGTCAAGACGTTTCTAACCTCCCTTTTGAGGGGAACTACGATTACTCTGATTCCACTCCCGTAAGGATACGTAGGCACAAGATGCGATGTCTTGCCGAGTAAACTTAGAATTAACCCCTTAGGTCTCCTTTCTCACTTCTAATCCTTTGTACATATACCTTAAGCAAATAAATAAAGCAAATAGTAAACATTTGAACAAAAGGTTCCTATAGAGTACTACAGAAGTTTAGGGTGCTAATACCTTCCCTAAATTTAACCAACCCCCGAACCCTAGATCTTTCCCCACATTGTGTTTACGATGCAAAAATAGGTTTTCCCTCTTTTGACCTTTTCCTTCGGATAAATCAAAGAGCGGTTGTGAATTAAATTGCGATTCAAACTCATCAATAGTTTGTAATCCTATTTCCACCGCAACACAATTCATGTCATGTTGGTACATTTTTTGAGTCCAATTGATGTTTTAAGAGCAATGGAAAAATCAGAAATCAAGTTTGAATTCATTTACTATGCCAATTTCATGGTTTCTTCATCTTTAAGCAACATAATGGAAATCCACCATCCATTCATTTCCAAGGTCTCAATCCTATCCACACATCTTCCTCACATCATAAGGAACCAGAATGGATCATTGAGCAAGCTTGATAGCTCTGTTTGGATGAGTTTCACAAAGCTCCATAATGGAAAATTTGGATTTTGGATTAGGCTGCCATAAGCTTCAAATGGGCTTCTAATCACTCTAGGTCCATTGCATATAACCTCTTGGATGATTCCTAACTGCCATAACAGAATTTTGGTGGAAGATAACAGAAAATTGAGTGAAGAAAAAGTGGAGAAACTTGGAAAATTGGTTTTGAAGATAGAGTCATTTTCAGTCCAAATCACCATTGCAAAAAGCTTCAGTGAGGTTCATTGATGGATTCTGGACGATTTTCTTGAAGCTTCATCCATAATTCAAGTCTCCATTGAAGCTCAAAACCAGGTTCTTACCTTTCATCCATAAGCTCTGTTCTTGATGAATTGCTATGTTACTTTCACATGATTGTGATCTTTAGAGTGTGTAGAACGTTTTAGGATTAGAACGGTTAAGTTTCATGACAATTCTTGACAGAACACCTTAGCTTGTAGTTCGAATTTCCCTCTAATTATGGGATGAAAATGGAAAAGAAACATATATTGTTGATGTAGGAAGTGAGAGGAAGAGATTAGTATCTTCAATTTTGGTTTTTGTGAAAGTTGAGATTTCTTGAGAGATTCTTGGAGGTTCACGATTTTTGAGTTTTAATGGAGGAAAGTAGAAATAAATTGCATATTCGGATTCTACACGAAAAATCACATAGTTTTGGTTCAAGAAAAACTGATTTTGGCGAAGAAATGAAGAAGTTCCATTGTTGACATGATGAAGAAGATGACCGGCGCAAGGCCGGCCACCATCTGGAATGTCCAGCGCCACCGTGCACAGTACTCCCTCCGTTTGTCATTTGAATTTCCAGATGCAACAAGAGCCGTCCGATCGCGCCGAAGCTTGACTCGTTACACGCAATCCACGACTGTGATTCATTCGCGATTTGGCCATTCACTTGTGATGAAATGCTGAGTTTCATTAAGAAACTCAGCTGGGCCTTTAGTTTGTTTTGCTATCACCAACCCTAGTTGCGAGGCCCAAACGGAATACACACAAAAACTTTACTTACTGCACCCTTTCTGTTCCACTTTTAATTTCATTTTCTTTAGTTTTCTTTGTCAATCATTGATTGTTTTTAATTCAGAAAAAATATGAAATTGACTCAATAAATCTTGGAAAAAATCAGGAATGTACTTTAACATTGTCATTTAATTTGTCACATTTTTTAATTGCAATTTTAATTCTTTTATCAAATAATTTTGTATTTTTCTTTTATGTGATTTTCAATAAACAGAAATCATGCCATGTTAACTTCTAGATTTTTGTTTCCATATAATTTCTTGGATTTAATCTCTGATTTTTTATATGGTGAATTTTGATACATTTTAGGATATTTTATGATTTTTCTTGCATTTTTTAGATTCCATTTGAATAGGTTTTGAGGCACATCTTTAGAGCCTTCCCCATTTGAATTCCCCATAGCATACATCTTGATTTAACTTTCTGTTAGTGCCCTTAAACTAATAATATGGAATTGAAACTTTAACCATAAATTCTTAACACATTTAGGATCATCTGGGATTTTTCTTAGGATTTTTACAATTGATTTCCTATTTTCCCCACATTTTACAAGTTGATGATGTTTAGGTGATCATAATCTAGCTTTCCTCTTAGTTTAGACTTAAAGGTGAACCTTTAGCTAACTTTAGGCTTTTAATTGCTCCTTGATAGGATCAAGCTTAGGTTAAGACCTACTAAGAACCTAGATTAGGCCTTGATAGAGCCTTTAATCCCTTTTAGTTTAGGTGAGCCTTAACTAATCCTTAGGGTTCCTCCTGAAGCCTCTTAGGAAGATGATTCTCCCATGAATGGTAGAGTGTCATGGTGGATCCCTTTAGCATACACCATGCTTCCCTTCATTTACATCTCCCATGAATGGTATAGTGTCATGGTGGATGCCTTTGGCATACACCATGCTTCCCTTCATTTCAATCTCCCATGAATGTTAGAGCGTCATGGTGGATGCCTTTGGCATACACCATGCTTCCCTTCATTTCAATCTCCCATGAATGGTAGAGTGTCATGGTGGATGCCTTTGGCTTACACCATACTTCCCTTCATTTCAATATCCCATGAATGGTAGAGTGTCATGGTGGATGCCTTTGGCATACACCATGCTTCCCTTCATTTCAATCTCCCATGAATGGTAGAGTGTCATGGTGGATGCCTTTGGCATACACCATGCTTCCCTTCATTTCTAATCTCCCATGAATGGTTGAACATCATGGTGGATACCTTTGGAATACATCATGTATCACCTCATTTCTTGATTATCCATGATTGGTTGAACATCATGGTGGATACATTTGGTATACACCATGCATCCCATCATCAATTCCATTCTTTAGGATAGATGCCTTTTTGATTACTTGTGGAATGAATTCCTTATTTGTCATAATTCTTTTCCTTCATTCATGATTGATCGGTGTGTTGCATTAGGGTAACTCATGTTTAGGGTAGTCTAGGTGTAGGTGCATGACTGCATTAAGAGGTTGAGTGGGTCTCCCTCTGCTTGCTTGCATTAAGGGTTAAGGTGATCCTCCCCTTGCCTGTGTGTTGTTTTTTCTCTTTCTATCTGATGTGTTTGCATTGAAAGGTTGAGGTGACCCTCCTTTTTCTTGATTGCCTTTCCTTTTGCTTGTTTGTTTTAGAGGTTGAGTGTCTCCCTCTGCTTGTATTGCTGCATTGCATTTGCATCTTTACTATTTTCTTTTCTGTGTATCTGCTTTACTGATGTTTAGTAGATGTTTTGTCTGTTGTCTATTTCTCACTTCACATGATCCCTTAGGATTCTCACTTCCTTGTTTAAGGAAGTGATGATTAGACTTTAGGCTGAAGCCTTTGCATGATAACATCTAGGAGTTCCCTATTTCAAACCTCACTCCTTAGGAAAAATTTGCATGACAACAGTAGGATCTTGATAGTTTCCCCTTAGTTGTGTCCTCTCTCTTCTCATCTTCAAACAAATCAAAGTACATCAATAAAGGTTAATTGATATTGTACGTTACGAGCCTTAAGTCACTTAGGAAATGGTTGTTGGAGGGTTTCCTTCCAATAATCAGGATGTTTAGTATGGTACCCTTTGGGTGACATGCGACACATTCACTCCTAGGTCATAGTCTCTAGTGCGATATGAATTGCAAACATCCGTAAAAAACACTTCTTTCGTAAAAGACATAAAATAAATCTCAAATCTCTTTTTGCCCCGTGGGCCCATAATTTGAGGAAAACCTTTTTAGAAAAAGAGTGTTGTTAACTCTCAGTTCTACCGGAAACGGTAACACAAGAGTCTCCGATGAGCGAGCTGCATACACCAAACTGCTGGAACTGTTTGTTAACCCTACTCGGAAAAACAGATGAATCTAAACCCGTGTTCTGTAGTAGCCCGAACTACGTAAGCTCTGATCTCTCATATCTGTTAATAGTACATAGGCACAATACTAACGTATTGGCGAG
>CAWUDS030002949.1:0-29292 GCA_963859935.3 Lathyrus sativus
ACTCTAAGTAATTACATTAAACTTAGGCATATGTGACAACCATTTGCAAAGATCTGATGCACTACTCTCTGCAAATGAAAAATATGTGGGAAAAATTGAATTCTAATAAAAAACAACAACCTTTGCTCTTCCCAAAAGAGAGAAACGACTATAATGATTACAAAATTTCTTTATTTCTCAAGATGGCCACACGTCATTCAAGAATATCAACCATCAAAAGTAATCATCACAAGCATTAAATCACTAAATGCTTCATCTTCAACCTCTTTTATAAGTGCACACTTTCATATACTGAATTTCCTCATCTTCAACCTATTCTTCTTAACTTTCTATATCAACATGAGTTCTTCATCTGAGAAGGCTAAGAGCATTATCTCAACAGAAATCATTGTTGAGAACAAAATCATCACCACAGTACAACACCATCAACAGTCAACTGAGGAGGTCCAGCCATCTGGGTCAACTGCTGTCAGGGATGCACTAAGAGTGACGAAGGCCAAGAAGAAGAAGAAGAAGATAAAGGTGTCGAGGAAGATTGTTTACTATGACTCAAATGAGGGTAGTGAGGAGCGAGTCGTAGATTAGGAAAATTCCTGTAGTGCTAGAGAATATTGTTCCAATGTGAAAAAAATTATGTAATCCAAGAATCTTGTATTCTTTCCTTTTTTATCAATGAAAATATGAAGAAAAAAATAGTACACAACCAAAAGAAATAAAGTTTCACAACAATAACAACAATAATGGAGAATAAAAAGAATATTAATGGACCAAAGCAACAACAAAAACAACAACAATAATAACATACCGGAGAATAATGGTGAGAAAGTTTTTTCGTTCGCTATGGCTCCTTGGAGAATAAGTGTGCTTTCGTTTGCTGGAGAAGAAATGTTCTTTTGATAGAGCTCAAAAAGTGAATGACGTAGACACTGAGTGATAAAAAATATAAAGAGAATAAAAAGAACAACAATAATGGAGAATAATAAGAACAACATTAATAGATCAAAGAAGAAGAAGAAGAAGAAGAAGAAGAAGAAGAAGAAGAACAACAACAACAACAACAACAATAATAACATACCCGAGAATAATAGTGAGAGAGTTTTTTTCATTTGCTAGGGATCCTTGGAGAATAACAGTATGACCGTTGTAGTTTAGTGTAATGAAAGGTATATTTTGTAGTCGTACTATGACGTGTTATGTAGGAGTATCAGGTGAGCTAACAAGACTTGCACTTATTTTTTTATTGCCTTGTAGAAGCATATGATAGAGTGCCTAAAGAGATTTTGTGGAAATCCCTAGAGAAGAAAAAATTTAGGATTTCCTATATTCGAGTTATCTAAGATATGTATGAAGGGGTATCGACTAGTGTGCAGACTCAGGGAGGAGAGACGAACAATTTCCCAATTAGACACCAAGACTCAACCTTAAGCCCATATGTTTTTACTTTAATTTTGGATATACTCACGAAACACATCCAAGAGGTAGTATCGAGATGTTATTTTTTGTAGATCATATTCTCATACTTAGATAGTCAAAAGAGAATTTAAATGGGAGGTTGGATACTTTGAGACGAGCCTTAGAAATGCATGGCTTTTGCCTAACTAGAAGTAAAACAAAGTATATGGAATGTAAATTTATCAAAATGAGAAGCATTTTTAACTTACATGTAAAAGTTGGAGACCATTTCATTCCACAAGTCATATGGTTTAAATATCATGAGTCTGTAATATAAAATGATGGAGAAATAGAAAGGGGTGTAAACCATCAAATTCAAGCTAGGTGGTTGAAATGGAGGACAACCTCAAGGGTTTTTTTGTGACACAAAATTACCGTTTAAGCTAAAGGAAAATTTTGTCAGACAATGGTAAGACTTGCAATATTGTATATGTTGATTTAGCAGCTCTCTAAATTATTTCCTTCAGCCTCTTCCCAGGATATTTCTTTCTGAAATTATTATACAAGTGCCTGGCACAGAACCTTTGCTCAACAGTAGGCAAAAGTTCATACATGGCTGGTAGTAAACCCTGCAAAATAGCCAACAACATTAATATTATGATGTACACACAAGCCAATAAAACTAGTAAATGAATTTAATATAATAATTTGCACATACCTTTTGTTGATCATAAATGAATGTGTATGTGAGGCATTCATTTTTTCCTCCAAGGTCATCAATCAATAACTCCAAGAACCATGTCCAACTATCCCTATTTTCCCCTTCCACCACTGTAAATTCTATAGGTAGCATTTGATCATTTGGGTCCCTACCTATAGCAGCCAGAATTTTCCCACCATATAGCCCCTTAAGAAAATAACCATAAAGTCGTATGACATTCCTAGAAAACTTAAAGCTTTCCTTACATGCAGTAAAGCATATGTATAGCCTCTTGAAATATGGTCTTTGATCATATGAACCTTCTTGAGCAGGTTCAACACCAAGTTTCACAGTGGATCTTGGGTTTACTCTCAACAAATCATGACAATAATCATATATTCTGGTGTAATCCCCTAAGAATGATCCATCAACATAATCTCTAACTTTAAACCTTGCTTTTATTGCCTTAGTTTTGTTCACACCTACATTTCACTTTTTTTGTGCCTTTTCCTTTATATCCTTTATTTTCATCCTAGAATTAGTTTTTAAGGAGCTTTGGATCCTCTTGCTCAGCCGTTTGGTAGTTATCATCTTCACATTATAATCCCTGCTACAACTATGTACATCATTCAACTTCCTTAATTACCAAGTTTCTTCATTTGAAAATTTGGCACAATAAGCTTCCCAATCACACCCATCCTTACATTTTACCCTCACCTTTACCTTGTCATTTTTACTGAACTTAAAATTTCTACCACTCTGGGAAGCATGTGATGTTCTTGCCTCCTTGAAATCATCTTTTGAACTAAAGTACACACCTACCTCTCATTTGAAATTAGCCATGTCCTTTTGCATCTTAAACATTGGGTGAGCCTTTTTTTCATACCACAATTATCATCACTATCACAACCACTCACTAGCTCATCACTTTCATTACCACTCACTTTGAATTCACCCTTTTCTTCTTCCCATTTTTTTTTTTGGACTTTCCCTCATCAAGTTGTTTATGTTCAAGTAGATTTTTCAACTCATCTTCGTCTATATCATCAACACCATTAGAAGAATCATCAAAAGCTACCTCTAGAGCACTATCATACTTGTACAAACTTAGACCATCATCCACCTCACCACCTTCCATACCAATACTATGTGCATCCATACCATCATTTTGAGCATCCAATTCTGCTTCTATAGGTCCATCCAAACCAACATTTTTAGCATCCAATTTTGCTGATGTAGGATGTTCCAAACCAACATTTTAAGCATTCAAACCAACATTTTGAGCATCCAAATTTGCTTCTATAGGCCTATCCAAACCAACATTTTTAGCTTCTTTGCAAGTATCATTTTCATTGACTGTTTCTTTATACAATTTAGAAAACACATCCTTAACCACATCAGGTCTCTCATTCACATTGTCACCATTTTCTAATTCTGCTTCTATAGGCTCACCATAGTAATTAGGTTGATCAAGTTTGTGTTGAATGTAAATGTCTACGCCTAGGTGAACCCTATAAAGATAAGCTATTTCTAATGCTCCTGTATCAGCATTCAATGAATTCATCCTAAATGTCGGGTCATTGTAATAGATTTTATCAAAATCCCTATAACTTAAGTCCTTCAATATACCTATCAACTCAAAGTAACTCCATTTGTGCACGTCTACTTTCAGCTCATCAACTTTCCCTCCTTCATACATTCTAAGATCACCATTAACGAATTCACTATTATGATGAATTCTTAGTACTATAAACTCCTCCATTACACCTATTCAGTTTAGAATTCATATTATTAAAAATCCTAATTGGAAAATATAGAAAACATGCAAAGCCCTAATTTTTAAAGAAACCCTAAATTCTGAGATTGAAAACATAACACATATAAATTAAACTCATACAAATGAGCAACAAGCTAACCTGTTTGCATTGCCTTCTTCAACCTTTCGCTCGAACTCAAACGCTTTCTAGATTGATGGTTTTCTCCCTTAACCTTTCTCTGCATGAGTTTTCCTTGCTTTCTTCACTTGGATTTCTTAAAATTTCAAGCTTCACAATAATATAACATATAAATATTAATGATGAGTCAAGGCTGCGTAAGGATATCAAGCCACATAGACATTCTTACTCAGCACTCACTAACAGAGACAAATGGAAGGATGAATGTGACCCATTTTAAATAGTTAAGGGATCGATTTGAACATTTTAAAAATTAGGGGACCAAAATAGACCCCGAGCTAAAGTTAAGGGATAGAAAAAGGTATTTTTTTCTAAAACTTTTGAATTTCAAAATGACAAAAACACGTCAATTTTTCTACTTTTAAAATTAAGAATTAGGAGAAAATCGCGTCTTTTTGTAATATTAGAACGATTGACCATGTTCAATTGATTTTTTAAAAGGTAAATGTTTAGATATTATTAATTTTTATTTTTAGAAAATCAATATTTACTAGACTAAGTTTAACTTTAATTTAAATTTAATTAATAATAAATTAATATAAATATATAGTATGATAGAGAATGGTGATTTTTTTAAATAACCACTATTTTCAAATAAAATACCAAATAAACCACCTTATCAAAATAATTAAGAAAATAACTATATTTCAGAAAGAATTAAAATAAAGGCGTCATTTAAAATGACTCATGCATTTGAAATAAAGCAAAGATATCATTTGAAATGGCCTATGCATGTATGTGGAGCCATGAAAAATGGCGCATACATGTATGCATGGAGTGCATGCGCCATTTGAAATGACACATTCTCTTTAATTTTTTTATTAATAAATATAATTATAAAAATAGAAATAAATAAAATAGAAAATATAAATAATTTAAACTATTATTTATTGAAATTAAAGGTTACAACCATTGATTTGAAAATCGATGATCCGCCCGATTGAAACGTCCTCCGTTTTCACATCTCGGCGCATTAGCTTGCCTCTAAAGTTTATCACGATTTTGTTGAGGTGTTTGTGGTCTTTGCATATTGGCCTGAGAAAAAGGTTGTTGGTGCGAGGGTCTCGGCGTATTTGACATATTTTCAATTATTTGTCCCCAATAGTCGGGGGGTTACTACCGTAATTCAGTTTCATGCCCATGTTTTTGAAGTTAGATCATAGTGGTTGGGTTAGGTGAGGATGGTAAGGTTGGCTGAATTGGTACATTGAATCATTATGGAAATGAAGCAATGAATCTTGTGGGGTAAAGAAGTCAAATAGTGGTTGGGTGGTTTGGGTCAGGCTCTTGTTGTTGTGTTTGGGTGTGTGGCATGAATGATTTGCAGGTTTGCATGTTTGGTGGTTGGGTGTACATGGAATGTTAACGCTGTGAGGTTGGTAATTGGGATTGGGTGGATAGACATTGTTGTTATGTTTGGTAATGGTGTGGGGTTGGTTGTTGGGTGGGTGTTTGTTGTTGGGCGTATGACGATAAAGCTCGTTGGCACGGGTCGGTCAAATACGTCGACTCAGATACAAATTGTTGTGTTATAACCAACCTACACCAATTCATATAATGATGAATTGGTCTAGCCCCTTTCACGAAAGGCTCATTTAAGATGTGATGACGTCGATTCCTCCAATATTAACACATCTCTCTAGAAAAGTCTTTCCAATCCATAATCCCATTGTGCATCTACTCTTTGTTAATGCCAGTCTCCCAAATACGTCAGAGGGATTGGAATATCTTGTTACATGCCAAACTGCAGTTTCACTCGGTCACTTTAGTGCATCTCTACTGTAGTGGACCTAATTATTGGTGTTTTTACTGTCCAGACTGCAACATCATCGGGGTTAGACTGATGG
The DNA here is from genome assembly GCA_963859935.3 of Lathyrus sativus. Taxonomy (NCBI): domain Eukaryota; kingdom Viridiplantae; phylum Streptophyta; class Magnoliopsida; order Fabales; family Fabaceae; genus Lathyrus; species Lathyrus sativus. The sequence continues at coordinate 5,895 of CAWUDS030002949.1, forward strand.
TCGAGACCCAGATACGACCTCCAAATAAATTCCATAATAAAAATACATAATGAGAAGATTTGCATTATGTTAATTTTTAAGCCAAATTTATAGTAGTTTAGTTGTAATACATCGCCTGGTCCAATATGGTATAAAAGATTGTGATACACGATTATAGTGTTTCTGGGACATCGATTGTAATTCATTCCCCGAACTGACCATACAATAAACTTTATAGATTGAAAATTTGTTATTTACAATAGACTTTTGAAAATTTAAAATAGACTTACTTGTTGCATAGGAGAATGTGAATGGGTTGGTGTTGATCGGGGTGAGTGTCGGCATTCTTGACTAACCTCATGCTTGTAGCAAAAACGCGCAAGAATAAAACGTACAAATATCCTTCTTTTTTTTTTCTTTCATTTTTACTCAAAGCACTATATAGATGGGCCAAAACAGATGAACCCCAACTATATGTGCTTACTTTATTTATGTTTCATAACAACGGAAAATACATAATATTTACCGTATTATCGATCCTTTCAGGAAATAAAAAATGACCAAATAAAATCATAATATAACATCGAGCTTTAAGTATTTTTTTCATACTCGGTTGATTCGTCAGTTAATGTTAAACCGAAATAATATTCTCCAATCTATTTTAAATTAATACCTTGACCCTTAGGTTGACTCGAAGATTGTCTTGTAGTTGTGTCTTCACACAGAGGGACACCCAACAAATCTTCACATATAATGTTATCCAGGTTAACTTTATCTTAGCAGCCTTACCATCGATAAGCAGACCCAACAACATATACACATCTTCTAGTGTGATGGTGCATTCATCGAATGGAAGGTAAAACGTGTGGGTCTCGCGTCTCCATATGTCTAACAAAGCAAGAATAAATTTCCAATCAACCGAGTACGATACTATCTTAAGTACATGACCGAAATCGCATGATCATAGGTATAGTTCTACGATTGGGTCGTGTGTTACATACTCATGCACACGACATCAAAATATCCTTATATCCTAACAAAAGATATAAAGAAAATAAGTAAGAAAAACGAATAAACTATACTCTTAAGGAAATTAAATAAGATATAAAAAAAACTTACAAATGCTGCAATATTGTCAATGGTTTCTCGGTGTTCATCACCCATAGTAAGGAGAGAGATATTTTTTGAAAGGTAGATGTTGCTTAGAAGGTGGATAGATTAAGAGATTTTTCCAGACAATATAGAGAGATTGAGTGTGAATGTTGATGGAAGTTGTGAGAAACATATGAATATTTATAGAAGGGTTAGCTTGTTCACGTGATTTCATTTTTTGCATGGTCTTATGAATGCATACGACATATAAAATGGCGCATATGTACATATTTTAAGGCATACGTCGTATCAAATGGCGCATAGATACATATTTTAATGCATACGCCATATGAAATGGCGCCTTATTTTTTAGGGAATCTTGTAAGGAAAAGAATCATGTAAGGAATCATGCAGAAGATAAGGGGTAAGAATCATGCAGAAGATAAAGGGAATCATGTAAGACATCGTGTAAGGCATGCAACTAGAAAACAAAATTAAAGATAAGGCATAAAGGGAGAAGGAATCATGAAATGCATGCAATAAGAAGACAAGAGTATGGTCTTAGTAGTTATAAAGGAATGCATGCAATAAGAAAACAAGAATATGGTCTTAGTAGTCATAAAGGAATGCATGCAATAAGAAGACAAGAATAAGGTCTTAGTAGTCTGAAAAAGAAATATATACATACAACTAAAGGATAAAATTAAGACAAGAATAATGCATGTAACAAGAAGATAAAATTAAGAAGACATGTATCATGTATAGTCTGGACGAGTACACATGCAACTAAGAAAATAATACAACATATAGACAAGTATAAAATATTACAACAAGAAAACAAGTAAACAAGTAAACAATAATATATAGAAAACACTACACTAATAGAATTCTATTAATACATTTCAAACTGAACTCACACAATTCTATCAAAACTAGTACACTAACATATTGCATGCATGACTCAAACACCACAATACATGATCAATGCACATATCAATAGTGAGATATTTGAATGTACCATTACCAGTTTCAATTCTCGTAATACCGAAGTTATTCGGTTTTCAATTAACAGACCATTAAAATTTTCCCATTGAAAGAGAGAATAGAAAAGGAATTGCAGTGTAGTCTAGTAGGCCAAATCATCTATAAAAATCCAATATTTTTTGCCGACAACCAAGTCAAGTTTTTCCAGTATTTCATGCGGGAGATCAAAGACAAGACGTTGCGGAAGAAGGTTGTGAACGTAGTGTATGCATTAACAGAACCTTTCTTCAAACACTACAGCGAAGACATTAAATTGACAAATGTAGATGCAGTAAGGTGGATCAACAATATTCCACTGGGGAAGTGTATCAGGGCATACGATAATGGACAGCGATGGGGCCACATGACAACAAATCTTGTGGAATTAATGAACTATGTCTTCAAAGGCGTCTGAAACCTAAAGATAACCGCTTTGGTGAGGGCAACCTATTTTAGGCTCGGGTCACTTTTTAATATCAGATGTTCAAAACAGAGTTCTGTCTTACCATTTGGGCAACTGTTCAATGGTAATTCAATGAAATTCATTAAGGAGGAAGCTGCCAAAGTTAACACACATGTGGTCATAGTGTTTGACTGTAATAAATGTTAGTTCAGTGTTATTGAGTCAGTGGATTACAATTAAGGAAGGCCTAGGGGATCCTATCAAGTGGAACTAGATAGAAGTTGGTGCGACTGCGGAAAGTTTCAAGCCTTTCGTATGCCTTACTCCCATGTCATAGCAACATGTTCAAAGGCTCGCCAAGACCCTTCCAACTTATTGTCCCTGTTTACCAAGTCTTTAACCTATGCAATGTCTACAACACTAGCTTTTAGGTGGTAGCAAAAGAGAAATATTGTCATGTATATGAAGGGGATATAGTCTGACACATTGAAATTATGCGAAGAAAGAAAAATGGTCGCCTTAACAAAATGCATATTCGTACCGAAATGGATACAACGAACAAAATAGTGAGATTATGTAGTTCATGTCATCAACCCGTACACAATTGTACAAACTGTCCTAATGTTGGACCAAGTATAACAACATAATTTTAAATGTAATTGTTTCACTTTATATCAAAAAAAGACTTTCATTTCATAAATATCAAACATTCCGTTACAATAATTTAAAAACAACAACTAACAATAATTTAAACAATTAAACAACAAAACAAACAAATACAATGACTAAACAACATAACTAAGTGATTACAACCATTAGGACAATTTCCAGAGAACTATACATCATCGTGTGAACATCTCTGTCAGTTTTAACATTCTCATAGAAACGAACTTCTCCATTTTGGTTGAACGTGGTAACAAACCTTTGAATTCTTCTGCTCTTTTCACCCTCTGCAATGTCTCCATCTAACCAATGGATCAGACTCTTGTAAGACGTTCGAACGTCTCTGTATTCCAGAGACGGGTCTTCATCAGAGGCATTTTTGCCGAATAAATTAAATCAGTATTTCTCTTGCGGATATAGGGACACATATATGAAGAAATTAGGAAGAAAAAAATAGAAGGAGATTATAAAAATGGAAGGAGATAGTAAGAAGAAGTGCGAAAAGTGAAGAGGAGGTAGTGTTGTATTTATAAGGAAGTTGGTATAAAGTAGTAGCTATAGCAAATGACGCATGCATTATGACAATGAGTGCATGTGTTAATCCATATGGCGTATAGGTTATGCATATTCCATGACGCCTAAGTGTAAGAATGCATGCATGCGTCAATTCAAATGGCACATTCTCTTTGTGTCCAACCTAGACATGGTTATTTTGATAATTATTTTGAAAATATAATTTATTTAGTATTTTATTTAAAAATACTGGTTACTTTTTATTTTAAAAAAAATAGGGAATGGTTGAATGATGAATACATATCAACTAAATTTAAAGGTATCATTGTGTACACAATTTTAAAAATTATTGAGACAATAAAAGTAGCGGTAAACTCACTATTAAGATGCTGGGCCCTATGATGATTGCTTAACAAGTAACAACATGTAGTGGACAAGTTTCACCAATCCACCATCTCTTATTAGCTTCAGAAAATAATACACCATCTTTTGTGTACCTTTTTTGGCAATCGTCAAAACTTTTTTAACTTACTTTTAATATATTTTTATGAAAAAAAATTATATTATATTAAAAATGTATTTTTTTAATATAACTAAAAATAATTCAACTCTCTTTAAGTATTTAACTTTGATTAGAACTTTAATATATATAAAAGACCATGAATGTAAAACTTTTCTATAAAACAATTAAACTTTTATTCTAAGAATAAGATATGGCTTTAATAATGCATTGTGTATATGTCTCGGCAAGTTAGTTAGTTCAACGTTTTTCAAGTAATTCAAATGTTATAATATATTAACACGTGTGTAATTGGTTATAACAAGGTCAAAAGCTCATTTAAATAGTAAATAAAAAGAATTTTAGTTGTTGTAACCAATTAATTTATTGTGTTAACAGGTTATTATTGAGTTGAATTTAATTCGTATAACTGATTAAATCAAATGGTATAACCGATTATGAACCCAATTTTATATTTTTCTATTATTTTAGTTGATTGTTTTATTTATTTCCAATCAATAAATCTATGGGATACATTCTCATCCCAATCTCTCTCTCTCTCTCTCATATTTATCACCAAACTTATTGTTCATTATTCCAATAAATTGTACATCTGCTCAATTGGTAAAATTGACTCCGAGGAGAAAAATGAAGTTCTTTTTTTCTATTAGTTAATAGTTTGTTTTAATTATTTGATTATTTTGTTATTTATAAATAGAAAAATGTTATCAGTTTAATCATAATTTTAACTTAATATTAGTTTTATAGTTAAATTTATTTTTAATTTGGATACTTTTTAATCTCTATCTTGCATTAAAGATAAAATACGAATATTTTATATGAAATTAAATTATATTTAATTCATGATTTTAAGATAAATAATGTAACATCTCGATACTTTTATAAACGCAAAAGAAAGAGACTAATATTTCCTCCTGCGATTTTCGGTGGTCGTCCCTGCGATTTCCGATGACTTCTAATCGTCCTTGAGGTAGGGTTTTTGTCTGCGAAACCTCCACTTGAGATGGTTTAAATTCCAGCTCTTCGGAGTAGGGACCAAATCAAGAAGGTTTTGCTCTGGTTACGTGACTTGCGATGAAGAAAGGGAGGGGTAGACCGAAGAAAAATAAGGTTGCAACTTCAAGTGTGTTTACTTCGTTCACTATAGATAAACCAAAAACTAGTACTAAAAGAGATAAAGTGGAAATTGATAATGTTCAGGCTGAAGAAAGTAGTGAAGAGGAAGTCATAGCACAAACCCTAGAAAAAGAATTTGACACTTGAAGATAACGAATCTAAAAAGGAAGAGAGCAATAGTAAGTTGTGGGTAGACATAATCAGTGGAAATTGCATTCCATCTAATGGAATGAATATTGAGTTTGTTGCCCCAAAATTTGTGGAAGGAGATTTAGAAGTTGAAATATAAGAAGAAGGTGTAGAAAATAAGATGAAGTACTGGGAGACTTCTCTGATAATGTATATGTTGGGGAAGGATCTCAGTATGAATGCAGTTAAGCAATTTATGACAAGATTTTGGAATTTCATCAAGCTGCCAGAGATGTTCTACCATGAAGAAGGTTATTTTATCATGCACTTTAAATCCTTTGATGATAAAGAAATGGTGCAGATGAAGGGCCCATACACAATATATAATATGCCTACGATCTTGAAAGATTGGAAGTCTGACTTCAACTTTAAGAGAGACATGCTTAGGACTCTTTCAATTTGGGTGACTCTTCCTTACCTTCCTTTGCATCTTTGGAGGCCTAAGATTTTAGGTAAAATACGAAGTGTTCTTGGCAATCCTCTATTCAGTGATAAATGCACAGCCAACAAACTGCAGATTTCGTATGCGAGAATATTGGTGGAAATATACATTACTCAGAAACAAAAGGACATTATAATAATTAGAAACCATGAAGGGAACAAGATGTAACAACCAATCCACTATGAGTGGAAGCCTCTCTACTGTGATAATTTCCAAAAGATTGGGCATCAATGTAATAATGAGAAAAATGGAGTGATTAAGCAATGGAAGGAAAAAGAAAAGAATCAAGAGGAGCCAGAAGTTATTCCACAAGAAGAACCTCAAGTTGATCAAGAAGATGGCTCTACATCATGGACTGAGATATGGACTGCTTGGAGGGGTAAAGGAAAATGTGGAGTAAAAGAAAATTTAACAACAGGTATTATTTGCCACAATGGATTTGAGACACTAGGGATTTTGAATGATCCTCTAGTGCCTTTAGGAAAGGTGTCATGATCTTGGCTTGGAATACTATGGGGATAAATAATCTGGGGAAGTGCAGAGAGGTTTTCTCCCGCCTCAATAGCATAATCCCTAACTTGATTATCTTGATTGAAACTAGAGTAAAGCAGTCCAAAGCTAATAAGATTAGAAATAAGCTTGGTCCTAAATGTTCTTTCTTGGATAATTACAAGGATCATAGTAATGGTAGGATCTGGTTAATCTGGGATTCTTCTAAAGTTAAGATCAAACTGGTGTGTAGCATTGCTCAACTTTATAATTTTGAGGACATGCTCATTACTTGGTGCACTGGTATATATGATTTTAATACATTAGAGCAGAGGAGAAACTTATGGCATAAGATAGGGCAACTTTAAGTGAATAATTCTAACCCCTAGTTCCTAATGGGGGATTTCAACAATGTTTTATGTAGACAAGATCGCCTTGGGGTTTCAGTGGTTCATAAGGGTGAATTTAGAGATTTTGAGGCAATGATGAAGAATTTGGAGCTCTATGATAAAGACAATATAGGTGAGGTTTATACCTGGTTCAATAACCAAATGGATAATCCTATTTATTCCAAGATAAACAGGATTATAGGATATTTGGCTTGGTATAATCTTAATGCTGATACTGTTCTGAGTATTTTAGATAGTGGAGTTTCTGATCATGCTCTTCTTAGACTATTGGGTCAGAAGGTTAAGAGAGTGTGTAAGTGTTGTACCCTAAAATTTGCCCAACCTTTTCTTTACTTGGCTTATATTTTCATTGCATTGTTCTAGCATTTTCATTTGCATATCATTGCTCATTTGCAGGGGATCAAGAGGTGTGCATAGCAAGAGAAGGTTTGTCAAAGGTTCTAAGCAAGCATGAGGGCTCAGCAAGTCATCAGAAGCTGGTCAGAGCTCTTTGAGAAAGTGGGTGGATGTATATTGCTTATCTCCTATCTTGGAGGCCAATTGAGGATCATCTGAGGATCAAAAGTTCATGGATATGAATATGAGACGTTGTGAAGTTCATTGAGTGCTTTGAGAGCCATTGTGGAGCTTATGCAAGTTGTTATATCATGTGCAAGAGGTTGCAGTCAAAGGATTGCACACCTAGGGTTTCATTTGCCTAGTGCAAGATCCACTGAGGATTTGGGAGAGATTAAGACTTAGTTCTAAGTATTTGGAGTCATGGAAAGTTGTGTTGAGGCACCTAAGATGTTATTTCAAGATCAATTCAAGAAGAATCAAGAGTGTGAGAAGTTACTAAATTAGGGTTTCAGAGGTTTGTCAGTGTAAAATCACCTGTTTAGTGCCTAACTTCAAGACCACATATATCAAGATAAAAGTGCAATCTCACTTTGACATAAGCATGATACTTGTAGAGAATGTTCTGAGAATTATTTTGAGTACTAGAACTCATCCATTGTATTTCTAGAACTCAAGTTATGATGCTAGCAAGTTAGAGGTCTCAGATGAACCATATTTTCAGTTGACAAAAGTCAACCAACTTCCAAGACACTTTTGACCTAGAATCATGTTTCTCCTCAATGTTTGATGAACATGAAAGTTGTTCCTCATGATCTTAGCTTTCAAAAAAGTCCTAGAAGTCCTTCATCTCATTTGTAGAACTCAAGTTATGAAGCTTGCAAGGCAGGGGTATTTTAGGAAAATGAGATTGTAGGTCATTTTCATTATAGGTCCTTTTCATCCACTTATGCACTTCAAATATAACTTTCTCCAACATGAAAGTTGCTTCAAATGGTATCAATTTCATCATGGAACATCAAATTATCATGAGTTATGCAAAGACAACGAAATTGGTGAAGAAGTTCCATGGAAATTTGAACTTAAAGTCATGAATTAAATTGAATTGGTTTTAATTCATTTTCATGTCATGTTTGTGCTTATTTTGATTCACAATATCACAACAAGAATGATGCATAAGTTTGTTTTGGTCCATGATGGGAAATACACGTGCAATTTCAAGTTACTTCAAGAAGAAGTTTCACATTCAATCTCCACCATTGGATCAAATTAAGGATCAATTTACATCCACGTGATCACTACATACTCCCAGTAACTGATTCAAATCAAAATCAAGGAGAATTGGAGCTATTTTCACGTATGCATGAAGCTCATTTCCAACTTTGGGAATTTTTCAATTGCATTCTAATCAGGCCAAATTGGGCCTCCAAATCATTCTAGATCCAACATATAAAAGTTCTAGATGAACTTTGAGCATTCATTCAGTGATTTTCATAGAAGAAGAGCTATACCACAGTTGTAAAAGTGAAGAGCATTTTCAAAATCGTGAATCCAGATTGAGGCAATTTCCTAGCAATTCAAAGCAAGCAACATTTTCCTTGAACTTCCTTAAGTAATTCTGCACAGTTTTGAGCAAGTTTAAGCACGTGTGAAGCTCCAACGGAGAGACTCCATTAGGTATTCCTCTTTTCCAAAATTCTCACTCAATATGTATTAGATCTACTTCATTCTTGTTGCATTTGAAGACCTACACCTCGTAGGCAAAATCTGGATCATTATATGTGATGTTTGTGCAATTTCAGTTATGATGTTTGATTTTTCATCCGTTTGTATCTCTCCAAATATGCATGATAAATGAAATTGAATTGTGGATTTGGATTCTACATAGCTTGAGCTTCAATTTAGTGTTAAATTTCGCACGATTTGATGAAGTTTTGGAACCTCAACTTCGGTTGTGTGACCGGAGAAGACGATCGAAGACTGTAGCTTTGTCGTCTGGTTTTGCCCTCCGTTTTGCCTACGTGTGTGCCATGTGTGCGCGTAGACTCTTTGACTGTGTTGGATCTACGACTTGGATTGAAGCTGACTAGCCAACATGGTATTTAACTTGCCACGCATTTAAATGAAACGTTATGTTTCATTGCTGGACTCAGCGTGTGTTGGTTTGGGCCTGGAATGCTGTTTACACCCCCTCTTATGGGAGCCCAATGTTTTTGCCTTGGATAATTGCTATTCATCACACCTTGTTTATTCATTTTATTTTCTTTTTTCATTTTATTCTGTTTTGATTTTAATTCATTAAAAATAATTCCAAATGTTGTAAAATCCCATAAAAATATTGTTAGGACATTCTAGGATGTCATTTAATTTTTGGAAAGTTTTATTTTCATTTTTCAATTAAAAGAGGATTTTCTATTTGGAATGGTTTTTAATGGAACTTTCTTTTGTTCTTAATTGTTCTTACTTTGTTTCTTGATCAATTTTCTTCTCCAATGATTGAAACTCTTTTCTCATGTTAATGATGAGATGAAGAGTTTTATAGGATTAATTTTCCCTTGGTTTGATCAATTTTTGTTTGAATTTTAAGTCATTTTTGTTGACCCTCGACAACCCTCCTTCAAAGTGGAGCATCCTTGTGAATCAAATTCTTTGATGATGCTTTGAAGTGACTTTGGTTGTGATCTTTTGGCCTCTGGTTGCCAACTCTTTGATGAGAATTTGAGATTTTATTTGGCTGTTTTTGAACCTTTTTCCTATTTTTGAGGTAACTTGCAAGTCAAGATACTTCTAAGTGAGGTTCATACAAGCACTTGACCTAGTTTGAATGGGAAATGACTTCTATGGATCCCTTGAGCTCTCAATTCTTGTTGATTCATACTTCTAACATGTTAAGGTATTTGAATTCTCATTTATAGGTCATAAACGTGTTCATTGCTTGTTGAGATTTGCATTTCTTTTTAGGCTTTCCACTTGAAGTTCAAGTGTTGAATGTGCTTAAGACCTAGGTCTTTCTCCATGCCTATGCTTGCATTCTCTTTGGTGCTTTTCCTTATTTAATTTATGTACCTTCTCCTTTCATCTTTGCTTCTGTCCAATGAATTTTGAATCCCATTTGAGATGGTTTAGTCTCTCCTTTGGAGGTACTTGGAACATGTCATGAATGGTGATTCCTTGAAGACTCGTTTATGCTTTTGTTTGCATAATCTTGGTGATGCTTTTGGTTGAGTGATCTTTATGAGTTCCTTGATGACCTCATTTCATCTACCATCCTCACTTTGTGTTATGTCCTCATCTCTCTCTTGTTGGTTTGCCTTAGGGCTTGTGGTTGATGACAAATGGTTGTAGGATTCTTTCTCCCATTTCATCCCTCTTTTGTGCACTTGCTTAATCTCTTTTGTGTGCATTATTTCTTCCTTATTCTTTGCATCTCTCATATTCATGCTTGAGGTTGAGATGTGCTTGTGGAGGATACTGCCCCACACTTTTTTCCTCCCTCACTTTCATTCTAATTGTGCATTACATGTTTGCATATTTGCATTTTCTTATGCTTCATTCTTCTTCTTCTTTCTTTGCCATGTTCCCTTAGGACCTCTAATATTTCTTGTTCAAGAGAGATTATGATAGACCTTAGGCTTGAATCCATGCATGATAACATTAGGTAGCATTCCCTTCTTATCCCAATCATAGGTTCACTTTGTATGATAGCACTAGGTTGAGTCTTAGTCTCCCTTTAGAGTGTCTCTCTCTTCTCATCTTCAAACTTTCTCAAAACATCTAATAAAGGTTAAGGATTGTTGTACGCTACGAGCCTTAAGTACTTGGAAATGGTGACTAGGGGGCCTCATCTCAATTATCTAGAGTGTTTATCATATGTCTTTTGGACGATATGCGACGCATTCGCTCCTAGGTCATAGTCTTTAGTGCAACATGAACTACAAACAATAATCAAGGCACTTCTTCTCTAAAAAACACAAAAACAAACTTCAAATCTTTTTATCCTTCGGGATATTAATTTGGAAAACCTTTTTCATAAGGAGAGTTTTGTTAACTCTTGGTTCTACCGCAAACAGGTAACGCCTAAGTCTCCAATGGTCGAGCTGCATACTGTAACACCCCCTTTCTATACCCCAAAATAATCACATATCAAATCATATAGTCACGAATACAAGTGTTTTTATTTTCATCAGAGTGTATTTACATTAAGGTATAAAAGAAGTGCGTCATAATACTCACGAAACGACCACATGAATATTAATGTTTAAAAAGAATTAACTCAAAAGGGGTAAATCTCAACTAAAAATAAACGCATGATTCTTCGAAATTACATATTCATGTTTTCTCTTAAAGCGGAAGACTAAAACACATATATATTCACTTAAGACATGACAAAACGTAATTACATGTCATCTGGTTGTTCACAACTTCATTCACATACAAACAAGACATCATTAAGACATTCTACAAGCCTATCTACCCAAAGTTACATATCAGAGCGACCGACACGAGGGAAAGGAACTATACTCTAAAGGAAACCTCCAGCGAATCCTAATCTGCAATGCCTCGTAGGGCATTATAAAACAACAGAAGGGTGAGAAACATTATCATAATAATCAAGGCATAAGATATATATATATATATATATATATATATATATATATATATATATATATATATATATATATATATATATATATATATATAAATGTACAAGTACCGAATGCCTATACCTCATACTTATTCACTACAATGCATAACCATAGATTCTCACCGCATCAAATACACATACATATAACCGCTCACACTTAACCGTCTATTCATCGGTCAATATCTTTCACATTTATTTATTTGCTAACGCATCTCATCAATTCCTGCACATAGGCATATTTACATATGACAATCGCGATCATACCATGTGATCCATATAAGACTCATTCACTACCCTCAATCCTCTTTCCGGACTATGGGTACGTCGCTTATGCTCTACCGGGAACAACGTCTCGGCCATTCTACCCCGGCAACTACCTCACTAGGAACGACGCATCGCCGTTCTACCCTGGTGAGTAGAATCTCTCTACATATACATCAACGTCATTCTCATATTTACCAGACGAAATATATATATATATATATATATATATATATATATATATATATATATATATATATAGATATATATATATATATATATATATATATATATATATATATATATATATATATATATATATATATATATATATATATATATATATATATATATACACACACACACACACTAATACATTCTCAATGCACTATTTTCAATTCATCATATGAAGATGATAATGCACTCATAGAGACCGACACCTCGACCCTATGCAACTACAACCACGGTACCGACTCATTCGTCCGTCAGATTCTCTTAGAACTCACTCCTCTCGCACTTATACGGTTACACTATAACTCATCAGATTTTCCTAGGAATCAAATATAACCATCGCATGAAGCGAGGTTCTGCAGATCCTACACGGAATAGAATATAACCATCGCATCAAGCGAGGTTCTGCAGATCCTACACGGGATCAAATATAACCATCGCATTAAGCGAGGTTCTGCAGATCCTACACGGGATCAAATATAACCATCGCATCAAGCGAGGTTCTGCAGATCCTACACGGGATCAAATATAACCATCGCATCAAGCGAGGTTCTGCAGATCCTACACGGGATCAAATATAACCATCGCATCAAGCGAGGTTCTGCAGATCCTACACGGGATCAAATATAACCATCGCATCAAGCGAGGTTCTGCAGATCCTACACGGGATCAAATATAACCATCGCATCAAGCGAGGTTCTGCAGATCCTACACGAGATCAAATATAACCATCGCATCAAGCGAGGTTCTGCAGATCCTACACGGGATCAAATATAACCATCGCATCAAGCGAGGTTCTGCAGATCCTACACGGGATCAAATATAACCATCGCATCAAGCGAGGTTCTGCAGATCCTACATGGGATCAAATATCACAAATGCATACATATTCGCAAATATATTATCATGCATTCACAATGTGTATTATATTCATCATTCATTACAATTGCCATGCATTTTTATTCAATTCTAAACAATGCATAATTTGCCCAAAGGTCACGATTCAAAATCACATTCATACACTAGGATTCACGCCTTACGGCTACCTACAGCACATCCCAAACCAGCATATAAGCTATTAAGTTAAAGAAGGGTCGGTCGCAACCGAAACCCCAAGCCACGACGGCACCACGCGACAGGGAAAATTCATCCTGTTACGTTCGCTACACGCTCGCCTAGCGAGATGCTAGTGAACGTTCGCCACCTTCTCGCCTAGCTAACTACTAGCAAGCAAGAACAGAAGCTGCATACTTCGTTCGTTACCTCGTTCTCCACAGCGAACCCCCAGCGAGTCATTCGCTACTCCATTCGCTGCCAGCGAAGGAGACCAAAACACCACTGTCCCAAGTCTGGGACCATTCGCTACGAACTCGCCTAGCGAGCTGCTAGCGAGTCGTTCGCTGCGTGCTCGCCTAGCGAGCTGCTAGCGAGTCGCCTGCGAACAGCAACATTCAGTTCTGTTCCAACTCTTCCAAACTCACCGAAATCACCCGATTAAATCCAATGTTATTCCAATAGCCTTAGCCTAACATATATCGACTAATATACGGTATCTAAACACGATTCTAACCGTTAAAAAAACGATTTCTATCGATTAATCCAACTTCGACCTAAAAATGGAAAGTATGGAAAACTACCGAACGATTCTAATCTACCACATATATGACCTTATACATTATTAAGATGATAAGCATTCTCACCCTTACCTTGGATTAATCGAAGCTTTTTGGTTGCTCTTGATGATTCCACTATTTTCCTCTTCTTTTTCTCTTTTCTCTTCCTTTTTCCTTCTTCTCCTTTTCTTTCTCTCCTTCTCTTTTCTTTCCTCTTTTTTCTCTTATATATTTTCTTTCTATTTCTATTCTTTATATTTCTTTCCATTCTATTTCCTCCAATACACCTATTATTCCAATCAATTTCCATAAACCATCCACTTAACCATTAATTGAGACTATCCGAAATATTTCCCACTAAACTTTCCAAAACTCTACAAATGATAAAATAGCATAATATGTAAACTTAACATATTATCACACTATCCCATAATTAAAATAATTCCAATAACTAAATTAATTAGTTAAACCGAAATTGGGCTGTTACAACTCTCCCCCACTTTAGGAATTTTCGTCCTCGAAAATGTTATCCAATTCAGACAACTCGGGATGTGACTCACGCATCCCAATCTTCCCAATCCGATTCCATCTAGTTGATTCTTCCCAAATACCTTTACCAAGACAATCCCTCTTTCCTCGAAGTTGCCCCAGTATTCAAATTCTCTCTCACTCACACACCATCCATCCGGGTTGATGTGCTTCCTCAGCTTAGACACGCGAACACATCGTATAGTTTCCTCTAGTGACAGAGGTGAAACAATCTAACATGCTATTCCCCACGCTTCCGCTGCACTACTCTGATACAGTTACAACGAGTCACGGTGTGCTCCCGAGACTTCAAGCTCGACTACACCAGTTACTATCGTAACTCCCAAAACACGTCTTTTCTTGGGTCCTCTAATCTCTTCAGTCGTCTTTTGCACAAACCTCAGGTCCGAGTACAACACTCTCGCCTGAATCACATTAATACAAATGAGCCTTACACCTCCTTCCATACAAGGCTTCGGATTCCCATCCGACACAATATTCGGTGATACTACATACGGTCTTTATCACTTCGGTGATATCCATCACAACTAGTTCCAACATAGAATGATTAATCTTCTTTGACAGGAAAAGGGTCAATCCAGTCATTCCATCCAGAATCTCATCAACAAAATCATATTCTCACATCCTTCGGAAAACCCCACACAAAATTCATGGAATTACCCTCCGATCTCAACTCTGAAATATACAACGATCACATTAGACCTATCAATCTCAGACGTTCATTCTTCGACTCTCGACAAGTCACACCAGCACATACCACTGTTGCTTTCTCCATCTGTGGCTACCAAAATAATTCTTTCAAAATGCTCTCATCCAATCCCCTTTATTCAGACTCTTAGACTCTATCACAACATCTCATGTCACCATATCCACCAATCCAAACATCACTCATTCGATTTTTAATTCGTCAAACTCAATCACCCTATTAACTCCAATTAGAATTCCAACCTTCTCGAATCTCGTCGAGAACACCAATAATCAGTCTCATCACCTAAGGTTCCGCAATTCGTTGCCGTAGCATCCACACCAGACACAAGTTTCCAAAACAACTCAATCAATTTTAATCCTTTTACCATCTAAGCAAACATACCATACGGAGCTCTCAATATCTGACTAGTTTCCGCAACTAAGTCGATTGCAACTCCACTTCACGTCCTGGTTGTACAACACTTATCTTGTCAGGACAACTCTCGGGCAACAGCAATCAACCAGTAAACCGCCAACTTCCCACTTTCATTAATACTCAAAATTTCCCTCAAAGTTAAACATCTTAAGCTCTCAAGGCCATTACTCGCCTCAAATCTCAACTAAACAATTGAATTTCTCAAACTCTGGCACAAACACACAACAAATGGTCTGATTGGGTTCGACATAACCGACACACAAGTTGTTGACGGTCCTTCCAAAACTCCTTGAACTTCTTCATAGTGACATAACACTGCTTTCTCCTCCAACACGGATAACACCAGCTCTTGATGTTCAACAATACACCTAGATACAGATCCACACTTGTAGCATCTTGGAGAACCACAAGCTCTCCCCCACTTGGATCATTCCTACCTCTGCAGACAATGGCTAAACAACAAACACGTACCGACAGTGTCTTCACACACATGTCGTGTACAAGGGAACAACCAACATTAGACAACTTGGCCGGATGGACCGACCTGCTCTGATACCACTTTGTAACACCCCCTTTCTATACCCCAAAATAATCACATATCAAATCATATAGTCACGAATACAAGTGTTTTTATTTTCATCAGAGTGTATTTACATTAAGGTATAAAAGAAGTGCGTCACAATACTCACGAAACGACCACATGAATATTAATGTTTAAAAAGAATTAACTCAAAAGGGGTAAATCTCAACTAAAAATAAACGCATGATTCTTCGAAATTACATATTCATGTTTTCTCTTAAAGCGGAAGACTAAAACACATATATATTCACTTAAGACATGACAAAACGTAATTACATGTCATCTGGTTGTTCACAACTTCATTCACATACAAACAAGACATCATTAAGACATTCTACAAGCCTATCTACCCAAAGTTACATATCAGAGCGACCGACACGAGGGAAAGGAAAAATACTCCAAAGGAAAACTCCAGCGAATCCTAATCTGCAATGCCTCGTAGGGCATTATAAAACAACAGAAGGGTGAGAAACATTATCATAATAATCAAGGCATAAGATATATATATATATATATATATATATATATATATATATATATATATATATATATATATATATATATATATATATATATATATATATATATATATATATATATATATATATATATATATATATATATATATATATATATATATATAATGTACAAGTACCGAATGCCTATACCTCATACTTATTCACTACAATGCATAACCATAGATTCTCACCGCATCAAATACACATAGACATAACCGCTCACACTTAACCGTCTATTCATCGGTCAATATCTTTCACATTTATTTATTTGCTAACGCATCTCATCAATTCCTGCACATAGGCATATTTACATATGACAATCGCGATCATACCATGCGATCCATATAAGACTCATTCACTACCCTCAATCCTCTTTCTGGACTATGGGTACGTCGCTTATGCTCTACCGGGAACAACGTCTCGGCCATTCTACCCCGGCAACTACCTCACTAGGAACGACGCATCGCCGTTCTACCCTGGCGAGTAGAATCTCTCTACATATACATCAACCTCATTCTCATATTTACTAGACGAAATAAATAAATAAATATATATATATATATATATATATATATATATATATATATATATATATATATATATATATATATATATATATATATATATATATATATACACACACACTAATACATTCTCAATGCATTATTTTCAATTCATCATATGAAGATGATAATGCACTCATAGAGACCGACACCTCGACCCTATGCAGCTACAACCACGGTACCGACTCATTCGTCTGTCAGATTCTCTTAGAACTCACTCCTCTCGCACTTATACGGTTACACTATAACTCATCAGATTTTCCTAGGAATCAAATATAACCATTGCATCAAGCGAGGTTCTACAGATCCTACACGGAATAGAATATAACCATCGCATCAAGCGAGGTTCTGCAGATCCTACACGAGATCAAATATAACCATCGCATCAAGCGAGGTTCTGCAGATCCTACACGGGATCAAATATAACCATCACATAAAGCGAGGTTCTGCAGATCCTACACGGGATCAAATATAACCATCGCATCAAGCGAGGTTCTGCAGATCCTACACGGGATCAAATATAACCATCGCATCAAGCGAGGTTCTGCAGATCCTACACGGGATCAAATATAACCATCGCATCAAGCGAGGTTCTGCAGATCCTACACGAGATCAAATATAACCATCGCATCAAGCGAGGTTCTGCAGATCCTACACGGGATCAAATATAACCATCGCATCAAGCGAGGTTCTGCAGATCCTACACGGGATCAAATATAACCATCGCATCAAGCGAGGTTCTGCAGATCCTACACGGGATCAAATATAACCATCGCATCAAGCGAGGTTCTGCAGATCCTACACGGGATCAAATATAACCATCGCATCAAGCGAGGTTCTGCAGATCCTACACGGGATCAAATATAACCATCGCATCAAGCGAGGTTCTACAGATCCTACACGGGATCAAATATAACCATCGCATCAAGCGAGGTTCTGCAGACCCTACACGGGATCAAATATAACCATCGCATTAAGCGAGGTTCTGCAGATCCTACACGGGATCAAATATAACCATCGCATCAAGCGAGGTTCTGCAGATCCTACACGGGATCAAATATAACCATCGCATCAAGCGAGGTTCTGCAGATCCTACACGGGATCAAATATCACAAATGCATACATATTCGCAAATATATTATCATGCATTCACAATGTGTATTATATTCATCATTCATTACAATTGCCATGCATTTTTATTCAATTCTAAACAATGCATAATTTGCCCAAAGGTCACGATTCAAAATCACATTCATACACTAGGATTCACGCCTTACGGCTACCCACAGCACATCCCAAACCAGCATATAAGCTATTAAGTTAAAGAAGGGTCGGTCGCAACCGAAACCCCAAGCCACGACGACACCACGCGACAGGGAAAATTCATCCTGTTACGTTCGCTACACGCTCGCCTAGCGAGCTGCTAGCGAACGTTCGCCACCTTCTCGCCTAGCTAACTGCTAGCGAGCAAGAACATAAGCTGCATACTTCGTTCGCTACCTCGTTCGCCACAGCGAACCCCCAGCGAGTCATTCGCTACTCCATTCGCTGCCAGCGAAGGAGACCAAAACACCACTGTCCCAAGTCTGGGACCATTCGCTATGAACTCGCCTAGCGAGCTGCTAGCGAGTCGTTCGCTGCGTGCTCGCCTAGCGAGCTGCTAGCGAGTCGCCTGCGAACAGCAACATTCAGTTCTGTTCCAACTCTTCCAAACTCACCGAAATCACCCGATTAAATCCAATGTTATTCCAATAGCCTTAGCCTAACATATATCGACTAATATATGGTATCTAAACACGATTCTAACCGTTAAAAAAACGATTTCTATCGATTAATCCAACTTCGACCTAAAAATGGAAAGTATGGAAAACTACCGAACGATTCTAATCTACCACATATATGACCTTATACATTATTAAGATGATAAGCATTCTCACCCTTACCTTGGATTAATCGAAGCTTTTTGGTTTCTCTTGATGATTCCACTCTTTTCCTCTTCTTCTTCTCTTTTCTCTTCCTTTTTCCTTCTTCTCCCTTTCTTTCTCTCCTTCTCTTTTCTTTCCTCTTTTTTCTCTTATATCTTTTCTTTCTATTTCTATTCTTTATATTTCTTTCCATTCTATTTCCACCAATACACCTATTATTCCAATCAATTTCCATAAACTATCCACTTAACCATTAATTGAGACTGTCCGAAATATTTCCCACTAAACTTTCCAAAACTCTACAAATGATAAAATAGCATAATATGTAAACTTAACATATTATCACACTATCCCATAATTAAAATAATTCCAATAACTAAATTAATTAGTTAAATCGAAATTGGGTTGTTACACATACACCTAACTGCTAGAACTAAGTTTTAACCCTACTCGAGCCTAAAACATTTTGAACCAACCGTTGTTCTTGTTAGCCCGAACTATGTTTGCTCTGATTTCTCATACCAGATGAGAATACGTAGGCACAAGACGGCAATGTCTTGGCGAGCAACCTTCCTCCCCTTTCACCCGTAGTTAGTCGAACTACGTTGACTCTGACTTTCCCATTGCACGAGGGAATACGTAGGCATAGAGCGGCGATGCTCTATCGAGTCTCTTTTCTTTTCTTTTGTCCCTGATCCGTAGCTTAGATAGTAAACACCCATAGGCTAGACAATAAAGCGTGGATCCCGTCAAGTACGACGGGCGTGAGGGGTGCTAATACCTTCCCCTTGCGTAACCGACTCCCGAACCTGAGACATGGTTGCGATGACCTGTCTTTTCTCGTTTTCGTTAGGTTTTATCTGATCGTTTCCTTTCCCTCTTTTGGGATAAATAACGAATGGTGGCAACTCTTCTATCTTTGCCGGCCCCTCTTCGCAGCGATGCGACAGTAAGAATCACTTTAAATTCCAGAATGCTATGATATCTACATAGGGCTTTTGGCTGATGTAGATGCTAGTTGGAACCAACCTATTAGAGGTAATGGAATGAAGTCCTTGTGAAGGAAACTTAAGAGACTTCAAACTGTTATAAAAAATAGAGGGAAGATGTTTGCTAACATAAAAAAACTAGGTAGAGGAAGCCAGGAAAGATTTAGAATCTGCCTATATTTCTTTGGCTCAAGATAAGTTGAACAGTTAGGAAATCCTTAATCTCAAAAGATGTACAACTAAAATCATCCAACTTAATGGGTTTAAAGAGCAACCTTTGAGACAAAGAACCAAAATTGGTTGGCTTAGGAAAGGTGATAACAATTCTTCTTATTTTAATGATATGCTAAAAATCCAAAGATCTCATAAACAAATCCTTTATTTGGTGAATAATACTGAAGAGGTCATTTCTACCCAAAAGGATATTGAGGAGGAAGTGCTTAATTTCTATAGGAATTTAGTGGGGAAGGAATCTTCTAGGCTGAATGGAATAGACATTGTAGGGCTTAGAATAGGTAACCAGTTGTCCTTGGAAGAGAAGGAGATTCTTTTTTGTGGAGGCAAGCCGCCACATATCACACATAGCTGCAAGACATTGGTAAATGCAGGTTTCGATGATGACAAATTCCTAGGATAGACTGGAAAGTACGAGTTCCAGATTCACTAACCAGATGCAACATATCTCTCAGCATATTATCCTTTTTCTTGTCTTAATGTGTCTTAAAGAAATATACATTGAGTTGACAAACTGCAATCATGACTAAAGGCATGAGAAACCTCAAACTAACAATATTTTGCAGGATTACAGGACATGGGTCGACCAAAGGGTCGACGTATCCATCAAAAACAAGGGAAGGACTGTCAGCGCACAAAACATGCGTCGACCATTGGGTCAGCGCATGAAAGGATAATTTTTCAGCGGGTCAACGCATGAAAGCTTTGGTCGACCATAGGGTCGGCGCACAAAGGAAAAGAATTCCAACGGGTCAGCTCACGCCGACTGTATGGTCGAAGCATACTGATGAAATTTCCAGAAATTCAAAACATCACAGGCCATGCGTCGACGCATAGACCTGTTATGGTCGACCGCTCGCGCGGAAAAGCTATTTTTAACTTTGTTCCCTCTCATATTTGAAATACTGTTGTATTCTGAATTTTGTGGGCTCTATATATACTTGCTTAAACACTTGTGTCTAATAACATTTGATATTCTTTTGATTCGTGTGTTCAAAAACAAGAAGGAGTGAAATAGGTGTCCAAGATTCATCATCTTCATCTTCAACCTCTCACAACATTTCAATTACACACAATCATTTTTGAAATGCATTTGTGAGAGATTCAAGGCGATAAGGTTCGAGGCTTAGATTGGAGAATCAAGCTCGGGTTGAAGATTGCGACAGGTTCTTTCTTGAATAAAACCATTGGGGTTTTGCCCTCCAAGATTGGTTCTGATTTTGGGGGTTTTTGGACGAGATTCTTCATCAACGATCAATCGAGCGAAGGTGATTGTGAAGAAGTGGTCTTCACAAGTCTAGTAGCTGATTCGGTGACATTGAAGGGAAGGTCTCGGGTTAGATTTGGTGCTGTTGAGATCAGCCGGAGCCAAAGGTTTGAACAACAACGTGTTCTTCAATAAGGTGGCTGGAGTCGGAGGTCCACCAACACAAATCGAAGAACTTGATTCAGCTTGAATCAAGGGGCAAGGAGTGAAGGCAACTTTCAACACATTGAGATTTTTGTTGTAATTTTGCTGCTCAATCCTTGTATAAACTGTTCATTCAAACAGGTGATATCTATACAATATATCTCAATTCTAGTTTTAGAATTGAGGGCAGACGTACCCCGAAGCGAGGACGACGAGGGAACTGCCTCACCAAATTACTTGTCTTCTTTATTTTCAGCATTTTCGTTACCGCTCAAATAAGTAATTTTTGTGTAAGCTCTTGTGTCAAAACTGTGATATAAATTGAGTAAGAGATTAAAACATTGTTTTAAACTCTAACGTACAACAAAACGTTGTAGTAGGATGATTGAAATCACTTACTCAACATAAACATCACTTGGAGTGTCTTTGCACACCAAGTGTTTGACATATTGCTTGAACCAAAATTACCTTACTTGTGTATCTTGTTTTGGTTTAATTTTGGATCATTGGAACTAGGTAACCTTGCAATTGAAGTAAATAATTGATAAGCATAGTTTGTGTTGTGACTCTATTTTTCGAATTGTCATAAATCCATAGGCTTACGTATATCCGGTTTTCCAATAACCGTTTGTTTTAGACTATATTTTTCCTCTGCCGCTTCCGCACATAAAACATTTTTAAAACCAATTTTAAATTGGTAGCGCCGACTCAAATTTTAATTGGGGATCTATTCAACTCCCCCCCCCCTTCTAGATCCGTGCCATAGTCTAACATTTTTGCTCCCATTTGCAATGAAGACATTGACAAGGACCTTAAGAGTATGAAATATGATTCTTCTATAGGAATAGATGGTTATGGAGATAATTTTTATAAAGCTACCTGGAATATAACAAGGTATGATGTTTATGATGCTGTTAAAGAGTTCTTTGAGAATGATAGAATGTTTTATACTTTTAATAGCACAATAGTTACTCTTATTCAAAAGATATATAATGCTAAGATAGTCAAGGATTATAGGCCCATATACTGTTGTTCTATTATTTATAAACTCATTTCTAAAATCCTAGCTTTCAGGCTTGGAAAAGTTCTCAAAAGTATAGTTCATTACAGTCAAGCAACATTTGTTCCAAGTTACCACTTACAAGATCATGTCCTTCTGGCTTATGAGTTGATGAAGGGGTACAGTGCCAAAGGGGGGTTCCTAAATGTATGATGCAGATGGATATTCATAAAGCATATGATTTTGTTGAATGACCAACTTTGAAAACTATTCTGCAGGAAGTAGGCATACCAAAAAATTCATTAATTGGGTCCTCCTAATTGTTAAAACAATTTCCTATTAATATAATGTCAATGGAGTTTATTCTAACAACTTACAATCCAAGAGAGGTTTAAGGCAAGGGGGTCCCCTCTCCCCCTTGCTCTTTGTTATTATAATGGAATTCCTTAACAGGTCTTTTGGGAATTTGGCTAACAACCCTAATTTCAACTACCATCCTAGATGTGATCAACTAAAAATTATCCATTTGTGTTTTGTTGATGATCTTCTAGTGTTATCTAGAGGTGATAAGTTGTCTGTTC
>CAWUDS030002951.1:32500-55000 GCA_963859935.3 Lathyrus sativus
GAAGGCTCAGAACAATGTCATCATCGCCGTATACCTTCCTCGGCAGCGCTTGACGCAATCGAAGCCATAGTACCCATCCTGAGAAAAGAAGAGGAAAAATGAGTGAATTCCAGCTGATAATCAAACTGAACGAAACAAGTCCATCAAAACCAAACCAGTTCAGATATCAGAATCCAAAAGCAATGTCCAAATGAAATCAAACGAATCAGTTCGAAATCAAAAACGAATCAATTCAGATATCAAACAGATCAAACGAAATCCAAAGGCAATCCAATCCACATCTGCAAAAATCCAATCAGGGTATCATGATCAAACAAAATCAAATCAGATATCAAACAGATCGAATGAAATCCAAATCATATCTATCAACAAAAAGGAAAGTGCAAATCAGTATCAGATGAGATCAGATCACATCAGAAGCTGGTGTTAAAAACCCCAACAAAATCAAATCGAATCCATCAGAATCAATCTCAGAAAAATAACGCAAATCCAAGGCCCAAGAGAAGAGAGTTATAAAAAGGGAACAATCTCACCATGGTAAAAACCCTAACGGGTAGCCGCGAGAGAGAACACACAAAATCGAAAACCCTAGAGGAAAACGGCGATCAGAAGTCACACGCAAAACCCTAGGCGGCACAAATAAGGAAGAACGGCCGAGACTCAGAGGAACCGATATCCTCATCCTCGTCTCCATAGGAAATAGCAACGAAGATCATCGACGGCGAACAACAAACATCACCGCACATCAATGACATCTGAGCCACAGACAGCCGCGAATCACCGAAGGAGAAGATCGCCTCCGCCGTTCATTACGAACACCGGGCAATCAAACCTCCTAGCCTCAGCTCGCTTCATCATCGGCTGTTCCACCTTAAATGTAAGCCAGGGGACGTTTTTCATTACAAGTTTCATGTTTTGTTTCAGGAATGAAGAAGATCGGAGAGGATCACAGCGAGAGAAAGAAGAAAGGCGAGAGAAAGAAGAAGAGAACGCCGTTCGCGAATGGGGTCATGAAACCCTAGCAGCGAATTGCTGTTAATTTGTGTGGACCGTATGGGTTGGGGCTGGGGTTTGATCACTCAGCCCAACCCGGTTTTTCTTATCTTATTTTTTTCTTTTATTTAGTTATACTTTTATTAAAATGTTTAATTAAATTTGTTCTTTTTTCAAAAATAAATTTAAAAAAAAAACTTTTTATAATAAAATTAAAAAACTTTTTTTAGTAAAATTAAAAAAACTCTTTTAAAATAAATAACGTAAATAATTTTTTATATATCATAAGATTAAAAACCTTTTCCAGATAAATAATTTAAAAGTCATTTTAAAATATGTGAGTTAGTTTTTTAGATTAAGTTTAAAATATTTTAAAGTTAAACATTACTTTTTCTTTTATAATTTTAACTAATATCTTTTCTTTAAAAACCATAAAAGCCTTCAGTATTACACTTTTTCTCCGGACTTGTCCAATCACTATCTAATTTTGCTTATTGACAGTGTTCATCATTTGCAACTCTTACTGCATGGTTGGTTTATTTAAATTTCATTACTATATTGTAACCGCTTCTCATGTGTAACCCCGCGAATCTAATAATCGCGCTTTAAATTTCTGCCTTTAAATTTCTGTTTGTATGGCTCTAACTTCTGTCATTATTCTCTGTTTGCGATTCAATCATCTCACGCATTTATCAATATTCCAGTCACACTACACACATCCGAATGTTAGGTCTAGCGTTTGGCCGCCGCGCCAATAGTCCTCAACTTCAAACCCTTACAACCTCACAAACCCCAATTTTCACAAATGCCTCGCCGCAAGCAAGATTACAATTTTACCCCTAGCATTAGGTCAAAGAGCTGCCGCGCTCATTTTAGGGTTTCCCGCCGTGGAATCCCTAATTTAACCCTAATTACAACTTAACAATTCAACGTAGAGATTTGGAGTTTCTACACTCCATGTAAGCGTGTCCTTAAGATGCGTTTATTCCCCTTGAGACCTTGGCCACAGTCAAGAAGTCTCTAACCTCCCTTTTGAGGGGAACTACGATTACTCTGATTCCACTCCCGTAAGGATACGTAGGCACAAGATGCGATGTCTTGCCGAGTAAACTTAGAATTAACCCCTTAGGTCTCTTTTCTCACTTTTAATCCTTTGTACATATACCTTAAGCAAATAAATAAAGCAAATAGTAAACATCTGAACAAAAGGTTCCTGTAGAGTACTACAGAAGTTTAGGGTGCTAATACCTTCCCTAAATTTAACCAACCCCCGAACCCTAGATCTTTCCTCGCATTGTGTTTACGATGCAAAATAGGTTTTCCCTCTTTTGACCTTTTCCTTCGGATAAATCAAAGAGCGGTTGTGAATTGAATTGCGATTCAAACTCATTAATAGTTTGATATCCTATTTCCACCGCAACAGAAAATGGCGACTTCACTGGGGACTGTCTTAATTTTTTGAGGGTTATCCCTAACTTGTTCATGTTTATTACTATCTGTGTTATTATTCATTTGCATGTATATATTTGTGCTTTGGTTGTGGGACTGTTCCTTGTGCTGTGAGATAAAGTCCTACGCCCGGACTAGTGACATTATTATAGGATGGGGATATATTCGATGAGGCTTATAGGGAGTTGAATCCCGACTAAGTCAATTCGAGAATCACCGCTCAGTTGAGGCCTTTTCGAAAATGGTTCGGTTGATCGAGTATAATCGTGAAAACCTCTTCCATGGTCGATTGGAGTCTGTGATATTAAGGACCGTAGTACCTTTACACCACCCTGGCCTTATTTAGGAAGTAGTGCGGGAGCTATGTGGGAGTAATCCTACAACGGTTGCTACACGATACTACACTCAAAAGAGGTTCTCTTGAGAATATTATTAACCCCCGAGTCAGTTGGACGGTTGATAATATCCGGAAGATGGGCTGATGATTTTGGGCACTTTTTAGAACCTTGTTCTGCAGGTACAACTAACCTATAGTACACTCCTTTTGGGGATGGGTAGACCTTAACTCCACGCATGACTTCTAACCTAGGGTTTTGTGTATTCATGTGCATGGCATCCATAAAGCATCCCATTGCATTGTATTTCATGGAATTCAAACATCGTTTATATCACGGGATAAAATAAAAATGAAAAAACAAGGAAAATTTTTTGGTATTCCACGACATTCGTAAATGTTTGAATTCCATGAAATCTTCATTCGCATTTGCATCATAGCATCATTTACTTTCTTGCATTGCATGTGTCTTCCGTTTTCTCATGTTCGGTTCTCTCGCCTTCCAGTTTCGTCACCCTGAGTCCTCGGCACCAATACAACACCAAAGCTCAAACTCAGAAGAGAATGGAGGATCAGACAAAAGAGATTGATCGCCTTAGCAATGAACTTGAAGACCTTCGAGGGGGTATGGGGCGTATGATGGAACTGTTACATGTTATGAATGCTAAGATGGATACCCAGCCCACTGTTGTTTCAGAGATTATTGGCGTTACTGTGGACCCTCCGCCGAATGTGACCGTAGCAAGGGACCCACCTTATGGCCTGGCTCCATGTTTTGTGCCTCCTCAAGCCACTGTTCCGATTAATCAGCCCGTTCAGCAAGCCGTTCCTTTATTTTCTGAAGTTTCTAGGGGGGCTCCTATCTTTGCACCACCTGTTGTACACACCCGTGCGCAACCGTATTTCAATGAGACAGTCTTTGATAATCTTGATGAGAATGCTGAAGGATATGAGAAACATGACAAGCTTAGTGAGGAAGTAAACACCATCGTCCAGAGATTGAAAAAAGTAGAGGGCGATCAAATTTTTGGGACTGCTGCAAGGGATGTCTGTTTGGTCTCAGGTTTGGTTATCCCCCCGAAGTTCAAAACTCCGAACTTCGATCGTTATGAAGGTGCCACTTGTCCTAAAAGTCATCTGATCATGTACTATCGCAAAATGGCTGCCCATGTTGAGAATGATAAACTGATGATTCATTGCTTCCAAGATAGTTTGAAGGGTGCTTCTTCCAAGTGGTATTTAACTTTGGACCAGTCTCGCGTTAAGAGTTTCCAAGATTTATCTGACGCTTTCATCAAACACTACAAGTACAATATGGATCTGGCTCCTGACAGAAGACAGTTGTTGAGTATGTCACAAAAGAATTCTGAGTCATTCAAAGAGTACGCTCAAAGGTGGAGAGAGACTGCTTCGCAGGTAGAACCTCCTTTGACCGAGAAAGAGCTAGCTGATTGGTTTGTCGACACGGTTCGTCCAGAATTTTACGAGAGAATGGTGGGTAGTGTGACTTCAAATTTCTCTGACATCGTTGTTGTGGGTGTCAAGATTGAATTGGGTATGAAAAGTGGTAAAATGACAAGTAATCATGGTGCTTCTAAGGATCAGCCGAAGAAATCTCCGTATAGCTCCCAGAAGAAGAAAGAGGGTGAGACTAATGCTATATCCTCTGGTAGACGAAGAGACCAATTTTATCAATATCCGCAAGGTTATGCTCAACCTCAAGGGTACCCAATCCAATATGCTCAACAACCCTATGTGGCAGCTGTTACACCTTCTTTCAATCAACAGGTTCCTATGTATCAACCTATGCAACAACCTCCTGTTTATCCGCCTCCTATCAACTACCTACAGGCGCCCAACGCTCCTACTCCTCAACAGCCGAAGAATCCGGCTCCTCGCCAGAATGTTTCGAACAAGAGAACGTATAAACCTTGCCCGCCGATTCCGATGACTTTCACCGAGCTGTATCCTTCATTAGTCAAACAAGGTCTAATCACTACTCGGGCTTTGGGTCCGCCTCCTAATCCTCTACCCGCCAATTACAACACCGCCGCTCATTGTTTATTTCATGAGGGTGCGCCTGGTCACGATCTGGAGAACTGTTATGCTCTCAAAAATCTTGTCAGGGATTTATTAGAAAAGAAGATTTTGTCATTTGAAGATCCTCAACCGAATGTTAAGAAGAATCCTTTTCCCAACCATGAAAGTGTTAACGCCATCAGTGCCGATTCTGATGAAGGTTACGTCCTTGATGTTGTTCAGATTAAGACTCCTCTTAAGATACTCCATTCGAAACTGTTTGAAGCTGGTCTGGTAGATACTTCCCACGTTGCATGCGTAAGTTGTGAAGCCAGTATTAAGGGTTGTGTGTTGGTTCAGAATGATGTTCAGAGGTTGATTAATGAGGGTGTTTTACAAGTGACAAGCCAAGCCAAGAAGGATGAGGTCGCTGTGGTTGAGCCTGTCTTCCATCAGCCTGAATCAAAGGGTAAGGTACCGGTGTTTAATCTATCAGGGGCAGGTTCTGCCAATCCCGTGTTCGATATACCAAAGTCGTTTACCCCTGAGGTGAATCAGCCTAAGCCAATAGTTATTCGAAGACCAAGTCCGTTTCCTTTCAGTGATCCTAAAGCTGTGCCTTGGAAATACGACGTGACGATGATTGACAAGGAGTCTGGGAAGGTTATTCCAAATGAAGAGGTTAAGGACACTGTGACCAATATCGCAGAGGCAAGCAGGATGACTCGCAGTGGCCGTGTGTATACTCCCCGTTCCAATGAGGTTCCACCTAAGGAAACCACTAATATCCCAGTGTCCGTCAAAGACAAAGGTAAGGGAGCCGTTACGAATGATGAAGATGCTGAGTTTTTGAGGATCATCAAGAAAAGTGACTATAAAGTTATCGACCAACTTCATCAGACTCCTTCCAAGATTTCGATTTTATCTCTGTTGATGAGTTCACCCGCTCATAGGATGGCCTTACAGAAAGTTTTGACTCAAGCACATGTAGATCAAGATATCAGCACCAGTCGGTTTGATAGTGTGATTGCCAATTTGACCGCATGTAACACCCTCAGTTTCAGCAATGAAGAGTTACCAAAGGAGGGTCCAAATCATAATCGTGCTTTACATATATCAGTGAAATGTCAGGAGGACAATTTAGCAAGAGTGCTAGTGGACACCGGTTCTTCTTTGAATGTTCTACCCAAGAGGGCTCTTGATAAGTTGGTTTTCAAGGAGTCTGTGTTGAAACCTACTCCTTTGATTGTCAAGGCTTTCGATGGTTCTCGCCGGTCGGTAATGGGGGAGGTTGAGCTTCCTATCCTGATTGGTCCACAAGTTTTTAATATCACATTTCAAGTCATGGACATTAATCCCAATTACAGCTGTTTACTTGGAAGGCCGTGGATTCATGCCGCTGGGGCAGTAACCTCCACGTTGCATCAAAAGATGAAGTTCGTGATCGATGGGAAGTTGGTTATTATACACGGTGAGGAGGATCTGATGGTCAGTAACTTGTCTTCTTTCCGTTACATCGAGGCCGATGAGAATGCTTTGGAAATCTCCTTTCAAGCACTCGAGATCGCCAATGCTGTTCTGTTAGAAGTCGAAGAGACAGTGGGCCAGGGTAATCTATCTTTTGCATCTCTGAAGAGTACCAAATCAACAATTGACAGGGGTATTCCGGAAGGTTGGGGAGAGGTAATTGATGTCAAGACCAAGACTGATCGCTTTGGGTTGGGTTACAAACCAACTCAGAATGGAGCTGCCACAACTGTCGAAGGGCGCCCGAAGGTTATCCAAGAGGTATTTATCAGCGGAGGTTTCCAAGTCAATGTCGTCAGTGACTGTGAGGAAAATGAAGATTTGAGCAACCTGGTGTTTAAGGGTGATGCAACTTTGAACAACTGGGAGGCCGTAGAGATCCCTGTTATTTTTCCATTGTCAAAGTAATTTTAGCATTTTTTCATTTACGTTTTCAAATAAAAATTTGTAGCTCTGCCCAAGGCTATAGGGTCGTTTTGTTGGGCCACCTTTCATTTTTAAAAAGATATTAATATAGGCATTTTGTTCAAATCCATTTTGGTTCATTTGCGTTTTTCGTTTTCACCTTTAAAAAATGAAATTGGCAACCTTTTTCGAAAATAAAACAAAAAATAGCATTTCATTTCTTATCTTACATATCTTTGAGCCTTTTAATTAAGTAAGCCTTCCATCATGCAGAGACATCGTAAACCTTGTTGGATCCAATGCCTTTACTGACACTCCTAACTGGGATGCACCCATCAATCAAGCTGAAGACAAGGGTGAAGAAGATTTTGAAGTACCCGCTGAACTGACAAGATTGATTGAGTACGAGTACACAGAGCTTCAACCGCATAAAGAGCAGGTGGACTTAATTAATCTTAGTACAGATGAGGACAAGAAAGAGGTCAAGATTGGTGCAATGCTTGGGACAGAGGTTAAGCCGAAGCTGGTTGAGCTGTTAAAAGAATATATTGATGTGTTTGCGTGGTCGTATCAAGATATGCCTGGTCTAGATACGGATATTGTTGTTCACAAGTTGCCGCTTAAGCCAGATTGTCCACCTATCAAACAAAAGCTTCGAAGAACGAGACCCGACATGGCTTTGAAGATTCGAGATGAGGTTAAAAAGCAGTTGGATGCAGGTTTCTTGGCAGTCGCAAAATATCCAGATTGGGTTGCCAACATTGTGCCAGTGCCCAAGAAGGATGGTAAAGTTAGGATGTGTGTGGATTACAGGGATCTGAACAAAGCAAGTCCGAAAGATGATTTCCCCCTGCCACATATTGATACACTTGTAGACAATACAGCCAGTTTTGCGTTGTTCTCATTTATGGATGGTTTCTCTGGCTATAATCAGATCAAAATGGATCCCGATGATCGAGAGAAGACTACTTTCATTACTCCTTGGGGAACTTTCTGCTACAAAGTCATGCCCTTCGGTTTAAAGAACGCAGGGGCAACTTACCAACGCGCTATGACCACTCTTTTTCATGATATGATGCACAAAGAGATCGAGGTGTATGTGGACGATATGATAGCCAAATCTCAGAGTGAAGAGGAGCATCTAGACCATTTGGTGAAGTTGTTTGAACGACTCAGGAAATATCAGTTGAAATTGAATCCTGCTAAATGTACCTTCGGTGTCAGATCTGGAAAATTGCTTGGTTTCATTGTTAGCCAGCGAGGGATTGAGGTGGATCCTGACAAAGTCCGAGCCATTCAAGATATGCCAGCTCCGCAAACCGAGACGCAAGTTAGAGGTTTTCTGGGACGCTTGAATTATATTTCCAGGTTTATCTCCAACATGACCGCTACTTGTGAGCCGATATTCAAGTTACTTTCTAAGGGTCAGACGGTTGAGTGGAACCCTGATTGTTAGAAAGCGTTTGAGAAAATTAAGAGTTATTTGCAAGACCCCCCTATTCTGATTCCTCCCGTACCTGGAAGACCGTTGTTTATGTACCTTATTGTTCTTGAGAAGTCTATGGGTTGTGTGCTTGGACAACATGATGAGACTGGAAAAAAGGAACATGCGATTTATTACCTGAGCAAGAAGTTTACCGATTGTGAAAACAGATACTCACCATTGGAGAAGACTTGTTGTGCGTTGGCGTGGGCCGCTAGGCGCCTCCAACAATACATGGTCTGTCATACCACATTGTTGATTTCTAAAATGGATCCGATCAAGTATATTTTTGAAAAACCTGCTCAAACTGGGAGGCTAGCCCGCTGGCACATGTTGTTATCCGAATATGACATCCAGTATGTACCCCAGAAGGCAATTAAGGGTAGTATTTTATCGGATTATCTTGCAGATCAGCCAGTTGAAGATTATGAACCTCTTAAGTTTGACTTTCCTGATGAGGATATTTTGTTGATCAAGAGGGATTGTGAAGAGCCAGATCCGAGCGAAGGTCCAGAACCAGGTCTTTGGTGGAAGATGATGTTCGATGGTTCCTCGAATTTCAATGGGCATGGTATAGGTGCCGTTTTGATGAACCCAAAGGGTGGATTCACTCCGTTTACAACCAGGTTAGATTTTGAGTGTACTAATAACGTCGCAGAGTATGAAGCATGTATTCTTGGCCTCGAGGCAGCAATCCACCTCCGGATCAAACTTCTTAAAGTAAGTGGTGACTCAGCCTTGGTTATTTACCAAGTACAAGGCAAATGGGAAACGAAGAATGAGAAGTTAATCCCTTATAAGGACTACATTAGTGAGCTGATCAAGTATTTCGACGAGATAGAGTTCGAGCATGTTCCTAGATCGGAGAACCACGTTGCTGATGCTTTAGCCATGTTAGCATCCATGTGGAAAGTTAAATTCGTTAATGAAGCACCTCTTATCCATATTGAACGCAAAGTTGAGCCCGCTTATTGTCAGGTAGTTGAAGAGGTCGAGGTGGATGAAAGGCCTTGGTTTCATGACATCAAGAATTATCTCGTCAAGCAAGAGTATCCCGATGGTGCTACTGGTCTGGACAAGAAAACATTGAGAAGGCTGGCTTCTAAATTCTTCATCAGTAATGGTGTGTTATACAAAAGAAATCACGATATGGTTTTACTCAGATGTGTCGATAAATGGGAAGCGGACATGTTACTGCAGGAAATTCACGAGGGGACCTTCGGAACTCATGCCAATGGTTATGCTATGTCCAAGAAGATGTTAAGGGCTGGGTATTATTGGTTGACTATGGAAGCTGACTGCATCGAATACGCTAGGAAATGCCATAAGTGGCAAATTTACACTGATAAAATGCATGTGCCTCCGTCACCGTTGAATGTTTTGTCTTCACCATGGCCGTTCTCAATGTGGGGCATTGACATGATTGGGGCAATTGAGCCAAAGGCCTCTAATGGTCATCGTTTTATCCTTGTTGCTATTGATTATTTCACCAAGTGGGTAGAGGCTGCCTCCTACACCAACGTGACCAAGCAAGTGGTTGCCCGTTTCATCAGGAAAGAAATTATCTGCCGTTATGGAGTTCCAAGCCGGATAATAACTGACAATGGCACCAATCTGAATAACAAGACTATGAAAGAGCTGTGTGACAGTTTCAAGATCACTCATCACAATTCTTCTCCGTACCGTCCTAAGATGAATGGGGCCGTTGAAGCTGTGAATAAGAATATCAAGAAAATCCTGCAAAAGATGGTCGTGACTTACAAAGATTGGCATGAGATGTTACCGTTTGCTTTGCATGGATACAAAACCTCAGTGAGAACCTCGACAGGGGCAACACCTTTCTCATTGGTGTATGGAATGGACGCCGTGCTCCCCATCGAAGTGGAGATACCTTCTTTAAGGGTGTTGATGGAAGCTGAACTTGAAGAAGCTGAGTGGGTTCAAGACAGACTGGATCAGTTGAATCTCATTGACGAGAAACGCATGACTGCCATGTGCCATGGGCAGTTGTATCAGAAGCGGATGAAGAGAGCATTTGATAAGAAGATTCGTATCCGTGAATTCCGTCAAGGAGAGCTCGTACTCAAAAAGATCTTGCCAGTGCATAAAGATATGCGTGGAAAGTGGATGCCCAATTATGAAGGCCCATTTGTTGTAAAGACTGTTTTCTCTGGAGGGTCTCTGATACTTACAACAATGGATGGTGAAGAGCTGGCACATCCCGTGAATTCTGATGCAGTCCGAAAATATTATGCCTAAAAACCCGCTAAGTCGAAAACCTGCAAAAGGCGACTTAGGCAAAAGTAAGGGTTGAAAAAAAGAAATAATAATAAAAAGCTCGCTAAGTTGAAAACCCGAAAGGGCGGCTTAGGAAAAAAAGAGCGTCCCGGTGGATTGAAAACCCGAAAGGGCGGTCCAGGCAAAAGTTAGGGACAAAGGCATTTCATTGCATCAGAAAACACTGATCATCGCAAACACATTTTCCACATGAGAGCCATTTTTCAGTCCTTTCATCCTCGTCCAAAGCGAGATTCTGGATTAATCTTAGTTATTAGTGTCAGTATGTGTCGTTGGATTCAATGTAACCTTTTCCCATGTTGCCAATTTCAAAACATAATCATCTGTGGAGCCATGCCTTTAGCAAGCTTCCACCCTTTAATAAAAGATACCATTTCGTTACTTACGTTCCTTGGTGCATTACTCTTTGTTTTCTATTGTTATGCAAAATGCAGTTATTCTTAAAAACTTTGAAAATGAAAGGTGCATTGAAAATTTTTCAAAACTGTTCTTCAAAAACGCAATTGAAATATAAGAAATTACTTTGACTAGTGGAAATTTCGGAAGGATCTCTTCGCTCCTCGAAAATCTCATTGTTGCAGAAATACTTTTAAATCATCACTCTGACACAGTCCCCAGCGAGACTATAAGCCGACAACCTTTTCTTGGGTAACTTGAAAGTGTCCCTCAGGTTTCCTCTCCCCATGAGAAGACGTGGTACTGTGCACCCAAGCAATTTACTTTCTCCCCAGAGAATTCAGAATTGTGAAACCAGATTTGGTCCTACCATTCCTTCCCATGATTGACGTATTGGTTGCAGAGAACGCAGGGTATCTCCGTCGAGATGTTTATTTCATCTCTCGTCCCTAGTCTGTTTCGTCAGCCTATGCAAGGGCCTAAGCGTCACATGCCTGTTTCATTACATACTCATGGCATACTCATTTCATAACATCTTGCATATTTAACTACATAGACATTAACATACATTCATATTAACATATTCATTAACATACGCGTTAACATGCACAGGTTCATTGTGTCTCCATCATTGGTCGTTACCGCCGAGTAACTAGGGTTTGTCCATTCTCTCCAAATAGATTGTCAGCCCTAAGCGTAAAATACCTACTTGTTTCCAGTTTCCCCACCGAGCTCGATCCTCGTGGATGACGGTTACTTCAGCTATCTTTCCTCGCCAGGATAAGATATCTACCCTTCGAGATCATTCCCTCGACGGAGTCTTGATTACCAGTCTTCTTTCTAGCTCGATCCTAGATTGAATCTCAGTATTGTCGGTCGTCGAGCCCAACCGGACATGCATTTATTTTGCACCATCTAAAAATTTTCACCATACCTTGGCAGATACGCGACATGTTCTCGCCCGAGAAGTTTATCACTGTACCCGGATGTGCATTTATTTTGCACTATCTTTCAAGAAAATCAACTACAATCCTTTACAGATACACGCCAGTTCACGCCTGGATAATTTGTTATTACAATCCTACATCTTACAACATCAATATACGACATTTCTCATCTAAGAAGTCGATCCTATCTTCGTTATGACTCGCAGCAAATGGCCATCTCCATGGAGCAGTTGGGCTTCCATTTTCCCTGTCGTCTTGAGGTATAGGGAGGTTTTGAACCAAATCGTATTCAGGAGAGCACGATCTTGAAGTACGGGGAGGTTTGAGCGGAATCATATTCAGGAGAGCACGATCTTGAATTATGAAGAAGTTCATTTACCCTTTAGTAAAAGAAGGAGCGGAATCATATTCAGGAGAGCACGATCTTGAATTATGAAGAAGTTCATTTACCCTTTAGTAAAAGAAGGAGCGGAATCATATTCAGGAGAGCACGATCTTGAATTATGAAGAAGTTCATTTACCCTTTAGTAAAAGAAGGAGCGGAATCATATTCAGGAGAGCACGATCTTGAATTATGAAGAAGTTCATTTACCCTTTAGTAAAAGAAGGAGCAGAATCATATCCAAGAGAGCACGATCTTGAGGTATGAGGAAGTTCAGTTCACCCTTTTCATATTCAGGAGAGCACGATCTTGAAGTATGAAGAATTTCATTTATCCTTTAGCAAAAGAAAAATCAGAATTGTATTCCAGGCGCCGACCTTAAATATGAGAAGATTTATATATCAGATAAGCAGCAGCCTCTTTATTTGAGTGCTTATCCATTTTTGGCATGTAAGTCCCTTTCAACGATAAGTGACAGTTCTCCCTCGAGAAGCTTATCAAGGCATTTCCCATTAAAGTCCATTTATTTTGGCATACAGCCGGTTTTTACCCTGTATATTTGATACGGATTTCCGAAAAGTCCGTTCGATCCCATCACGAAGGATAGTTTATAGAAGCTTGGATGTCATTCTTTGCTCAATGCTCCAATATTCTGTAATCGATCTTGCAAGCCGTGTAGACCCAGTTATTATTAGACATTCCCAAGTGGAGGTCATCTCATAGGTGCCATCTCCATTTAAGGACCTTATTCCTAAAGTCCATTTATTTTGGCACACAACCGGTTTTTACCCTGTATATTTGATACGGATTCCCGAAAAGTCCGTTTGATCCTGTCACGAGGGATAGGTTACAGAAGCTTGGATGTTATTCTTTGCTCAATGCTCCAGCATTCTGTGATCGATCTTGCAGTCGTACGTGATCCAGTTTTATTTTTAGATTCCCCAGTGGAGGCCGTCTCATAGGTACCATTTCCATTTGAGAATCTCGTTCTTTTTCTAAAAAAAAAAAAGACAATTGGTCGTGTTTGCACCAGTTGACCATCATTTTTGGAATTCCCCAGTGTTGTGCTGTCGTCCCAGCGCGTCGTTTTCCCCAGTGTGTTCTTCTCGTAGCGTCTGTCCCTGTGTCGTCGTGTTCGTCAGCATTTTTCGCATTCATCATTCCAGCATACGCATCGTATCATATTCATGGCATCGTCTGCATTAGTTTGTTCTCGCTTGGTCCATAGCATTGCATATCGTCGCATATAAGGGCAAAATTTTCGGTTATCTATATTTAAATCTCTCCACCACGATTCCTCGAGTCTCTGTCACTCAAATCGTCCGGTGTAGCTATTTAAATAGGGGCAACTGTAATACCCCAAATTTTACCCTCATATTTAGTCAGTCATTTCGCATAGCATCTCATATGTGCATTTGCTAACCACTATCAAGTCATGGAGGTGTTTCGTTTTGCAGATTTGGTTCCAGGGGTATTTTGGTCATTTTACGCGAATTCTGCTAATTCCTTGAAGACGGGCTGTTAATGAGCTTTGAGACACTTGAGACATATTTCTGAGGCATTTATTTATCGCCGGGTTTGATTATATCAAGGCGCCGTTTCCATGTGTTCGGTATCGAAAATTGTCGGGCACAACTGGATTTAAGATCCATTTCATCGCTCATGGCTTATTTCCGGCACACTTCCGTTTCTGTTAATAAGGCGCAGTTTTAATTGGGTATCATTGGATTGTGGCTCACAGCATTTGGTCAGTGGAATGCAATTACGGGCAATGATATTGTTGATGCCGAATGTGTTGTGATTACAGCGTGCATCCGTGTTGATTATAAAATTGTTGGTTAGCATTTAAATTGGATTTTAATCAGATGATGAGATTAAGATTACAAATGAGACAAGTGCACGAACAAGAATATCATTCGGGAATGTTTATGGTTTATGACTATGTTAATGAATTTAAATATTTGTGGATTTATTCACAAATGTTTATAATCTTTTAACTAGAAATAAATATAAATAGATTCAAGTTTTGGGAATTTTATTTCTTAAAGATATCATTATACAAGAAGGAGGAAATTATTTCACATTTTTGAATTGCTGTTACAAGGAATTACATTAACTCTAAAAATCCTAAGTCCTAAAATTTCTAAGTGTCTTCATGATGTCCCTTGAGCTTCTCCGCAAAATCTCCGATTCACCTGCACATCAAAACAGAACAAACAGAATAGAAAAATGTTATAGTTTGTTTTCGACACTCTCAGAACAGCGTCATCATCGAGTGTCGGGAGTGGCACAACCGAAGTTGCGTCCTACCCCCGTTACCGACCCGCGCCGTTGGCGTTAGATCGGATAGTATCTGTTTTTATCATGCGGGACATCCGAGAGATAGAAGTGATAAAAGAAACGGGACTGATTCGCTCTTGCCGCAATTGGATTTCCAAACTGATACGAGAATAAGGCAACATAGGCAAATTTGGACTCAGACCCGGATGCCGGCAGGTCTGAGTCGCTTTGGTTTCGAAAAATTCCAACACCTGAAATTCCACAAACAGCATCAGTACAACAGAACTCAAAGCAAAACAAGCTGCATAAACAAAACAGCAACTAGGCAAAAGGAAAGCCGCGCCAGTACAATTGTGAAGGGCATCAAACAACATATCAGAAGGCAGGTTTCAATGGCAAGCCACGAATAATGTGAGCAACCACACAAAATCACAGCACCAAAATCACAGCATAAAATCATACCAGAAAGAGCCATCAAAAAATGGCAAGTCACCATGACAAACCAACAACCAGACGCCATCCTGCTCACAACACGAGCAACAAACATGAGATCGTAGTGTCTTCTCCGAAGGGCTCAGTCAGAGCATCATTGCCCTAAGAATCAAAGAGTTCAAACTTCGCAGTTGGGTATAAGCAGCGGACCTGAGGTTAAAGAATTGAAACAAGTTAGGTCATCACAAGACAAAACTCGTATCCAAACATATCGGTTCAGAATTGGAACAGGTTCACAAAACCATATCAGAAATAGTGGAAAAGGTTCAAACATATCAGTTCAATGAGTTCTCAAAATCATAGCAGAAAAAACGGGGAGTCACGACAAGCCCAGAACTCCTGTTCTGAACCGCGACATTGTTGAGGAATATCCCTCGAAGGCTCAGAACAATGTCATCATCGTCGTATACCTTCCTCGGCAGCGTTTGACGCAATCGAAGCCATAGTACCCATCCTGAGAAAAGAAGAGGAAAAATGAGTGAATTCCAGCTGATAATCAAACTGAACGAAACAAGTCCATCAAAACCAAACCAGTTCAGATATCAGAATCCAAAAGCAATGTCCAAATGAAATCAAACGAATCAGTTCGAAATCAAAAACGAATCAATTCAGATATCAAACAGATCAAACGAAATCCAAAGGCAATCCAATCCACATCTGCAAAAATCCAATCAGGGTATCATGATCAAACAAAATCAAATCAGATATCAAACAGATCGAATGAAATCCAAATCATATCTATCAACAAAAAGGAAAGTGCAAATCAGTATCAGATGAGATCAGATCACATCAGAAGCTGGTGTTAAAAACCCCAACAAAATCAAATCGAATCCATCAGAATCAATCTCAGAAAAATAACGCAAATCCAAGGCCCAAGAGAAGAGAGTTATAAAAAGGGAACAATCTCACCATGGTAAAAACTCTAACGGGTAGCCGCGAGAGAGAACACACAAAATCGAAAACCCTAGAGGAAAACGGCGATCAGAAGTCACACGCAAAACCCTAGGCGGCACAAATAAGGAAGAACGGCCGAGACTCAGAGGAACCGATATCCTCATCCTCGTCTCCATAGGAAATAGCAACGAAGATCATCGACGGCGAACAACAAACATCACCGCACATCAATAACATCTGAGCCACAGACAGCCGCGAATCACCGAAGGAGAAGATCGCCTCCGCCGTTCATTACGAACACCGGGCAATCAAACCTCCTAGCCTCAGCTCGCTTCATCATCGGCTGTTCCACCTTAAATGTAAGCCAGGGGACGTTTTTCATTACAAGTTTCATGTTTTGTTTTAGGAATGAAGAAGATCGGAGAGGATCACAGCGAGAGAAAGAAGAAAGGCGAGAGAAAGAAGAAAGGCGAAAGGAAGAAGAAGAGAACGCCGTTCGCGAATGGGGTCATGAAACCCTAGCAGCGAATTGCTGTTAATTTGTGTGGACCGTATGGGTTGGGGCTGGGGTTTGATCACTCAGCCCAACCCGGTTTTTCTTATCTTATTTTTTTCTTTTATTTAGTTATACTTTTATTAAAATGTTTAATTAAATTTGTTCTTTTTTCAAAAATAAATCAAAAAAAAAAACTTTTTATAATAAAATTAAAAAACTTTTTTTAGTAAAATTAAAAAAACTCTTTTAAAATAAATAACGTAAATAATTTTTTATATATCATAAAATTAAAAACCTTTTCCAAATAAATAATTTAAAAGTCATTTTAAAATATGTGAGTTAGTTTTTTAGATTAAGTTTAAAATATTTTAAAGTTAAACATTACTTTTTCTTTTATAATTTTAACTAATATCTTTTCTTTAAAAACCATAAAAACCTTCAGTATTACACTTTTTCTCCGGACTTGTCCAATCACTATCTAATTTTGCTTATTGACAGTGTTCATCATTTGCAGCTCTTACTGCATGGTTGGTTTATTTAAATTTCATTACTATATTGTAACCGCTTCTCATGTGTAACCCCGCGAATCTAATAATCGCGCTTTAAATTTCTGCCTTTAAATTTCTGTTTGTATGGCTCTAACTTCTGTCATTATTCTCTGTTTGCGATTCAATCATCTCACGCATTTATCAATATTCCAGTCACACTACACACATCCGAATGTTAGGTCTAGCGTTTGGCCGCCGCGCCAATAGTCCTCAACTTCAAACCCTTACAACCTCACAAACCCCAATTTTCACAAATGCCTCGCCGCAGGCAAGATTACAATTTTACCCCTAGCATTAGGTCAAAGAGCCGCCGCGCTCATTTTAGGGTTTCCCGCCGTGGAATCCCTAATTTAACCCTAATTACAACTTAACAATTCAACGTAGAGATTTGGAGTTTCTACACTCCATGTAAGCGTGTCCTTAAGATGCGTTTATTCCCCTTGAGACCTTGGCCACAGTCAAGAAGTCTCTAACCTCCCTTTTGAGGGGAACTACGATTACTCTGATTCCACTCCCGTAAGGATACGTAGGCACAAGATGCGATGTCTTGCCGAGTAAACTTAGAATTAACCCCTTAGGTCTCTTTTCTCACTTTTAATCCTTTGTACATATACCTTAAGCAAATAAATAAAGCAAATAGTAAACATCTGAACAAAAGGTTCCTGTAGAGTACTACAGAAGTTTAGGGTGCTAATACCTTCCCTAAATTTAACCAACCCCCGAACCCTAGATCTTTCCCCGCATTGTGTTTACGATGCAAAATAGGTTTTCCCTCTTTTGACCTTTTCCTTCGGATAAATCAAAGAGCGGTTGTGAATTGAATTGCGATTCAAACTCATTAATAGTTTGATATCCTATTTCCACCGCAACAGAAAATGGCGACTTCACTGGGGACTGTCTTAATTTTTTGAGGGTTATCCCTAACTTGTTCATGTTTATTACTATCTGTGTTATTATTCATTTGCATGTATATATTTGTGCTTTGGTTGTGGGACTGTTCCTTGTGCTGTGAGATAAAGTCCTACGCCCGGACTAGTGACATTATTATAGGATGGGGATATATTCGATGAGGCTTATAGGGAGTTGAATCCCGACTAAGTCAATTCGAGAATCACCGCTCAGTTGAGGCCTTTTCGAAAATGGTTCGGTTGATCGAGTATAATCGTGAAAACCTCTTCCATGGTCGATTGGAGTCTGTGATATTGAGGACCGTAGTACCTTTACACCACCCTGGCCTTATTTAGGAAGTAGTGCGGGAGCTATGTGGGAGTAATCCTACAACGGTTGCTACACGATACTACACTCAAAAGAGGTTCTCTTGAGAATATTATTAACCCCCGAGTCAGTTGGACGGTTGATAATATCCGGAAGATGGGCTGATGATTTTGGGCACTTTTTAGAACCTTGTTCTGCAGGTACAACTAACCTATAGTACACTCCTTTTTGGGATGGGTAGACCTTAACTCCACGCATGACTTCTAACCTAGGGTTTTGTGTATTCATGTGCATGACATCCATAAAGCATCCCATTGCATTGTATTTCATGGAATTCAAACATCGTTTATATCACGGGATAAAATAAAAATGAAAAAACAAGGAAAATTTTTTGGTATTCCACGACATTCGTAAATGTTTGAATTCCATGAAATCTTCATTCGCATTTGCATCATAGCATCATTTACTTTCTTGCATTGCATGTGTCTTCCGTTTTCTCATGTTCGGTTCTCTCGCCTTCCAGTTTCGTCACCCTGAGTCCTCGGCACCAATACAACACCAAAGCTCAAACTCGGAAGAGAATGGAGGATCAGACAAAAGAGATTGATCGCCTTAGCAATGAACTTGAAGACCTTCGAGGGGGTATGGGGCGTATGATGGAACTGTTACATGTTATGAATGCTAAGATGGATACCCAGCCCACTGTTGTTTCAGAGATTATCGGCGTTACTGTGGACCCTCCACCGAATGTGACCGTAGCAAGGGACCCACCTTATGGCCTGGCTCCAGGTTTTGTGCCTCCTCAAGCCACTGTTCCGATTAATCAGCCCGTTCAGCAAGCCGTTCCTTTATTTTCTGAAGTTTCTAGGGGGGCTCCTATCTTTGCACCACCTGTTGTACACACCCGTGCGTAACCGTATTTCAATGAGACAGTCTTTGATAATCTTGATGAGAATGCTGAAGGATATGAGAAACATGACAAGCTTCGTGAGGAAGTAAACACCATCGTCCAGAGATTGAAAAAAGTAGAGGGCGATCAAATTTTTGGGACTGCTGCAAGGGATGTCTGTTTGGTCTCAGGTTTGGTTATCCCCCCGAAGTTCAAAACTCCGAACTTCGATCGTTATGAAGGTGCCACTTGTCCTAAAAGTCATCTGATCATGTACTATCGCAAAATGGCTGCCCATGTTGAGAATGATAAACTGATGATTCATTGCTTCCAAGATAGTTTGAAGGGTGCTTCTTCCAAGTGGTATTTAACTTTGGACCAGTCTCGCGTTAAGAGTTTCCAAGATTTATCTGACGCTTTCATCAAACACTACAAGTACAATATGGATCTGGCTCCTGACAGAAGACAGTTGTTGAGTATGTCACAAAAGAATTCTGAGTCATTCAAAGAGTACGCTCAAAGGTGGAGAGAGACTGCTTCGCAGGTAGAACCTCCTTTGACCGAGAAAGAGCTAGCTGATTGGTTTGTCGACACGGTTCGTCCAGAATTTTACGAGAGAATGGTGGGTAGTGTGACTTCAAATTTCTCTGACATCGTTGCTGTGGGTGTCAAGATTGAATTGGGTATGAAAAGTGGTAAAATGACAAGTAATCATGGTGCTTCTAAGGATCAGCCGAAGAAATCTCCGTATAGCTCCCAGAAGAAGAAAGAGGGTGAGACTAATGCTATATCCTCTGGTAGACGAAGAGACCAATTTTATCAATATCCGCAAGGTTATGCTCAACCTCAAGGGTACCCAATCCAATATGCTCAACAACCCTATGTGGCAGCTGTTACACCTTCTTT
Organism: Lathyrus sativus; assembly: GCA_963859935.3. Taxonomy (NCBI): domain Eukaryota; kingdom Viridiplantae; phylum Streptophyta; class Magnoliopsida; order Fabales; family Fabaceae; genus Lathyrus; species Lathyrus sativus. Next base: position 52,454 of record CAWUDS030002951.1, read on the forward strand.
CAATCAACAGGTTCCTATGTATCAATCTATGCAACAACCTCCTGTTTATCCGCCTCCTATCAACTACCTACAGGCGCCCAACGCTCCTACTCCTCAACAGCCGAAGAATCCGGCTCCTCGCCAGAATGTTCCGAACAAGAGAACGTATAAACCTTGCCCGCCGATTCCGATGACTTTCACCGAGCTGTATCCTTCATTAGTCAAACAAGGTCTAATCACTACTCGGGCTTTGGGTCCGCCTCCTAATCCTCTACCCGCCAATTACAACGCCGCCGCTCATTGTTTATTTCATGAGGGTGCGCCTGGTCACGATCTGGAGAACTGTTATGCTCTCAAAAATCTAGTCAGGGATTTATTAGAAAAGAAGATTTTGTCATTTGAAGATCCTCAACCGAATGTTAAGAAGAATCCTTTTCCCAACCATGAAAGTGTTAACGCCATCAGTGCCGATTCTGATGAAGGTTACGTCCTTGATGTTGTTCAGATTAAGACTCCTCTTAAGATACTCCATTCGAAACTGTTTGAAGCTGGTCTGGTAGATACTTCCCACGTTGCATGCGTAAGTTGTGAAGCCAGTATTAAGGGTTGTGTGTTGGTTCAGAATGATGTTCAGAGGTTGATTAATGAGGGTGTTTTACAAGTGACAAGCCAAGCCAAGAAGGATGAGGTCGATGTGGTTGAGCCTGTCTTCCATCAGCCTGAATCAAAGGGTAAGGTACCGGTGTTTAATCTATCAGGGGCAGGTTCTGCCAATCCCGTGTTCGATATACCAAAGTCGTTTACCCCTGAGGTGAATCAGCCTAAGCCAATAGTTATTCGAAGACCAAGTCCGTTTCCTTTCAGTGATCCTAAAGCTGTGCCTTGGAAATACGACGTGATGATGATTGACAAGGAGTCTGGGAAGGTTATTCCAAATGAAGAGGTTAAGGACACTGTGACCAATATCGCAGAGGCAAGCAGGATGACTCGCAGTGGCCGTGTGTATACTCCCCGTTCCAATGAGGTTCCACCTAAGGAAACCACTAATATCCCAGTGTCCGTCAAAGACAAAGGTAAGGGAGCCGTTACGAATGATGAAGATGCTGAGTTTTTGAGGATCATCAAGAAAAGTGACTATAAAGTTATCGACCAACTTCATCAGACTCCTTCCAAGATTTCGATTTTATCTCTGTTGATGAGTTCACCCGCTCATAGGATGGCCTTACAGAAAGTTTTGACTCAAGCACATGTAGATCAAGATATCAGCACCAGTCGGTTTGATAGTGTGATTGCCAATTTGACCGCATGTAACACCCTCAGTTTCAGCAATGAAGAGTTACCAAAGGAGGGTCCAAATCATAATCGTGCTTTACATATATCAGTGAAATGTCAGGAGGACAATTTAGCAAGAGTGCTAGTGGACACCGGTTCTTCTTTGAATGTTCTACCCAAGAGGGCTCTTGATAAGTTGGTTTTCAAGGAGTCTGTGTTGAAACCTACTCCTTTGATCGTCAAGGCTTTCGATGGTTCTCGCCGGTCGGTACTGGGGGAGGTTGAGCTTCCTATCCTGATTGGTCCACAAGTTTTTAATATCACATTTCAAGTCATGGACATTAATCCCAATTACAGTTGCTTACTTGGAAGGCCGTGGATTCATGCCGCTGGGGCAGTAACCTCCACGTTGCATCAAAAGATGAAGTTCGTGATCGATGGGAAGTTGGTTATTATACACGGTGAGGAGGATCTGATGGTCAGTAACTTGTCTTCTTTCCGTTACATCGAGGCCGATGAGAATGCTTTGGAAATCTCCTTTCAAGCACTCGAGATCGCCAATGCTGTTCTGTTAGAAGTCGAAGAGACAGTGGGCCAGGGTAATCCATCTTTTGCATCTCTGAAGAGTACCAAATCAACAATTGACAGGGGTATTCCGGAAGGTTGGGGAGAGGTAATTGATGTCAAGACCAAGACTGATCGCTTTGGGTTGGGTTACAAACCAACTCAGAATGGAGCTGCCACAACTGTCGAAGGGCGCCCGAAGGTTATCCAAGAGGTATTTATCAGCGTAGGTTTCCAAGTCAATGTCGTCAGTGACTGTGAGGAAAATGAAGATTTGAGCAACCTGGTGTTTAAGGGTGATGCAACTTTGAACAACTGGGAGGCCGTAGAGATCCCTGTTATTTTTCCATTGTCAAAGTAATTTTAGCATTTTTTCATTTACGTTTTCAAATACACACACAAATACACACACACGCACAAATACACACACACACGCACGCACACGCTCACACACAAACACGCACGCGCGCGCACACTCACACACACGCACGCACACACACGGACATGCACACACACACAAACATGCACGCGCGCATACACACACCCACGCACACACACACCCACGCACACACACACCCACGCACACACATACAAACACGCACGCGCACACACACACACACACACAAACACACACACGCGCACACAAACACACACGCGCGCACACACACGCACACACAAACACGCACGCGCACACACACACACGCACGCACGCACACACACTCACACACAAAC
>CAWUDS030002951.1:57500-70000 GCA_963859935.3 Lathyrus sativus
CACACACACACACACACACACACACACACACACACACTTACACACAAACACGCACGCGCACACACACACACACACATGCACGCGCGCACAGAATCACTCACACACGCACGCGCATACACTCACACACGCACGTGTCTACTTATGCGTCTAGCGGTATCTTACTGCAAGTGCACAGCCTATCGAAGTAATATTTAAGATTATCGATCCACAGGGATTCTATTATTACTTAGTGCTAGATGAACTTCTAGTTTAGCTAAGGCGAATAGTTGTCACGATTGTTGTTGGTTTTCTAAGGCTATTGAAAGCGGAATTAAATTTAAGTTTTTAAATAAATAATACTAAGACGGTCGGTATGTAATTATACTAACTTAGGTGGATCAATCTAACCTAGGCTTATAAAGGTGTTCACTTAATCTATTCGGTAGAGGTTACTAGTTTAAATACCCTCAACTCACACTCTCGTGGTCTTGAATCAGATCTCATCCCTAAAGCCCTATGCCTGCTCTCGCTAGCCCATAAGTGTTTAGAGGTAATTTTTGGAAACTAAATAATTCTAATTTATCTTAAAGCGCTATCGCTGTGTTTAATTTAAATGCCTAACTTTAGCTATCTGGTTAAATCTCACACTCTCGTGGTCTTGACCCAACCTAATACCCTTTTCTTACTCTCGTAACGAAAAGGTCGAATTCAATTAAAAAGCATCAGCCAGAATGTTAAGTGATTAATTATTTTAGCCCATGGTTATATTTTACCGGTTAAGTTGGTTATAACTACATACCGCCCTAAGGTATTTAGCTACTCATCGAGGTTGAATCAGACACAGAGTTAAATAATAACTTACTAATGGCAGAAAAATAAATAGACATTATAAATAAATTAAATTGCAATAATTGAAAAACCTGATTAACAAATATCTGAGTAGACTCCTTCTTCCACAGACCGGAAGGCTTGGAGTAGGCGGAAATAAAAATTAAAACGAATGCTGAAGGCTGGAAACAAATAAAAGTATAACAATTCCCTAATGTTGGAAATTGTTACACGGTTGGTTTGGATACAAATAAAACAAGACAGGAAATAAAATAATGCTGGAATAATAATTCTGGTGGTAAGGTAATTCGGCAGAGCTTCCGCAGGAAATTTGGATAATGAAGTATGTCCTTGAGTTCCCCTGAGCTGGTACTATTTATAGAGCTTCCAATGGGCTGGTGCCTTGGTCTTTTGCTTCTTGGGCTTTGCTGAAGTGGTTGAGAAAATGTTGGAAAGTGGCAGCAAAAATGGGAGAAGTCGTCCTCACGTGCTGCCTTGAGGAGAATTACTAGGAGGAGTGGTCTTCAGTGGTGGCTTGACGTAGTCTGAGTCAAAACCAAGTTTTATCCTTGTCACGGGCGTGACAAGGTCTTCACGCTCGTTATTTGATGATTTCAAGTGTCACGGTCGTGACTGCTTCCTCACGGTCGTGATGGCCCAAAGTAAGGTGTCATGGTCGTGACACCCTTGTAACGACCGTGGCCGTAACAAATTATGCAGACTTTTTGCAGGCTTCTGTCTTGCTTCATTTCTTGTGGTTTCTTTCGTTCCTTTCTTCTTAATTCATGATTCGGCCTCACATAACGATGTACCTGCAAAATAGTAAGAAAAACTCGAGAAATCGAGCGTCAAAACGGTGAATGCGCGATAAAACGTCAATGAAATCTAGCGATATAATCGATGCGTTTTCTCGTCATCAAACTTCCCCAAACTTAAACCTTTGCTTGTCCTCAAGCAAATAGTCGGTTGAAAATCGGCGGACAAGATTTTATTCGCGCATACTCATAACAAACCGTCCGGTGGATCGTTTTGTCGGATAGTCCGGTACTTTGATAGAACACTACCGATACTCTAATGACACAAGCAACAAGCTATGTCGTCGACTTCCCGTCAAGCGAAACAATCGGCAATCACATTACGATTTCACCTAGAGTTTTTCGATCTTATTTCGCCCGGTTTCGTTCTAGCGCAGTCACATTAAGCCCTTTGCCTTCGCACGCACGTAGTGGAGTAGCCGGTTAGCGATTTTGATCCCTTTTTTAGCACGGGGTCTGGTACACGAGTGTGGTAACCCTTCATGTTTTATCCGATTCGAAGGTTGTGGGGGATCGAGCCGTAGCACACCCTACCGAGTTCAGAACCAGTACCTCTGAACCAACTCGAAACGGATTCCTTCTCATGTTTCTCGTTTCTTATCTGCGACCGTGTACTTTGGTGCAATTTCTTTTCATTTTGCATTTGAGATACGAAGGATCATTATTGATTAGGCGTCAAACGCTTATATTCATCGGCTCCCCACGTGGTTTGTGTCCAGACGGTGCTGACTGCTAGTATAAACTACTGGGGGTTACTTTTGAACTGAAACTAAAGGTGCACTCGCAATGGTGATCGGGATGGAATTTCTTAAGCAGGGGGTCGAAGATGTCAAGATTGTATTGGTCCTGTTTAATCGTTCTCGGCTTCATAATTACGAACCATTCGGTGGTAAGTCGGGTAATGCGAGTAATTAAAGATTTTTCTAGTATAGCTTAATAATCGGGGAAAGCTCGAAATTAAGAAAATAGCGCACAAATTTGCTCATTTCATTGATTTTGCTGAAAGGAATACAACGGAATTGAAAGTACACTGAAATGAAAAAGTGCTGAAATGAAAGGTACCTCTCCCACACTATATCAGACATTGTCCTCAATGTTGTGATATAAATGCGGCACAAATACAGTACAAGACTAAAATGAAAAACAAACAGAAAAGTAAACTACTGCTGCTGAGGACCGCGGGCTCGGCCTCTGGTGCGAGAGCGGCGCCTGGAAGGAGTCGCGTCAGGATCAGAACCGGTGCCGGAGGTAGCAGTAATGCTAATGCGGAGCGCGTCGAGCTCGCTGAAAAGTTCTCCAAACCGCTGATTAGTGGCCTCCTGGTTTGCAGCAATAGTGCCGAGTAAAGCATCATACTGCGCCTGCTGCCTTCGCTTCAGTGCGGCGTTCATCTGGTTCTGCTGATGAATCGCAAGGAGGAATTCCTCAAGTGTAACTGCGGGAGCAGGGTGCTGTCGGGTAGATGTCTCTGGGATATCCTGGACAGGCTCAGCTGCATCCATAGCGTCCTGCATCTCGTCCGCTGGGGCGTCTACCTGATCATCATGAACCGGGACGTGATCGGCAGCAGCTGGTAAAACAAAGAGCCAGTTGGCTCGGTTGGATGGGTCGATGCGGGTGCGGGACGGCAGAGTGATGTGGTGGAAAATGGTGCCATTGACAACAGGGCTATACCTGCCATCCTCTCGCTGCGCGATCAGGTGGGCGGACCGGCAGTAGCTCATGGTCAGGAATTCGGCGGCGAGGTGCGGCTGATTAGCGAGCGCGTCACCAAGCCCCAACTGAATGGCGAGGGTGGTGACAATGCCGCCAATGAAGAACGGGGAGGAGCCTCGGTGCGCAATGGCCTGGATGTGGTAGAGCATAAAGGGGGCAGCGTTGATTGGCTCGTCATGAAGGGCACAGTATAAGAACAGAAGCTCCTTGGAGTTGAGCTTGTGGTTGCTCTCTCTAGCAAAGATTGTGTTGCAGATGACCCGGTGAAAGTAGCGGATAGTCGGGTTGTGGATGTGTGTGGCGTTGAGGCTCTGGAAGGTGGTCGCACGGGTGTTGGTAAGGTCGTGCCATAGGGTGAATGCTTGTTCACTGAAATTGTCGGGCACGCGATGGTGGGCTTCGGTGCCGTGCTCGAAACCTAACAGCTCGGCGATCCTGGTTTGTGTGAGGTTGAACTCCCGACCGTGCATTCTGAATGTTACGACGCCGGTAAGCTGACTCTGAGAACCGGAAGAGGTGATGTAACTGTAAGAGCTGAGAAACTCCAGCGTCAGAAGTTCGAAAGTCGGCTGAGGCTGACGACAGAGGTCCCACAGACCGACCTTTTGCAGTAGGCTTTGAACGCTGGACAACATTCCGAGTTCTCGCAGACAGTCAGTGGCAATGTACCGGGTGGGTTGCAGACCGCGGTTCTGGAAGCGGATGAAACGGTCTCTCTGGGTTACTCCGGCTTCTCCTTCTCTGAAAATGATGGAATCCATAACATGCAAGAGTGAAGAGTGAGGGTGGAAGGATTTTGTGAGGTTTTGGGAGAAGAGTGGTAGAATGAGGGAGATTGATGTTCGGGTTAAATACGGGACAGTTGAAATGAAATGGTTGATGGTAATGGTGGATTAATGGGGTAGTGGAGAGGTTACGGCGGTTTTGGAATGAGTGGGTAGTGTTTTGGATAGGTTATGGATGGAGAAGAAGAGGGGACACGATGAGAAACAGTTCTGTTTCTCACGATCTCTGTAATAGAGGTCGTCACGGTCGTGACATAGGCGTGACGGTCGTGACACGCTAAATGAGCACGTCACGATCGTAAGTGGGGTGTGACGACCGTGAGGGTGTGTTGTGCTGAATAATTCCCAGAAAAGAACATTGTCTCACGTTATTTATAAATTAATAATAATTTATTTTATTTAGTAGCACTTATATTAACACACACCATATTATATAGCATTTGCAACACAGTAGTATACGAACCTAAGATAAAATAATGTAGTCATACAGTATATGGTCACACAGTGTATAGAAAAAGTAGAAAAATTATATAAGCTGCTACAAATGAAGAAATAATTGAAATAAAAGGTGCATGGCATAAGGAAAAATTGAAATTACATAAACTCAAATTATGTTATGAAATCGTTGCGAAAGATAAATTTAACTGGAAATGAAAATAATGAGAAAAAATAATGAGAAAAAATTAATAAACTAAATCACTGATAGTCGGTTCAAAGGCGTTTCTTCAGGTCTTCGATGGCGGAGTCCAAATGATAGAATTGTTCGCAGGCCATGTCAGTCAATCCCATGATGTCCAATCGCATACTCTTAATGTCTTCTCTGAATAGATTAATGTCAGTTTGATAGGCATTGAGAGTGTGCATGATGTTCTGTAAGTTGTTAGCGTACTCTCCGTGATTCGCTCCAGGGGTTTCATGAACTTTGTCAGTCGGGTCAGTGTCATGGTATCCAGGAGGTGTCTCGGGGTCAGTTTCAACAGCGGTCATTATATCATCTGTTATCCTGTGAGACTGAGGTGTTTCAGGAGTGGCTGGATAATCAGGTGGGTTTAGCTCATAAAGCCAATTATCCTTATTATGAACACTTACTTTAGCATGATTGGGCAATGTGAACAGGGTGACTACTTCGTTCCGGATCAGGTACTCAAAAGGTGGGCGTCCTAAATTCCTTATGATATGTCTATTGAAGCAGAATTTAAGATTCATTAGGCGGATGGTTCCCAGACGGGTGCACCTGTCCAGTTGGTACCTAAGTCCTAAGGCATCAGCAATCATGGTTACAAGACCTCCTACCACTATAGGTAATTCAGGTTCTTCTTGGATGCGGGTGAAGGTTTGCATCATGAAAGGTACACCATTAACACATTGTCCGGTATTGAAACATGACATAATAAATAATTCATCCTTAGAGACTCCGGTAATGTTTTCTTCTTTTCCAAAGAAGGTATGGGCGAGGAATTTGTGGAAGTAACGGAGGGCAGGATTATGGATCTCATCATTGTTCATGTCATTTGGTTCAGGGTGGTAGTTTCCGGTCAGAGTTCCCCAAAAGAAATCTAGCTCCACATCCATCAATTCTACCTGTGTGGTAGTAAAAGCAAAAGGTCCACTAGGGAATCCTAACAGGTCAGCTAGTTCTTTATGGTTAAAGTCGTATTCTATTCCAAATAGGCGGAAACTAATGAATCCTTTCCTAGACCCAAAACCGCGCTCATGTAGGTAAAGTAGGGAACTAAGGAACTCAAGGGTGAGCTCACGGTAAGTCGCAAACTTGTGTTGGATCATTGCATTCTCCCATCCGAGTCGGTTGAACAAGTACATGACACTATCATGTATACCTAAGGTTTCCATAGTCCTATCATTTGGGTACAGGGTCAAATCCATTTGCCTCTGTGATAACTCTTCGAACTTTATTCTTTGGTTCCTACCTCTAAATTTGGTTTCCATATAGTTAATTGGTTGGTTAGCAATGGTCAGTGAAAATACGGTGGAAACAAATCAGTGGAAAAGACTTTAGAAAATCTGTAAAAAGTGATTTAGGATAAAAATAAGAAAATGAAATGCTAAAATGTAATGGCGATAATAGTAATGTAAAATAAAACTAACAAAACAATTTAAACAAATAGTAATAACGATAATTAAAAATGCTCAAAAAGAAAAGGATAGTTAAAATACGTAAATGGGTTGCCTCCCACTAAGCGCTGTTTTTATTGTCAAAAGCCTGACGTAATGCCTTGGTTTAGATTAATCAGGGGGATTAGTGGACAATTCTAAAAGCTTTAGATTATTCGCATAACCTCTATTTTCAACTTTATGATAGTGTTTCAGACGTTGTCCGTTTACTATGAATGGTTCACTATCCTTACCCTTAATTTCTATTGCTCCACTTGGGAACACTTTAGTTATATCAAAGGGTCCTGACCATCTAGACTTTAATTTTCCAGGAAAGAGCCTAAGTCTTGAATTAAAGAGGAGTACAACGTCTCCCACACTGAATTCTTTCCTAGATAGGCGTTTATCATGCCATCGCTTGGTTCTTTCCTTATATAGCTTAGCATTTTCATATGCATCTAACCTTAATTCTTCTAATTCGTTAATGTCTAGGATTCGCTTTTCTCCTGCAGCATTATAGTTTAGATTGAGAGTTTTGATCGCCCAATAAGCTTTGTGTTCTAGTTCTACTGGGAGGTGACAAGATTTTCCATAAACTAGTTTGAAAGGTGTAGTACCTATGGGAGTCTTGTAAGCGGTCCTATAAGCCCATAGAGCTTCATTAAGTTTAGATGACCAATCTTTCCGAGATATGGCGACAATCTTTTCTAAGATTTGTTTAATCTCTCTGTTTGAGACTTCGACCTGTCCACTTGTTTGTGGGTGATATGGTGTAGCCACACGGTGTCTCACTCCATACTTAGATAGTAATTTGTCAAAGATTTTTGAAATGAAGTGCGAGCCACCGTCACTTATGACGAGTCGAGGTACACCAAATCTGGGAAAGATTATGTTTTTGAAAAGCTTTATTACTACCCGTGCATCGTTTGTAGGAGAAGCTATGGCTTCGATCCATTTCGAGACATAGTCAACAGCTACGAGTATGTAATTATTACCGAAAGATGATGGGAATGGTCCCATGAAATCTATTCCCCAGACGTCGAAGATTTCTACTTCCAAAATTCCCTTTTGGGGCATTTCATCTCTTCTTGAAATATTGCCGGTGCATTGACACCGATCGCAACTTATAACAGCGATGTGGACATCCTTCCATAGATTAGGCCAGTATAAGCCGGCTTGCAAGATTTTTGCACAAGTCTTGGAAGTGCTTGCATGTCCACCATAAGGAGATGAATGACATTGAGCAATGACATCTTCTATTTCTTCTTCGGGAATACATCGGCGAAAGATTCCATCTGGTCCTCTTTTGAACAATAATGGTTCATCCCAATAGTACTGTTTCAGGTTATGAAAGAATTTCTTTTTCTGCTGATAGGTTAGATCTGGTGGAAGAGCTCCTGCGGCGAGGTAGTTGACAATGTCAGCGTACCATGGCAGTCCTACAGTTGTCTGTATTGTTTCCACGGGTTCTGGTTCATTTATATCTAACTGCGCTAGGTTGCTTCCGATTTGTGCTATCAGCTGTTCATACGGAAAATCATCGTTAATCGGCACTTGTTCGGGTTTAATACCTTCTATTCTAGATAAATGGTCCGCTACGACGTTTTCAGTACCTTTTTTGTCTTTTATTTCTAGATCAAACTCTTGTAAGAGTAAAATCCATCTCAAGAGTCTTGGTTTAGCATCTTTCTTAGTTAATAGATATCGGATAGCAGCATGGTCTGTGTAAATGATTATTTTCGCTCCAACTAGGTAAGAGCGGAACTTGTCAAGCGCAAAGACAACTGCTAACAATTCTTTTTCTGTAGTAGCGTAGTTCATCTGGGCAGAATCCAAGGTTCTACTGGCATAGTAAATCGCATGGAGTTTCTTTTCCTTTCTCTGACCCAGGACTGCGCCCACAGCATAGTCACTCGCATCGCACATGATTTCAAAAGGTAATCTCCAGTCAGGGGGTTGCATGATTGGTGCGGTGATGAGGGCTGTTTTTAGAGTTTCGAATGTTTTAAGACAATCTTCATTGAATATGAACTCAGCGTCTTTCATTAATAAACCAGTAAGAGGTTTAGTAATTTTCGAGAAATCTTTGATGAATCGTCGGTAAAAACCGGCGTGTCCTAAAAAGCTTCGTATTTCTCGAACGGTTTTAGGGGGTTGAAGATCCTTTATTACTTCAATCTTAGCCTTATCAACTTCAATTCCCTTATCTGATATTACATGACCTAATACTATTCCTTCGTTGACCATAAAATGACATTTCTCCCAGTTAAGCACGAGATTCACTTTTACACATCTCTCTAATACCATTTCTAAGTTCGATAAGCATCCTTCAAAGCTTTGCCCGCATACAGAGAAGTCGTCCATGAACACTTCCATGATGTCGTCTATAAAATCTGCGAAGATTGACATCATACATCTTTGAAAGGTTGCAGGAGCGTTGCACAATCCAAAGGGCATTCGCCTGTAAGCGAATGTTCCATAAGGACATGTGAATGTAGTCTTCTCTTGATCATCAGGATGGATAGGGATTTGGAAAAATCCTGAGTAACCATCAAGGTAACAGAAGTAAGAATGCTTGGCTAATCGTTCTAGCATTTGATCTATGAAAGGTAGTGGGAAATGATCTTTTCGAGTGGCTTTGTTTAGTTTACGATAATCTATGCACACTCTATATCCCGTCACTACTCTTTGCGATATCGATTCGCCTTGAGCATTTTTCACAATAGTGATACCTCCTTTCTTTGGCACTACATGTATTGGACTAACCCATTCACTATCAGAGATTGGATATATTATCCCGGCATCTAATAATTTCTTGACTTCTTCCTTTACTACAGTGCTAAGGGTTGGGTTAATTCTTCTCTGAGATTCTCTGGAGGTTCTGCAATCTTCTTCAAGCAGAATGCGATGCATGCAAACTGAAGGACATATTCCTTTGAGATCAGATATGTTATATCCTAATGCAGTTGGATATTTCTTCAAGACATCTAAAAGTTTCTTTGTCTCTATAGTTCCTAAACTGGAATTTACTATAACTGGTCTTTTACATTCAACGTCTAAGAATTCGTACCTTAGGTTATTAGGTAAAGTTTTTAATCCTAATGTAGGTTTATCTTTACTTGGCATGGGATCCGGTGTAAGTGCTAAACTTTCGCTTAGACTATCATCCTGATACGGTTTTTGCCAATTATCATCTTCGAGAATTGGAGGGATTTGAATTTTCATTATTTCAGAATAAGTGGTCTCCTCCAGTTCCATTTCTCTTACACATTCGTCAATTACGTCCATTAGATAGCATGTATCCTCTATAGCTGGTGATTGTAAGAATTGTGTTAAAACAAATTCAACTTTCTCTTCACCTACTTCAAAGGTTAGCTTCCCTCTTTTTACGTCTATTATAGCTCCGACGGTAGCTAAGAATGGTCTTCCTAGTATGATAGGTGTAGTGGAGTCTTCAGAGATGTCCATGATTATAAAATCAGTAGGAATGTAGAATTGTCCTATACGTACTGGGACGTTTTCTAGTATGCCTACAGGATATTTAACAGAGCGATCGGCTAGTTGAACAGACATTTTAGTTGGTCTTAGGTCTCCCATGTCTAGCCTTTTGCAAATTTTTAAGGGCATAACACTGATACTGGCTCCTAAATCGCATAGAGCTTTGTCAATGACGAATTTTCCTATTACACAGGGTATAGAGAAACTTCCTGGATCTTTTAGCTTAGGAGGCATGTTATTCTGAATTATGGCGCTACACTCGGCAGTAAGTGTAACTGTTCCGTTATCCTCTATCTTTTTCTTATTGGATAAGATTTCTTTTAAAAACTTGGCATACGAGGGTATTTGGGTAATTGCTTCTGTAAACGGAATAGTAATATTCAACTGTTTCAGAAGTTCGACAAATTTCTTAAATTGACCCGTCGTCTTGGAACTTATTAGTCTTTGAGGGTACGGAATTGGTGGTTTATAGGGTGGTGGAGGCACATAAGGTTGTTCTTTCTCCACTACCTCTCGACTTTCATCTTCCTTTTCTTCTGGATCATTCACCACTTCAGTCGGTTTATCCGGTTTTTGGTACATGGCTGGATTGTCAAGTCTTGGATCGGTAGGTCCGTCAAGTTCCTTGCCACTTCTTAATATTACAGCGTTAGCATGTCCTTTCGGATTAGGTTGAGGTTGTCCAGGGAATACTCCAGCTGGTGCAGCAGTAGGTGCTTGTTGTTGAGCTACTTGTGAAATCTGAGTTTCAAGCATTTTGTTATGTGTAGCTAATGCATCTACCTTGCTCACTAATTGTTTAATCTGCTCACTAGTGTGAATGTTTTGGTTTAAGAAGTCCTTGTTTGTCTGAGATTGGATAGCTATAAAGCTCTCCATCATCAATTCAAGGTTCGATTTTCTAGGGATGTTAGGAGCAGTCTTTAGATATCCTGGTGATGTAGCTGGTGCTTGACCTGGTGCGTAATAAGCATTGTTATTCTTATAGGAGAAGTTCGGATGATTCTTCCAACCTGGGTTGTATGTGTTTGAGTAAGGGTTTCCTTGAGCATAATTCACTTGATCAGTGGGAGTTCCTGCCAATAGTTGACAATCAGAGACTTCGTGTCCTGGGACTCCACATAACTCACAGTTAGGTGTTACTGCAGCCACGGTGGCTGCAGGTGTTATGGCCAAGTTGTCGATCTTTTGGCTTAGTTGGTCAAACTTCGCATTGACTTGGTCCATACTACTTACTTCGTACATACCTCCCTTTGTTGGTTTCTCAGTTGCGACTCTCTCGCTTCCCCAAAGGTAATGATTTTGAGCCATACTTTCGATAAGTGCATAGGCATCACGATATTCTTTGTCCATCAATGCACCACCCGCGGCAGCGTCAATTGTCATTCTTGTATTGTACAAGAGTCCATTATAGAAGGTATGGATGACCATCCAGTCTATTAACCCATGATGTGGACAAAGTCTAAGTAGATCCTTATAGCGTTCCCAAGCTTCGAATAATGATTCACTTTCTCTTTGCTTAAATCCGTTGATCTGAGCTCTCAGCATAGCGGTCTTGCTAGGTGGAAAATACCTATTCAAGAAAACTTTCTTAAGTTCTGCCCACGTAGTTACTGAGTTCGAAGGCAGAGATTGAAGCCAAGCTCTTGCTCTGTCTCGAAGCGAAAAAGGAAATAAACGTAGTCTAATGGCTTCTTGGGTAACTCCATTGGCTTTTACGGTGTCTGCATATTGCACAAAGATCGAAAGATGAAGATTCGGATCCTCGGTAGGATTTCCGGCGAATTGATTTTGTTGCACGGCTGATATCAATGAAGGTTTTAGTTCGAAATCATTTCGGTTGATAGCCGGCGCTGCAATGCTTGAATGCGGTTCACCTTGCGAAGGATTAGCGTAATACTTGAGTTGATGAGTTTGTTCTTCAGCCATCCCTGCGTCTGGTTTTACGACTGGTTTAGGTGGATCTAATTGAAGATCTGGAATATTGGAATTATTTTCGAAATCGAATATACGTCTTCTTACGTGTAAGAAGCGTTCCGATTCAGGGATTAGAGGTTGCAAGTCTTCGCTTTTAGAGCGAGTACTTGGCATACACTCGGAGATTAGATTAAATCAAATAGTTGATACCTTAGTCTAGACAATGCTACCTAAGTGCACTAGTAACTAAATTAAGGAATCCCCGGCAACGGCGCCAAAAACTTGATGGGCTAAAGACGTGTCTACTTATGCGTCTAGCGGTATCTTACTGCAAGTGCACAGCCTATCGAAGTAATATTTAAGATTATCGATCCACAGTGATTCTATTATTACTTAGTGCTAGATGAACTTCTAGTTTAGCTAAGGCGAATAGTTGTCACGATTGTTGTTGGTTTTCTAAGGCTATTGAAAGCGGAATTAAATTTAAGTTTTTAAATAAATAATACTAAGACGGTCGGTATGTAATTATACTAACTTAGGTGGATCAATCTAACCTAGGCTTATAAAGGTGTTCACTTAATCTATTCGGTAGAGGTTACTAGTTTAAATACCCTCAACTCACACTCTCGTGGTCTTGAATCAGATCTCATCCCTAAAGCCCTATGCCTGCTCTCGCTAGCCCATAAGTGTTTAGAGGTAATTTTTGGAAACTAAATAATTCTAATTTATCTTAAAGCGCTCTCGCTGTGTTTAATTTAAATGCCTAACTTTAGCTATCTGGTTAAATCTCACACTCTCGTGGTCTTGACCCAACCTAATACCCTTTTCTTACTCTCGTAACGAAAAGGTC
>CAWUDS030002951.1:147500-150000 GCA_963859935.3 Lathyrus sativus
TTTATCGAGTCCTTACTTAATTTGATTGGACGAATATTATTTTTGATATGGAATTTGTGTGGAAATATGTTAAGTTTACATATTATTCTTTTTTAACCGATTTTGAGAGTTTTCGGGGAAAATAGTTTGGAGGGTATTTTGGACATTTCCTATTTAATGATAAGTGGGATATTTTATGGGATATTGAATTAATAGATGTTTTTGAGAAATAATGAGGAAGATATTAAAAGGGAAATAGAAGAGAAAAGAAACATAAGAGAAAAGGAAGGAAAGAAAAGAGGAAGAAGGAAAAGGAGGAGAAAAGAGAAGAAGAAGAAGAAAAGTGTGGGATCATCAAGAACAGCTCAAAGCTTCGATTAATCCAAGGTAAGGGTGTGAAATCTTACTATCTAAATCAATATGTATGATTATGTATGTGTATGGTTGATTGAGTTAGGGTTTTGGAGAGTTTCCTATAATTTCCGTTTTAGGTTGAAATTGATTTGATCGGTAGAAATCTAACTTTGTTTAATGAAGATGAGAATAAGTGGTAGGATTTATGTCGGGAAACGTTAGGTTATGATTACTGGAGCAAGTGGAGAATTATCGGGTGAATTTATCGGCTGTTTCGAATTCTGAACAATGGGGAGAAGTTCTGTTCACAGACGCTCGCTAGCAGCTCGCTAAGCGAGCAGGTCGCGAGTGTTCGCTAGCATCTCGCTAGGCGAGTGCGTAGCGAACGGTCCCAGACTTGGGACAGAATGGTATTGTGGTCTTTCGCTAGTAGCAAAGGGAGTAGCGAAGAACTCGCTGGGGGTTCGCTGTGGCGAGCGAGGTAGCGAGCAATGTTTGGAGGTTCTGTTGGCACTCGCTAGCAGTTCGCTAGGCGAGGAGGTAGCGAACGTTCGGTAGTAGCTCGCTAGGCGAGCGTGAAGCGAACATAGCAGAATGAGTTTCTCTCCTGTTGTGTACTGTTGTGGCTTGGGACCCTGATTACGATCGACCTTCCCTCGATTTAAAAAGCGGGTATGCTGGCCCGTGAGGTGCTGTGGGTAGCCGAATGGCGTGAATCCTAGTTTATGGTTTGTGAAGCGTGAGTGTGGCCGATCGGAAATTTTATGCAATCGCTAGATCGAATAGGATTGCATGATGAGATGATCGAGTTCGTTGCCGTCGGCATGATAATATGAATGTATGAGAACATAATAGAATTATGTGGGCATTGAGTAGTGAACGTAGCGTCGGAGTGGATTACACTAGGGTAGAATGATGCGATATCATTCCTAGTTGCGGGCTCATTAGGGTAGGACGACGTGATATCGTTCCTAATGAGGCACAAACAATATTGTAGTGCGTTAGGAGTATTCCGAATGAGGTGTGATTGATGGGTGCACTAGGGTAGAATGATATAACATCATTCCTAGTGGCTGTGTATTAATATTTGATCCCGTGTAGGATCTGCAGAACCTCGCTTGATGCGATGGTTATATTTGATCCCGTGTAGGATCTGCAGAACCTCGCTTGATGCGATGGTTATATTTGATTCCGTGTAGGATCTGCAGAACCTCGCTTGATGCGATGGTTATATTTGATCCCGTGTAGGATCTGCAGAACCTCGCTTGATGCGATGGTTATATTTGATCCCGTGTAGGATCTGCAGAACCTCGCTTGATGCGATGGTTATATTTGGTCCCGTGTAGGATCTGCAGAACCTCGCTTGATGCGATAGTTATATTTGGTCCCGTGTAGGATCTGCAGAACCTCACTTGATGCGATGGTTATATTTGATCCCGTGTAGGATCTGCAGAACCTCGCTTGATGCGATGGCTATATTTGATCCCGTGTAGGATCTGCAGAACCTCGCTTGATGCGATGGCTATATTTGATCCCGTGTAGGATCTGCAGAACCTCGCTTGATGCGATGGTTATATTTGATCCCGTGTAGGATCTGCAGAACCTCGCTTGATGCGATGGTTATATTTGATCTTGTGTAGGATCTGCAGAACCTCGCTTGATGCGATGGTTATATTTGATCCCGTGTAGGATCTGCAGAACCTCGCTTGATGCGATGGTTATATTTGATCCCTTGTAGGATCTGCAGAACCTTGCTTGATGCGATGGTTATATTTGATCCCGTGTAGGATCTGCAAAACCTCGCTTGATGCGATGGTTATATTTGATCCCATGGAGGATTTGATAAGTGATAGGTTCATAGGAGAATCTGGCGGATGAATGAGTCGGTCCCTATGAGTTGCACTATCATCTTCAGATGATGAATGGAGAATAATCTCTAAGAATATAATAGTATATATGTATGTATGGTCTGATAGATGGGAGGATGACGTTGAAGTAAGCGTGGAGGAGTGGTACTCACTAGGGTAGGATGACAATGTGTCGTTCCTAGTGAAGAAGTTACCGGGGTAGAATGACTGAGATGTTGTTCCCGGTAGGGCATGAGCGATATGCCCATAACCCGGAAAGAGGATTGAGGATATTAGATGAGTATTATACGAATCACACG
>CAWUDS030002951.1:235000-240000 GCA_963859935.3 Lathyrus sativus
AATGATGAATCTTGAATATTTGACAATCTTGTGCATTTGCTCGAATTGAATAGAAACACATTGATAGGCTGATATGTGTGTAAACCATGTGTGGAATGGTGCATAATGTGAATGCATGATAGATATATGCTATGTATGTGATAAATGCAATGAGTATGTTTGTGAGCATAGTATGCATTTTTGTGTTGAATGATCCCTCGGAGGATTTGCAGAACCTCGTATGATACGATGGTTATATTAGATTCCTTGGAGAATCGGTTGCATTGTGTGATTCCTTGGAGAATCGGTTGCATTGTGTGATTCCTCGGAGAATCGGTCATAACATGTAATCCCGTGGAGGATTGGTTAGAGTATTTGATTCCGTGGAGAATCTGCTGAGTACTTGATCCCGTGGAGGATCTGCTGAATATTCGATTCCGTGGAGAATCTGATGAATATTTGATTCCATGGAGAATCTGCTGAGTACTTGATCCCGTGGAGGATCTGCTGAATACTCGATTCCTTAGGGAATTTGTTGAATGAGTCGGTACCGCATTTGCATCTGCATAGAGTCGTGTGTCGGTCTCTATGAGTTGCATGAGTCATCTGTGTATGGTGCATGGGTTGTGTGAATATAACTGTGTATGTTTTATGTGACTGTTTGGAGAAAATATAGTGAATGTTCATGTGTATGTGTAGAGACATGATTATTTGTATATGCTTAGTGTGGTGAGAACATAATTTGAGTATAACTTGTATAATCATGGAGTTACGTATATATACAACTTTATGCATTAACTGTTATGATGTTGTTTCTCACCCTTCTGCTGTTTTCTAATGCTCTATGAGGCATTGCAGAGTAGGAAGCTGGAGGTTCTTTTTGTGAAGCGATGTCTTCATTCTTTTTGGTCAATGGCTCTGATATGTAACATCTGGGTAGTTAGGAAGCCTTTGACTCTTTTGGAGTTACATTTGTTTTGATTCTTTTGTGATACATGTGTGTATGTATCTGCTGTGGATATGTTGTAAAGCATGAATTAACTGATGGTTGTATATACCTTTATGAATGAGATCGATTCAATATTTGGATGTTTCCGCTTTATTCTAAATATTGAGATGTGGGTTACCCATTGTTGCATATCTATTTTGAGCAGGTATCGTATGTGTTTAATTTCATGATAATGTGATGCGCCTCTTATATACCATATTTTAATCAAACTCTGATGAAATAAATTTTCTATGTGCCTAATTGATTTATCTAATTTATTTGGGGTATAGAAAGGGGGTGTTACATTAAGTGGTATCAGAGCCAGTGTTGAGTCAGTCGTGTCTGTCCTGTTGTTGTGTTGGTTGAACGGTTGTTTAACCTTGTTGTTATTTTTGGGAATCCTCAGAATATGGCAGGTCGTAATGACAATGCTATGGCAGCGGCGTTAGAGGCTATGGCCAGAGCTGTGCAGGGTGCACCTAACGTGAATGCGAATGATGAGTTCAGGAAGAACCAACCACCGGTGTTTAAAGGGAGATTTGATTCGGATGGTGCTCAGATATGGTTAAAGGAAATTGAGAGAATTTTTAGGGTGATGGATTGTGCTGAAGGGAATAAGGTGAGACTAGGGACTCACATGCTGAGAGAAGAGGCTGATGACTGGTGGGTCAGCATGAGGCAAGTTCTTGAGGTCGACGACGAGGAGATTACGTGGGATTTATTTCGTGCTGAGTTTCTAAGGAAGTATTATCCCGAAAGTGTTAAAGGGAAGAGAGAAATGGAATTTCTGGAGTTGAAACAAGGTAATATGTCGGTGGTGGACTACACCGCTAAGTTTACTGAGTTAGTGAAGTTTCACCCTCACTATGATGCGGTTACGGCGGAATTTTCCAAATGTATCAAGTATGAGAATGGCTTGCGTCCTGAGATAAAGCAAGCGGTGGGTTATCAAAGGATACGAAGATTTTCGGATTTGACCGAGTGTTGCAGAATTTATGAAGAAGATAGTAGAGCTCGTTCCACTCATTATAAGGGTTTGAGCGAGAGGAGAGGGAAGCAGCAAGTACGAAGCGGACCTTATGTGACGCCTGCTGAGAAGGGAAAACATAAGGGAAACTTTGATAGGAGACCCGGAGGAGGTTCCGGTGCGATCAAATGTTTTAAGTGTGGCGTGATGGGCCACAAGTCTTATGATTGTGGAAAGTTCAAGGCGAAGTGTTCCAACTGTGGACTCTTTGGTCATGATGCAGCAGAGTGTAGAAAGAATGCTGTGAAGTGTTTTAATTGTGGCGAGGTGGGTCACATTAGCCCGAATTGTACCAAACCGAAGCAAGCTCCGGCGGGCGGAAAAGTTTTCGCATTAGCAGGTTCAGACGCTACTAATGCGGCGGATCGTTTGATTAAAGGTACATGCTTTATTAATGATATGCCTTTAGTTGCTATTATTGATACTGGAGCGACTCACTCGTTCATTTCTCTTGCGTGTGCTAAGCGGTTGGATTTGTGTATGGTTTCTTTGAGTAGTGGTATGGTTATTGGGACTCCCGCTTCGGGGTCGGTAACTACTTCTTTGGTGTGTGCAAGTTGTCCTTTGACCATGTATGGTAAGGACTTCGTTATGGATTTAGTGTGTTTGCCGTTGGAAGGTTTGGACGTAATCTTGGGTATGAATTGGTTGCATTTTAATAGAGTTCATTTGGATTGCTATCACAAGTTAGTAAGGTTTCCTTCTTTGGAAGATGGTGAGAACGAGAGTTTTCTTTCCACTAAAGAGTTGAAGAAACTTTTAGCGGACGAAGCTCAGTTGTTTGGTTTGTCTGCATCGTTGTCGGTGGAGAGCAAAGTTGAGCTCGACGTGTTTCCTGTGGTTTGTGAATTTCCTGAAGTGTTTCCGGAAGATGTTGCGGATGTGCCGCCAAAGAGAGAAGTTGAATTTTCTATTGATCTAGTTCAGGGTACTAGACCGATTTCGATGGCCCCGTATCGGATGTCGGCATCGGAGTTGGTGGAATTGAAGAAGCAGTTGAATGATTTGTTGGATAAGAGATTTGTAAGACCAAGTGTCTCTCCTTGGGGTGCGCCGGTATTGTTGGTAAAGAAGAAGGATGGTAGTATGCGATTGTGTATTGATTATCGGCAGTTGAATAAGGTGACAATTAAGAACAAGTATCCGCTTCCAAGAATTGATGATTTGATGGATCAATTGGTTGGAGCCCGTGTTTTTAGTAAGATTGATTTGAGATCCGGTTATCACCAGATTCGGGTTAAAGAAGAAGATATTTCGAAGACGGCTTTTAGAACACGATATGGTCACTACGAGTATACGGTGATGCCATTCGGAGTTTCTAATGCGCCGGGTGTTTTCATGGAATATATGAACCGTATCTTCCACGAGCAGTTGGATCGTTTTGTGGTAGTGTTTATTGACGACATTCTGATTTATTCTAAGTCTCGTGTGGAACACGAAGAACATTTAAGGATTGTGTTGCGGATTTTGAAAGAGAAGAGGTTATACGCAAAGTTGTCTAAGTGTGAGTTTTGGTTGCCGGAGGTGAGTTTTCTTGGACATATTATTTCCGGCAATGGTATTAGTGTGGATCCATCCAAGATCGATGCGGTAATGCAATGGGAGACTCCAAGATCGGTTACGGAAATTCGAAGCTTTTTGGGCTTGGCCGGTTACTACCGGAGGTTTATCGAAGGATTTTCAAGGTTAGCACTTCCGTTAACGCAGTTGACTTGTAAAGGAAAGGTTTTTATTTGAGATGTTAATTGTGAAGAGAGTTTCATGGAATTAAAGAGAAGGTTAACAACAGCGCCAGTTTTGATTTTGCCGAATCCTACGGAACCTTTTGTGGTTTATTGCGATGCTTCTTTGTCAGGATTGGGTGGTGTATTGATGCAAGATGGGAAGGTCGTGGCGTATGCTTCTAGGCAGTTGAGAGTGCATGAAAAGAATTATCCTACTCATGATTTGGAGTTAGCGGCCGTGGTGTTCGTTTTGAAAATTTGGAGGCACTATCTTTATGGTGCAAGATTTGAAGTTTTTAGCGATCACAAGAGTTTGAAGTATTTGTTTGATCAAAAGGAATTGAATATGAGGCAAAGGAGATGGCTAGAACTTTTGAAGGACTATGATTTTGGTTTAAATTATCATCCGGGTAAGGCGAATGTGGTAGCAGATGCCTTAAGTCGGAAGTCGTTGCACGTGTCTACCTTGATGGTTAGAGAGTGGGAACTCTTGGAGAACTTTAGAGATTTGAGTTTGGTTTGTGAGTTAACGCCGAGTAGTGTGAAGCTTGGTATGTTGCATGTCACGAATGATTTTCTTGCTACGGTGTGTGAAAAGCAAAAGTTGGATTTGAAATTTGTGGATTTGATGACGAATGGAAATGAAGATTTCAACGTTGATGAATTAGGAGTTTTGAGGTTTCGAGGTCGTATTTGTATTCCCGATGACGCGGATTTGAAAAAGATGATATTGGAAGAGGGACATCGGAGTAACTTAAGTATTCATCCGGGAGCGAATAAGATGTATCAGGATTTGAAGAAGATCTTTTGGTGGTCTGGATTGAAAAACGATGTTGCTCGTTTTGTGTACTCGTGTTTGACTTGTCAGAAGTCTAAGGTAGAGCATCAGAAGCCTAGTGGATTGATGCAACCGTTGGATATTCCGGAATGGAAATGGGATAGTATATCGATGGATTTTGTTACGGGATTGCCGAATACGCAAAGAGGGCATAATGCTATTTGGGTGATTGTTGATAGGCTTACTAAATCGGCTCACTTTATTCCGATTGATATTACTTATTCTTTGGAAAGGTTAGCCGAGATTTATGTTGGCACTATTGTGAAGCTTCATGGAGTTCCTAAGAGTATTGTGTCGGATAGAGATCCTAGATTTACTTCAAGATTTTGGGAGAGTTTGCAAGGTGCCTTGGGTTCTAAGTTGAGATTGAGTTCGGCATATCATCTGCAAACGGATGGTCAAACCGAGAGGACGATTCAATCGTTAGAAGATCTGTTGCGTGCT
>CAWUDS030002952.1:0-63005 GCA_963859935.3 Lathyrus sativus
AACTAATTGGAGCTGAAGCAACGTCTGCAGAAGCTGTGCATATGACATAGGAGGAGTTTCCAAATGACGGTTTGCCAGGGGACCCCGATTCTGATATCTCTTATATCCCGGATTATTCTGTTGCTGGGGCTGCTGCTGCGGCTGCGGGGGTGCAGCTGGGATGTTTATGCTAGCGATCTGAGACTGAGGGCCCTTGCCTTTTCTCCTAGCATTAGTGACAGCACTGGCATCGCCCTCTCGACGCTTGCCAGTATAGGGTTTTTTGCTAGCTCCTCCAGCTGAGGATGATTCGCCTTGAATCTTTCCGATCTTTATACCATTTTCAACATGCTCGCCCAAAGTGATGAGGGCCGAGAATGTCCCGGACATGCCACTAATCAGCTTCTCATAATAGACTCCGGGAAGAGTAGCCACGAACATCTGTACCAACTCACGCTCAACCATCGGCGGTTGAACCCGAGCAGCCAATTCACGCCACCGCTGGGCGTACTCTTTGAAGCTTTCATTGCTCCGCTGCGAGAGATTCTGAAGCTGAACTCGGTTGGGAGCCAAGTCGCTATTATATTGATAGTGGAGAACAAACGCTTCAGCGAGATCTTTCCACGTGCGCACAGCAGCGGGCTCCAAACCCATATACCATTCGAGCGATGGACCAGAAAGACTATCCTGAAAGAAGTGCATCAGCAACTTCTCATCATCAGAATAAGCGGACATCTTTCTGTAATAAGATCGGAGGTGAACACGGGGACAAGTAGTGCCCCTATACTTCTCAAAGATAGGCACTTTAAACTTGTGAGGTACTTTAAAGTCAACAATCAACCCGAGTTTGGACATGTCAACGCCCAATGTATTCTGATTTTCTATATCTCTCATTTTATCTTCCAGCGCCTTGAACCTGAGTCGAGCTTCAGCAGTCAACTCAGCCTCTACACCTCTCTGAGAGAAAATGTCATCCTGATGGTCCTCCAGCCACGGTTGAGGCACCACCATATTTCCTGCACCAACATTGCCGTTGACCGGCCCCATGGTAACATTGGCTCCCAAACCACCATTGACGGCGCCCGCCGCATTAAGTCCGAGATTAGTCATAAGATTGCCGTTAGCACTACCGTTGCCCCCGGCAGCAGGAACAACGTTCTGTGGAGTATCCCCTTGAGGAGGAGTGGGCACGGCCCCGCCATGAAGAATTCCATTACTGTCAACCCTGGAGATGAGAGGTTGAACCAAAGTACGAAGCTGGTCTTGCCCATTCGCAACTACTTGCATCAGCTCCATAAAACGATCCATCCTTTCACGAAGCTCCTGAACATCTGACTGTACTTGGTCCATGATTCTCGTTTGATTGGCGCGAGTTGAGTAGCGGTGGATGAATCTTTGATCAATCCTGGAGATCAAAAGCAGCTCGGAACCTGAGTACCTGAAAAACCTGTCAAGATCAAAGGTTAGGAAAAGCAACAGAATGTATGTCATGCAAGAATGCTTCATGCAAATGCACGCGTGCGTCTGTGTGCTTGAGAGATTTCCCCCGATCCTGGCACCTGCTGACAATAATAAGGAGAGGAATCTGGGCCCAATCATGGAAACAGTAACCTCACATAGCAATAGTCAGATTCGACACATCAAGGACCGAGAACTCATACGCAAAAGTCTTTCTGAGAACAGCTGCAGTAACACAATGAGAGATCTTGGATCGGGGAAACGGTACCTGTCACAGACACACGCTAATGGAATGATTATGCAAGCTAATGCAAAATGCAGGTATGCAACAATATATCCGAGTGGCTGCTGTGGAGATTCGATGTCAACGGTCACTGATGAGAAGGAAACCCCGGTGTAAACCCACTGATCTGATCTGCTGTGAATAACCATCTGGTAGGATCGAGATCAAACTCCTGCCCTGACAAGAACGAAGGCCTGATAATAAAGACCCCAGATGCAAGATCAAGGAATATCTGTTGATGAAGTCTTCGGACCCCAAATCAGAGATCTGCCCTCTCTAGAACAAATACACAGCTGCTGATGAGATCTTCAAACCCCACTCAAAATCTGCCCTATCAAGAACAAAATAACAACTGCTGATGAGATCTTCAGACCCCACTCAAAAATCTGCTCTATCAAGAACAAACCACTGATGACAATACACTAATCAAAGCCTGCTCTATCAAGAACAGACAAACATCCGATGATAAGATCCTCTGATCAAACCCTTGCTCTATCAAGAACATATCTGCAACTGAGAACCCAACATAACTGATTCACTGTCAAGAAAACCAGGTGGTCTGGAGGTCAAAGTTTCCTGCAATATCCCAACCCCACTCACAGGTATGATGGACCTAATCCACGGACAAAGGTACGGCATCCTATGCGGTCGTCAGCGTCACAGACTTTCACGAGTGACAATACGATTCCCAGAAGGAGTGGCATCGTCAAGTCATGAAGAGGCCTCTCTTAGCTGACTTCCAAATGATCGGTCCCCAGAGTCGACAATCCCCACGTCTGGACTCCCCTCAGATCCTCAGGATCGGAAAGGAGCACCTCTGCAAGAATCTCGTCTGAGCGCAGATTTTCGTAGGGAACTGTGCCTGCTCAGCAGACAGGTTCGTCTACTACTTCTCCGCAACTATATCTAGGTGTGTACTCAAGCCCAGGTCCGGCTTTTCACTCACAGTAACATCCTTCTCCCACAGCAGCACAGATAATCATATCAAACTGGAAATAAAATGCGGGAAATAAAATGCGGGAAGTAAAGATGCGAGAAAAAATGCGATAAATAAACGCAACCCAACAAGCAAACACACAAACGATAGGATTGACTCGCGTAGGGGATGGGAAACGGTCCCAGCATAAGGGACGGGAAAAGTCCCTAGATGCTGTACTCCCCAGCAGAGTCGCCAGCTGTCGCTTGCGCGAAAATAAGGTGCCGGCATGACAGAAGAGTCGCCACCTTTCGTTATTTATCCCTTAGAGCGGGAAAGGAAACGATCGGAAAAACCTGACGAATAAGGGTAAGACAAGGTCATCGCAACCATTGTCTGGGTTCGGGAGTCGGTTACGCAAGGGGAAGGTATTAGCACCCCTCACGTCCGTCGTACTCGACGGGATCCTCGCTTGTTTGTTTACTTGGACGGGTTGGTTATAATCTATCTACCTATCAAGGCTGGCTGAAAAAGAAAGAGAAAAATGACTCGGCAAAGCATCGCGCTTTATGCCTACGTATTCTCATCAGAGAATGAGAAATCAGAGTCAACGTAGTTCGGCTAACGGGGGAAGGTTGGGGAAGATTGCTCGCTAGGATATCGCATCCTATGCCTACGTACTTTCATCTGGTATGAAAGATCAGAGCAAACGTAGTTCGGGAAACTACGAGAAAAATGGCTCAACTAGGAGGGAGACTATCAAGTCCTACTGTTATCATGCCATGGATTCATCCTATGGTTGAGGTTTGAACAGGGAACTCCTAGATGTTGTCATGCATAGGTTTCAACCTAAAAGTCTATCATCAAATCCTTATCAAAGGAAATGAGAGTCCTAAGGGATCATGTCAATGATACACAGAAACAGACAAAAACATCAGCTTTAACAGTAAGATGCATGAAATGCAAGTGAGGGAGGAAATGTGTGCGGGGCTTCAGCCTCCACAAGCTCGTCTCAACCTCAAGCCAGTCATGAAATAACAGTAATCATACTGAAAACAATCAACATGCTATCAAGCAATATACAGATAAAGGAAATGAAGTGCCATCAGACAAACAAAACACACATGCTTGAGAAAGAATCATCTACTCTCTAATCCTAACCCTAATCACAGAATCTGAACAAATCTAAGCAAAGCTCTCAAGCAAAACTCTAAACAAGAGAAAACAATCCCAGTCTTCAAGCTTCAGAACAAGCTTACCAAAGAAAGGGAGCTAAGCAAGCAGACTCATAGTGTCTTCCTCAGGAAAGCACTAGGAGGTGTATACTCAGGAATCATATCCTATGTGGCTCAACCACTGTGATCAGTTTACATTCCTCCTCAGGAGAAATTAAACTCACAAGCAGGCTCCAACATCACTGGATATTTAGGAAATCCTATTTGAACTAGTGGAACTAAGTGAATAGACTCATAGGACCTTCCTCAGGAAAGTACTAGGAGGCTTCCACTTAGGAGTTGCATCCTATGTGGCTCAACAACTGTGATCAGTTTACATTCCTCCTCAGGAGAAATTAAACTCACAAGTTGGCTCCAACATCATTGGATACTTGAGAAATCCTAGATAAACTAATGGAACTAAGTGAATAGACCCATAGGACCTTCCTCAGGAAAGTACTGGGAGGCTTCCACTTAGGAGTTGTATCCCATGTGGCTCAACAACATGTGATCAGTTTACATTCCTCCTCAGGAGAAATTAAACTCACAAGTTGGCTCCAACATCATTGGATACTTAAGAAAGAGGTGAGAAGAAAGAATGAAAGTCATTCATAGTGCCTTCCTCAGGAAAGTACCATGAACTTCCTTCAAACTTCAGGATCTCAAACCTCACAGACAGGGAACAAGCCAAGCTCTGGGTCTCTGAGTCTTGATCTACAATCTTCTCTTCCATCATGCTCTTCAACAAGATTTTCAAGGCAACACAAGCCCCACAACAAATTCCCCACAATGAACCCCAAAGATGAACAGATAACCACAGGGGAGACAAAATCATCAGGCAACTTCAGAAAATACCTAAAAATACTAAACTAATGGGGAAAAATCTACCAAATATTCACAAGGGTCCTCAACACCTACTCATAACATCTACATAGGCCTCTACCTAAAAATCAAGACAAGACTTGCTCAAAGAAAGTGATTCATCACCTAAACACAATCTAAACCCTAATTAGGATACCCTACATCTACCCTAATTAAACTAATCAAGATTTAATTCTAAAATCCTAGAAAAAATCCTATGGGGAACTATGATTCATCATCTAATTGCACAAAAAAAGAATGGATTAAAAACCCTAAGGGAAGGTTCTAAAACAATTCCTACAAAATCAAATACCAAATTAAGACTATTAAAAAGCTATTTATTTGGAAAATCTATTAAAAATATTAAACCTAAAAATAAAATCTCATTTTTATTTTTATAATTTTCTACACATTTTCATCTAATCATAGAAAAAAGAAGCATTAAAAAATCATTTTTTATCAATTTTTAATGAATTTTCAAAGACAGAAAAAATATTGAAAGAAAATAAAAGAATTAAAATGAATTAAAGGGAGGGGGGGTGCAACAAGTAACTCACGCTAGTTAAAAATAAATGGGCCAGCAAAGAAGGGGGGTGGGGATAGCACATAAGCCCAGAACGCTGGTTAATGAAACGCGGCGTTTCATTGAATTTAAAATTTCCCTCTCACTCTCAGATTGAACCAAGGCCGTTGGATCAACATAATAAGTCAGACTTTGGGACCAATCTAGTGGCTCTCCTTCATCGTCCCAAAATCAAACTAGGGTTTTCAGAACCCTCCTTCCCTGCCCTAATCTTCGAGCTCCTCTATCTCCCTCCACACGCCATGGTTTCACTCGATTCAAAAACAAAAATTGCTCTACTAAATGAGAGGAATAAAATGGTACGAGTGGTTCTTCTTAATTCCTCTTGAATAATCCAAACAGAAGACCTCAATGTCTTGGTACAACCATGTTCAACTGATATCAATCTTCACCAAACTTCAGTCTAATGGTCTACAGATGTTCTATGTGCTATGCTCATTAATCTGACCTAACTCATATTACCTAAAACGCCCTAAACAACTAATTCTTGAAGATTAAAGATTCCTACACCTGTCACAAACCATCATGGATCGTGCCCTAATTCATGGGAAAGAATCATCTACCCTAGTGCATCATTTCTGTATCTATGAAACTAACTAAAACTCAATAATTTAGGAGATAGAAGGTGAAGAAGAAACCTGTCAAGAAGTTATGGTGGAGTGATGTAGAGCACGATTCAAGCCTTGGAATTGCTTCTAGATGATCCTTGGATGATCACCAATCTTCTGTTTGCAATGGTTGTGAAGGAGATGGCTGGTAGTGCAAGATATCTTGGATTGCTTGAACTTGAAGCAAGAGCTTTAATGGCTATCTCTCTCTCTCTCTCCTCTGACTTGACTCAAGTTTCACCAACCCTGAACACAATGAGGACCATCCTTCTTATAATAATCATTGGATGTGTCTAGATTCATCTAGAATGTGATGGAAACTTCTTGAAATTCTCATGTGATGACAAGTTGGTTATCTCATATCTCATATGTTATGCCTTGCCATTTTGTCTCAAAATGTCCTTATGTGAGACATTGAGAAGGGATGAGTGAAAAACAAGTTCATTTTTGGCTTGTGTAGGGTTTTTCAACATTGCCTTCTTTTTCAAGTAATAACTTTTCAAAGCATCACCCATTTTTAGACCTCAAATGAAAATTCTAGCTAAACCAATGTTCTCAAAATGGTTTTTCCAATCAAAATGATATATTGGATGACCTATTTTGGATTTGTGGATCTCCCAAATCACTTTTCAATTTCAACTTTTCAAAGTTATAAGCCTTTTTTAGTTCATTTTTGACCAATCATGTAATCTTGTGCTCTGAGCTTTTCCAACAATTTGTGACCTTCTTTCTAGACTTAAAATCACATTTTGAGCAACTTTCATGTTTTGAGTTTTTCCATTTGAGGCTTGGAAATAGGAGTTTTAGGCATTGGCTAAAATGACCTATAACTGACAAATGACCAAAATACCCCTGTCTTGTTCAAACCATAAGTTGAGTTCCACAAATCCTATCAAGGACTTCTACCACTCAAATTAAAGCTAAGAAGATGCCCTTCAACATTCATGTTGACCAAGAAATCATAGGAATCCTCCTACTAGGGCAAAAGTTGTCTGCAAGTTGGGTGACTTTCAAGGACCCAGATTCACACACCTCTGCTGACCTGTAATTTGTCAAAACCATAACTTGAGCTCTGTAACTCCTATCAAGGACTTCCACCACTCAAATTAAAGCTAAGAACAAGCTCTACAACATTCATGTTGTGGGGAAGATGATATATCAATCACATCTAGAGCTAAAACTGCCTGGAAAACAAGGATCAAACTAGGGTTTTCTCACTGACAATCCTCAGAAACCCTAGCTCAAAACTTCTCAAACTCCTCAATCATGATGAGTTAGCCTAGGAATCATCTTTATAACATCTCTATACATCATTCCATGATCTCATGGCCCTGGGATTAGGTCTCAACCTTCTCCAAATTTTCAGTTGACCTAGGGTTGACCCAGTCAAAACCCTAATTCTACCATTCATGGTTGAATCTTCTGAACTCTTGCATAATGACTTCTCTGGGCTTCATGATGGCTCTCAAGACATCTCATAGGCTTTCCCAAAACATCAAGTTCTTTCTCAAAGTCTCAGAATCATCTGGGGGGCACCCACAACTCTCAAGCTATGAAGCATACAACCCTGGTTTCAACCCACTCCTCTGAGGATCTCTTGAACTTTCTGATGAAGGTATCCATTTTCAAACACTCAATGAATAAATAATTGTTGGTCAAATTTTGGGGTGCAACAACGACGAGACAGGAAGAAAAGAGCATGCGATTTACTACTTGAGTAAGAAGTTTACTGAATGTGAATCTCGATATTCCATGCTTGAAAAAACTTGTTGCGCGCTAGCCTGGGCTGCCAAGCGTTTGAGGCAATACATGCTGAATCATACAACAATGCTCATCTCGAAGATGGATCCTATCAAATATGTATTCGAAAATCAGGCATTATCGGGGAGAATTGCCCGCTGGCAGATGGTTTTGACCGAATACGACATCCAGTATGTCTCGCAGAAGGCTATAAAGGGGAGTGTATTGTCGGAATACTTAGCAGAGCAGCCTATTGAGGATTACCAATCGATGAGGTTTGATTTTCCTGACGAGGATATCATGTACCTAAAGATGAAAGATTGTGAAGAGCCGTTGCCAGACGAAGGACCAGAATTGGGTTCCAAATGGAAGTTGATCTTTGACGGAGCTGTAAACGCCTACGGTAGCGGAATAGGGGCAATCATCACTACTCCACACGGGTCGCATATCCCATTTACTGCTCGATTGACCTTTCCAGTTACCAATAATGAAGCCGAATACGAAGCTTGTATCATGGGGCTTGAAGAGGCCATTGATTTGCGAATCAAAAATCTAGATGTATACGGAGACTCAGCTCTGGTGGTGAATCAAATAAAAGGAGAATGGGAGACACGTCAGCCTAATTTGATACCATACATGAATTATGCAAGGAGATTGTTGCCTTTATTTGACAAGGTTGAATTGCATCATGTACCGCGAGTGGAGAATCAGATGGCTGACGCCCTGGCCACTTTGTCTTCCATGTACAAAGTCAACTTCTGGAATGAGGCTCCCAGAATTGTTATCTCTCGGCTTGACAGACCTTCCTTCGTATTTGCCATTGACGAGGTGTCTGATGATAAACCGTGGTATTTTGATATCCTTAATTTCCTGAAGAACAAAGAGTATCCGGCTGGGGCATCCAGTCACGATCAGAAGACTCTCAGGAGATTGGCGGGTAATTTCTACCTGAATCCGGACGGTGTCTTATACAGAAGAAATCACGACCTGGTGCTGCTACGTTGTGTAGACGGAAAAGAGGCGAAGCTGCTCATGGAGGAAATACATGAGGGTACCTTTGGTACGCATGCAGGTGGGCATGCTATGACGAGGAAGCTGCTGCGGGCAGGTTATTTTTGGCTAACTATGGAGACTGATTGTTTCAAGTTTGCGAGGAAGTGTCACAAGTGCCAAATATATGCAGACAAGATTCATGTGCCTCCGAGTCCTCTGAATGTGATGTCATCGCCATGGCCATTCTCGATGTGGGGAATCAATATGATTGGAAAGATCGAGCCGACAGCTTCTAACGGGCACCGGTTCATTCTGGTAGCGATTGATTACTTCACCAAATGGGTGGAAGCGGCATCTTACGCAAATGTGACTAAGCAGGTGGTAGCCAGATTCATCAAGAGAGATATCATTTGCAGATATGGAATCCCCGAGCGGATAATCACTGACAACGGTTCAAACCTGAATAACAAAATGATGAAGGAGCTCTGTCAGAATTTCAAGATCAAGCATCACAACTCCTCCCCTTACCGACCCAAGATGAATGACGCTGTTGAAGCGGCCAATAAGAATATAAAGAAGATTGTCCAGAAGATGGTGGTGACCTATAAGGACTGGCATGAGATGCTACCTTTTGCTTTGCACGGTTATCGTACGACGGTACGCACATCAACCGGGGCAACCCCGTTCTCGTTGGTATATGGAATGGAAGCAGTGCTACCACTGGAAGTTGAGATTCCTTCTCTGAGAGTACTACGAGATGTCCAACTAGACGAGGCAGAATGGGTGAAAGACAGGTTGAACCAGCTGAGTTTAATGGATGAGAAGAGGCTAGCTTCTCTAGCATACGATCGTTTGTACCAGAGCCGAATGAAGAAAGCATATGATAAGAAGATACGTCCTCGGAGCTTTCAGACGGGCGACCTTGTGCTGAAAAGGATTCTCCCGCCACAGGCAGATCACAGGGGCAAGTGGACCCCCAACTACGAAGGGCCATACGTTGTCAGAAAAGTCTTTTCAGGAGGGGCTTTATTGTTGTCCACCATGGACGGTGAAGACTTTACGTCGCCTGTGAATTCGGACGCAGTTAAAAAGTACTTTGCTTGAAATTGACCCGCTGGACAGAAAAAAGAGAGTCCAGGCAAAAATGGGGCATCCTGGCGAACCAAAAACAGAATGAAAGGTTCGGGCAAAAGTTAGGGATAAAATTGAAAAAAAATGTACACCCGCGAAGTTGAAAACCTACACTGGGCAGCTTCGGCAAAAAAGGGTATCCCGATGAACTGAAAACCCGTAAAGGGCGGTTCACGCAAAAGTTAGGGATTTGAAAAGCAAATGACTGCGGTCCGAATTTGATACTGCAGTGAGCATTGGTGCGGGAGAACATACTTGAGGGGTCGATTATCAGATACAATCTCTTCGAAAGTGTGAATACTGGGAAAGCATTAGAGTCGGGCGAGTCATAGGAGGATCAGTTCATGATGTTCGTCTGCATCCCGTTGCCGACATGTGTACAAATTTGATTTGTCATTATATTTATGCTTCTTGTGCATACTTGTATATTTGTTGTGCGTAGCTTCCTCTTTTCAGGAGTTACATCCCGTGTACAAAACTCTGCCCATTTAGGGGCCCAATCAATAAAACATTTATTCAGTACTTGATGCTGGTTCTTTACTGTTTTGTACATGATAAACGCCTAGGTTTAATGAAACTAGCGTGTGTATAACGTTGAATTAACGTTGAATGAAACTAGCCCTTGCCAATAATTGCTAAAACTTTGAATTAACTGAAAATAATGTCACTAACGCTGACCTGAATAGATTTGGTTGCGTAGACTTGTCTTGGCTTGTTTTGCAGGGTTCGTAGCCGTATGAAGTGGACGATCAAAAGATTGCAGTATGGACCAGAAGCTTGTAACGAAAGACTCGATCCCCACGCAGGTCGCGCTTCTGAGATGACAATGTTCCTTACTGAAGAAGGATCAAATTCCCCAGCTAGTCGTAGCTTATCCAAAGGACATTCTCCAGCAAAGTCGTTTGCTCTCAGCAGAATTGATGATTCCAATATCAAAGGCAGTATTCAGACAGTGTGGTGTCCCCCAAAAGGGTTCCCCTATCTCAAGCAGAGTGGTTTAGCCTCAGAAGATTAACGTTTCCAACTCGTGAGCTGTACTTAGACAGTCTACCCTTCCCAGCAAGGTCATTTACTCTCCCCCAGCGGGGTCAGTTGATTTTTTCCCAAGAGAATCGTTTCGTCCCCAGCAGAGTTCTCTTTCCAGCAAGTGTTTTCTTTCCTCCCAGTGGAACTCGAAGATTAAGACTCTCCCCGGCAGAGTTGGTTGTGTGCCCTGGCATTTATTTTGTCAGAATACCGTGTGATACCCTTTCACTCCCCAGCAGAAGTCCAATCAGGATTGGCGCATTCAATTATCCCTCAGCGAAGTTGGCTTCACTCTTCCAGCATTTATTTTGCTGGAATAATGTTGTGGCACCTGGTTACCCCCAGCGGAGTTGGCATTATCTTCAGCATTTATTTTGCTGAAGCGGTTTCTGTATCCCAGCAGTTCGAGTCTGCATTTGCATCGGCATATAGTGTCATACTTGCATCCACCAAATAAAAAATGCGTAGCATTTCCCTGTCGTACGGAGCATTACGCCATTTTCGAACATACGCATTTTTGAAACATAAATCAGGTTGGTTAACCTTTTGTTTTCAGGTGTGTTTTCTTAGCAGGAGTGTGGAGTTCTAGCTTGGATCTGCGACCAAATATTCGAGGTCTCGCCGTGAGACGTGTGATGATACGGTTCATCTTACTATTTTTCCCACAGAGTTATTAGGTTAAGTTTCTCTTTGTCCCCGAACAGAGTTATTTGTTTAAATTTCTCTTGTTCTCCCTGCCAGAGTTGCTTGTTGAAGTTTCTCTAGTCCAGCCTGAAGGAAAATTGCGATCTAAACGCAGCGGAAAACAAAAATTTTCCTTTAGTGATCCTTACGAATGAGCATGGTCAGTGATAGAATCGTTACCTCTTTGTGGCGATTCAGATCTTTGATGCAGCGATCACAAGCGTTGATGAAGTGCAACGCCTCTACTCAGTCCACACGAACAGCTTCCGGTCACAGTGCTAGCTGCTTACGAACGGAATTATTTGAGTGAGAAAAGAGAATCAAAAACGAAATTGCATCAAGTGAAAGCTTCATCACAAGGGTTCCTTTTATAGACTCTCTTATGGGCTGCGGGCTAAAACCCTAATTCACATGATCCATAATAATATTATATATTATTATAATAACTATTATTATAATAAATATATTTATTTTATTATTATTTTATAACCATTATAAAATAACAATAATTATTATTATATTATCCGAATTTCTATTTTTCACTTAAGTGCACCGTACCTTACGGTGTTCCTTTGATTTCTCTATCTCTCATCAAACTGTCCTTATGTGTGTGACCCTGTAGGATTTCGTAACGTTGGTAATTATATTAAATTATATATATTTAACATAATAAACAGTAAGCGGTATCTAGCAACACATCACTGCTACCCAAGTCACGAAAATGTCATGTGATCTGACAAAACCTTTTTCGTGATAATATATGTTTGTACAATTACCCTTTTGCCCCTATGTCTATATTGAACACAAGGCATACACTGTGTCATCCTTGTCCAGTTCAATATTGGGCCCTTAGACATTTCTCCTGTTATGCAGGATTGGCAAATTCCATCTAGGACACTCATGTCCCTCAGCATGCTTCGTGGAATGCCCATCAACTGTCTTTATGATCATCCAGTTACGGATAATGTTTGATCAGCAATAAAGCACCCGACTCTACATCTAGGGTCCATAGTGGTTTCAGGTCGAAGGGTGGTAATACACCATTATCACCATGAGAATAACTTATGACACTTTGCATAACATACTATGTAGTATTCTCATTGCGGGTCAATCCGGTATAAATATTACTCCTAATATTTATACCTATGTCAAGACTTGATAACTCTTTATCCATGATCCATGAGATGTGATCATCAGTCTATCTTCATAATAGTCTCAATGCTTTTAATGTTATCCCACTTTGCAATAAAGCTTGACTACGGATATTTTAAGAATAATGTCTTTATGTTTAATGGGATCTCATGATTAAGTCACACTTAACATTTCATTAAACAGACTAACTATTCTAGGGACTTTATTATTCTGAAAGACAAACATAATAAAGAAATGCCTTTTATTATTAAACGAATAATCTGATACAAGTACCAAAAAGTATTGGCCTCTAGGGCTTACACCAACAATCTCCCACTAGCACTAGAGCCAATTAGGCATACCCTTAATACCCATAGATCTAGTATGACCATCATGCTTCTGTTGCGCAAGAGGCTTTGTTAATGGGTCAGCGATATTATCAAGTGTAGGTACTCTGCATATCTTCACATCTCCCCGATCGATTATCTCTCGAATGAGGTGATAACGCCTAAGTATGTGTTTGGATCGTTGGTGAGATCTAGGCTCCTTAGCTTGTGCGATAGCACCATTGTTATCACAATATAAACCAATGGGATCCACAATGCTAGGGACTATGCCAAGTTCACTAATGAACTTCTTGATCCAAACAGCTTCCTTTGCTGCATTTGAGGCAGCAATATACTCGGCCTCAGTTGTAGAATCAGCAACTGTTTCTTGCTTTGAACTTTTCCAGCTCACAGCGCCACCATTGAGACAGAACACATAACCAGATTGTGATCTAAAATCATCCTTATCTGTCTGGAAGCTAGCATCAGTGTAACCAATTACATCAAGCTCTTCCTGACCTCCATATATCAAGAATGAATCCTTAGTCCTTCTCAAGTACTTAAGGATATTCTTGACAGCTACCCAGTGAGCATCACCGGGATCAGATTGGTACCTACTCGTTGCACTTAATGCATACGAGACATCTGGTCGAGTACATAACATGGCATACATGATAGATCCTATTGCAGATGCATATGGAATCTTATTCATGCGATCCCTTTCTTCCTTAGTTGAAGGGGATTGTGTTTTTGATAAACACAGACCATGTTGCATAGGTATGAATCCTTTCTTGGAATCATGCATATTAAAGCGTCTCAACACTTTATCTATGTATGTACTCTGACTTAGGCCAAGCAGTTTTTGTGATCTATCTCTATAGATCCTAATTCCTAATATATAGGCTGCTTCACCTAGGTCTTTCATAGAAAAACAATTCCCTAACCAAGTTTTCACTTGTTGCAAGGTAGGGACATCGTTTCCAATGAGTAATATGTCATCTACATATAATACCAGAAACACGATCATGCTCCCACTAACCTTCTTGTAGACACAAGGTTCATCTTCATTTTTGATGAATCCATATTGTCTTACGGTTTCATCAAAACGAAGATTCCAGCTTCTGGAAGCTTGCTTCAATCCATAGATTGATCGCTGTAACTTGCATATCTTTTGGGCATCTTGTGGTATGTCAAATCCTTCAGGTTGTGTCATGTACACATCCTCAAGAAGATTCCCATTAAGGAAAGCAGTTTTGACATCCATCTGCCATATTTCATAATCATGATATGCAGCGATGGCAAGTAAAATCCGAACAGATTTAAGCATTGCAACTGGTGAAAAGGTTTCATCATAGTCAACCCCATGAATTTGTTTATAGCCTTTTGCAACCAGTCTTGCTTTATAGGTATGTACCTTACCATCCATGTCAGTCTTCTTCTTGAAGACCCACTTGCATCCTATAGGGTTAACTCCTATAGGAGGTTCTACCAAGGTCCAAACCTGGTTTGTGTACATGGAATCCATTTCAGATTTCATGGCTTCTAGCCACTTCTCAGACTCAGGACCAGTTATGGCCTCTTTGTAGGTCACAGGCTCATCTTGATCCATGAGTAATACATCACCCTGATCACTTATGAGATATCCATATCTCTCAGGTTGGTGACGTATCCTGCTTGACCTACGCTGGTCTTGTTCTTCTTGAGCAGGTTGCTCTTCCACAACTACTTGTGTTTCCCGCTCTAGTTCCTCCATAGGTGTTTCAATGTTTTGTGATTCTTGAATTTCTTCAAGCTCTATTTTCCTCCCACTGTTTCCTTTGGAAATAAAATCCCTTTCCAGAAAGACTCCAGTTCGAGCGACAAACACTTTGCCCTCAGAAGGATTGTAGAAGTAATATCCTCTTGTTTCTTTAGGATACCCCACAAATAAGCATTTGTCAGATTTGGGCTCAAGCTTGGTTGAAATTTGTCGTTTGACGTAAACCTCGCAACCCCAAATCTTCATGTAAGACATATGTGGTTTCTTACCACTCCATATTTCATATGGTGTCTTATCAACCTTTTTGGATGGAACACGGTTAAGTGTGTAAGCTGCTGTTAATAATGCATGTCCCCAAAAGGAGTTTGGAAGATCGACGTGACTCATCATGGATCGGACCATGTCTAACAAGGTTCGATTTCTTCTCTCAGATACACCATTCCATTGTGGTGTTCCAGGAGGAGTAAGTTGGGATAGAATCCCATACTCTTTTAGATGGTCATCAAATTCTAGGCTTAAATATTCACCGCCTCGATCTGATCGAAGAACTTTAATATTCTTACCTAGTTGGTTTTGTACTTCATTCTTGAATTCCTTGAACTTTTCAAAGGACTCAGATTTGTGTTTCATTAAATACACATATCCGTATCTACTGAAGTCATCAGTAAAAGTGATGAAGTACTGAAAACCTCCTCTGGCTGGTATGTTCAGTGGTCCACATACATCAGTATGTATGAGTGCCAAAAGATCATTAGCCCTTTCACCTTTTCCTGTGAATGGGGATTTTGTCATCTTTCCAATTAAACAAGATCTGCATGTCTCGTATGATTCATAATCAAAAGAGTCCAAGAGTCCATCTTTATGGAGTTTGGAAATGCGTTTCTCATTTATGTGGCCTAATCGACAGTGCCAAAGGTAAGTTGGATTCAACTCATTAGGTTTCAACCTTTTAGTATTAATGTTATAAATTGGCATTTCAAGATCAAGGACATATAGTCCATTATTCATTTTTGCAGTAGCATAGAATATATCATTCAAATAAATGGAGCAACAATTGTTCCTTATTATGAATGAAAAACCAAACTTGTCCAAACAAGAAACGGAAATAATATTCCTGCTAATTGCAGGTACATAATAACAGTTCTCTAACTGAATTATTAAACCACTAGGTAAAGTTAAAACATAAGTTCCTACAGCTAAAGCAGCAACCTTTGCTCCATTGCCAACTCGTAGGTCAACTTCACCTTTTGCCAAATTTCTACTCCTTTTTAGTCCCTGCACATTAGTACAAATGTGAGAACCGCATCCAGTATCTAATACCCATGATGCAGAAGTAGATAAATTAATTTCAATAACAAAAATACCTGAATTTGAAGTCTCTACTCCATTATTCTTATCTTCCAGGTACTTTGGGCAATTTCTCTTCCAATGTCCGGTCTTACCGCAATGGAAGCAAGTGCCCTCCTTTGCTATTCCTCCACTAGGCTTCAAAACAGGAGGAGTGGGTTTGGGTTTGGCAACTTCCTTGCCTTTCCCTCTACCACCCTGTTTGATGGGCCTCTTGTTCTGTTTCTTTCCATTACTGACCATCAGAATGGATTTCCCTTTTGTCTTCATATTCTGCTCAGCAGTTCTCAACATGCCTAGCAGTTCTGGAAGACTTTTGTCCAAGTCATTCATATTGAAATTCAGGACAAACTGACTGAATCTCTCTGGCAACGATTGCAAGA
The DNA here is from genome assembly GCA_963859935.3 of Lathyrus sativus. NCBI lineage: Eukaryota > Viridiplantae > Streptophyta > Magnoliopsida > Fabales > Fabaceae > Lathyrus > Lathyrus sativus. The sequence goes on from CAWUDS030002952.1 coordinate 16,423, forward strand.
TCAGATCAATCGCAAGTTCCTTTCCAAGGGGAAACCCTAATCTGTCAAGGTTCTCCACATACCCAATCATCTTGAGTACATGGGGACTTACAGGGGCTCCCTCAGCTAACTTGCTGTTAAAAAGGGACTTTGAAACCTGAAACCTCTCATTTCTTGCTTGCTCTTGATAAAGCGTTTTCAGATGTCCGATCATATCGAACGCAGACATGTTCTCGTGTTGCTTTTGCAACTCAGAGTTCATGGTAGCAAGCATGAGGCAAGCGGTTTCATTGGCATCATCGAAATGCTTCTTATAAGCATCTCTTTCTGCCTTTGGTGCAGAACTAGGAGGTTCCTCCTCAGGAACTGGTGTCTCCAAGACATACAGCTTCTTATCGTGCTTGAGGACAATCCTCAGATTACGGTGCCAATCCAGGAAATTTGTCCCAGACAATTTTTCCTTATCTAGGATGGATCGCAAAATATTGTTCGATGTGTTTGTTGTCATGGTAATCTACAAGAGAAATATGAAAATATAAGTATCATTAAAACAACATATTTAATTAGGCCTTTAATCAAATATGCTCCCACTATTTTATTCAAAACAAATGACCCTCATCATTTGATTCGGAAAATCCCGTTGGAAGACTTTCTAGTGGGTCGAGATCCATGTTTCACTTTGTTTTAAGTCAGCGTTAGGCTGATTACACAAAACTAAGTTATTTAGGTAGGAACTCCTTCCAATTGTATCTCATACAACTCTCGAATATTTTCAATTGGGTGAATAACTCCTTATTCTGATCCATCACATGAATCATTCCCAATTCTTGCTTCTAAACATATATAATCTTATTATAATTTGTTTAGTTAAGTTTGACCCATTGTTTTAGCAATTGGATATTACAATTATCCCATCACACCTTACTAATATAGAACATGCACCTCGCGTAGGCGAAACCTACAATGCTCGATACTAGTCTTGATGAGTGCTAAAAATTGGAAAGCATAAACTTAATATTTAATTTTGAGGGAATTTGTTATTAGTTTGATCTCACCGGCTTAACATGCAAAACGTCTCTCACATGCATCAACATACAAGTACATGCATCAACATACATATAAAAAGATACAATTATGGCCCCTAACGCAATTGTTCTCTCAAGCCAATGAGAGAACCTAAGCTAACCTAATAACGATCTAAGCTTCTCCAAGCATGATCTCCAAGGTTATCCTCCTTTAATATTGAATACTTCCTTTTTTTTTCATAACATAATATTACATTACATATAAGAAAACTCGTTTTACATACGAGGGAGTGAGATGAGAAAAGAAGTTACATAAAGAGATTGAGAGAGAGGCACGACACGCAGGCCGTATTCAAAAATCCCAAAACAAAACTAAGGCCATAACTGATCACCACAAATAAATAATAATAAACACACTTTTATTATTAGTTTAAAATTCCGATAATTAAATAAACTAAATTAAATTTCGACTGATTGATCACACTTTGCAGACTTAGCCGGGGGTTCCGCTGCCCGGTCAGCGGACGGTGGTTCCGCTGACCGTTCAGCGGACGGGGGTCAAGGGGGCAGCGCCCCCTTGCGGGGTTGTTAGGGGCAGCGCCCCAGCGAAAATTTTTATGAACACTTCATTGTATTTCACGTCGTTTCCTGCACAACTTTTGTGCATTTACGACCCCAACCGGAAAAGTCTGCGGCAATACAACACTTGTACTGCCATTAATCCTAATGCAACAATTTCATGCCGTCAAACACAACTCGATTGATAACTCAATATGATAGATCAACATATCATTGCTTCACCATACTAACGTCGGATTCCGAAGCGAATGAAAGTGATGATCTTTCAAAAGAATTACAATCCTTATGTGATTGAATGGATGAAATCAAAACAGTATATCCCATATACCATCTTTGCATCAGAATTTCTTATATCTTATATAAAAGTGATCGATCTAATTGTGTAACCTATGGATGATCAATGTATCGCACAACTTCACCATACTAATGTCGGATTCCGAAGCATAATCAACATCAATCATCCAAATCGTACACAACAGATGCCAAATTTAATTAATCGTTTATTGTTAAATTCATTCTGTGTTTTAATCGAATCAAATACAGAAAAGACGGAAATTTAACAGCTATCAGATCCATGGTTTCGTAAGTGGCTCTGATACCACTGAAGGAAAATTGCGATCTAAACGCAGCGGAAAACAAAAATTTTCCTTTAGTGATCCTTACGAATGAGCATGGTCAGTGATAGAATCGTTACCTCTTTGTGGCGATTCAGATCTTTGATGCAGCGATCACAAGCGTTGATGAAGTGCAACGCCTCTACTCAGTCCACACGAACAGCTTCCGGTCACAGTGCTAGCTGCTTACGAACGGAATTATTTGAGTGAGAAAAGAGAATCAAAAACGAAATTGCATCAAGTGAAAGCTTCATCACAAGGGTTCCTTTTATAGACTCTCTTATGGGCTGCGGGCTAAAACCCTAATTCACATGATCCATAATAATATTATATATTATTATAATAACTATTATTATAATAAATATATTTATTTTATTATTATTTTATAACCATTATAAAATAACAATAATTATTATTATATTATCCGAATTTCTATTTTTCACTTAAGTGCACCGTACCTTACGGTGTTCCTTTGATTTCTCTATCTCTCATCAAACTGTCCTTATGTGTGTGACCCTGTAGGATTTCGTAACGTTGGTAATTATATTAAATTATATATATTTAACATAATAAACAGTAAGCGGTATCTAGCAACACATCACTGCTGCCCAAGTCACGAAAATGTCATGTGATCTGACAAAACCTTTTTCGTGATAATATATGTTTGTACAATTACCCTTTTGCCCCTATGTCTATATTGAACACAAGGCATACACTGTGTCATCCTTGTCCAGTTCAATATTGGGCCCTTAGACATTTCTCCTGTTATGCAGGATTGGCAAATTCCATCTAGGACACTCATGTCCCTCAGCATGCTTCGTGGAATGCCCATCAACTGTCTTTATGATCATCCAGTTACGGATAATGTTTGATCAGCAATAAAGCACCCGACTCTACATCTAGGGTCCATAGTGGTTTCAGGTCGAAGGGTGGTAATACACCATTATCACCATGAGAATAACTTATGACACTTTGCATAACATACTATGTAGTATTCTCATTGCGGGTCAATCCGGTATAAATATTACTCCTAATATTTATACCTATGTCAAGACTTGATAACTCTTTATCCATGATCCATGAGATGTGATCATCAGTCTATCTTCATAATAGTCTCAATGCTTTTAATGTTATCCCACTTTGCAATAAAGCTTGACTACGGATATTTTAAGAATAATGTCTTTATGTTTAATGGGATCTCATGATTAAGTCACACTTAACATTTCATTAAACAGACTAACTATTCTAGGGACTTTATTATTCTGAAAGACAAACATAATAAAGAAATGCCTTTTATTATTAAACGAATAATCTGATACAAGTACCAAAAAGTATTGGCCTCTAGGGCTTACACCAACACAGCCAGCGGATTATTTTCTTCAAATTTGTGGTTACGTCAGCATCAAAGGGTTTCATGAATCAGAATTTCAGAGGCTGCAGAACAGGCGTCCGGTAGTTTGGTTTCCAAATATCCCCAGTAGGGTCCGCCTCAAAGTCGCTGTCACGTCAGTGCTAAAAGGTTTGTGGGTTGGGACCAATGGAGTTAGTTACTGTGGAGATAAGCAGAGAAACTGTATTCAGAGTATCTTCCCGTAGGAACAGACGAATGTATTTTCTTACTGGTTGACAGGAGTATTTCCCCGGAGTCGTCAAAATTTTATTGCCTATATTGATAGGAGTTCCTCGCGTTGACGAGATATGAGTCCTGACGTGGACAATTTATTCCTATATTGACGGGATTTCTTCGTGCTAAAGAAATGGGTGTCCTAACGTGGATAAATTTATTTCCTCGGGTTGACAAGATGTGCTAGTCCTAACGTGGACAGATTCGATTTCTCGGTATTGATGGAATGTGAAGTCCTGACGTGGACAAGTTTTATTTCCTCAGCGGGTCGAAGATGTGAGTCCTGACGTGGACAAATCAAGACGAGATGTATTCCTAACATAGACAATTTATTCCTAACGTGGAAAGGGTATTCCTAACGTGGAAAGGTTATTCCTAACGTGGAAAGTTTATTCCTAACGTGGAAAGTTTAGTCCTAACATGGACGATTTATTCCTCACGTGGAAAGGTTATTCCTAACGTGGACAGTTTATTCCTAACGTGGAAAGTTTATTCCTAACGTGGACGATTCATTCCTGACGTGGACAATTCATTCCTATGTTGATAGGATCCCCTCGTGATGATGAAAGGCAGACGAGTCATCCCCAGTGAAGTCGCCGAGATGTTTCCGTGTTGACGGCAGGTGGAGTCCTGACGTGGACAAGTTTTAGTTGAGATTTCTTCGTGTTGACGAAACAGGCGTCCTAACATGGACAAAGTTCTATTCCTGTGTTGTTGAGATGTGAGTCCTGACGTGGACAAATTTGGGTATTCGTGGTTTGACAAAATTTGGGTCCGGATGTGGACAAGGTTACTACTGTGACAACAGAGTCTTTATTCGTGTTGACGAATTTGTCTCTTCTTGGGTTGATAAGGTTAGTCCAGTTGTGGACAGAGGTGTTTTGCGAAAAGTGTTCAGTACCTGTGGCGTTACATAGGTGGTTGAAGTTGAAATCAGAATTATCAGACGTCGGATCAGTTGTTGCCGTAACAACCAGATTCAGTTAGTGGATGTCGGTCCCCAAACAGTGGTGCAGTTTAATGCTGCGGTTGGCAAATTTCCGGGTTCTTAGTATTCAACCGTCTCGCACCTCGAATGTTTGAAGGTCGTTCGCTCTTCACCCAATCGGGTCCAAGTCGCTTGAATAGGGGCAGCTGTTGCACCCTAAAATTTGCTCAACCTACTTCACTTGGTTTATGTTTCAATTGCATTGTCATTTGCATATTAGGTCATGTACATGGTCTAATCATCTACATAGCATAGCATAGCAAGTTATCCAACAAGGGACCAAGTACTATTCTCATCTCTATGAGCCTATCAAGAGGTTATTGTTCAAATTCAACCTTAGCCAGGTCATCAGAAAGAAATTGAAATCTAAGAAGCCAGTGGATCAAGCAGTGGATCTCTCTCCTATCTTGAGTGTATTTGAAGATCATCAAAGAAGTTGTGAGCTGTGAATTGAGAGCATGGAGGGTATATAGACATCATGGAAGACATGGAGAGTCATTTTGAAAGAGAGGTAAGTCATGGATGTGATCACAAGAGTTGCAGTTGAAGACAGTCAACTAGGGTTTCATCTGGGTCAACCCTAGGTCAAATGATTGATTGAAAGGCATCAAGGTCTATTTGAGAGATGTGGGGTTCATCATTTGACATGTAGATATAGATGTGGTGTTGTGCCAAGGAGAAATCAAGAGAAATCAAGAAGAAGAGGAGTTTCTAAATTAGGGTTTCTGTGTAAAATCCCCTTGTTTAGGTCAAACTTCCAAGCAAGATAATTCAAAATGCAAGCTTCAAATGGATCCTTGGCCAACATGAAACTTGTAGAGGATATCAAGACCTTTAATATGAGTGGTGGAAGACATCAAGTAGATTTATAGAACTCAAGTTATGGTCCTTGCAAGTTACAGGTCATCTGAGGTATCTGAATTTTTGTCTGTGAAAGTTACTTGTCTTCCAAGCAACCTTTACCCCTCAAGGAGCTTTCAAATGGATTTCTGGTCAACATGAGAGTTGTTCCTCATTGTCTTATCTTTCTATAAAGGTATGGTATGCCTTCATATGATTTGTGTAACTTTACTTATGACCTTGGCAAGCAAAGGGTATTTTGGTCATTTGAGAATTACAGGTCATTGCAAGCCTATGCCCAAAACTCATACAAGGAAGCTTCAAATGAAAAACTTCACAACATCAAACTTGCTCCAAATGACATTTTGAGTCTAGAAAAGTGATCATGAAAGTTTGGAAAGGCTCATAGCTCAAGGTTCCAAATTTGGTCAATTAAAAGGTGAATTTAATGAATAAAAGTGACCTAAAAATGAGATTTTTCATAACATGGCCAAATGGGATGAAATTATAGGTCATTTTGATTGGAAAGAATGTTTTAAGAACATTGGAAAAAGTAGATTTTTGAGTTTAGTTCAAAGTTTGGAAGTTATACTAGTTGGCTTACAAAAGAAGTAACATATCCAAATTCACAAGGGATTTGAGTGCAAGAGGTTTCTAGCAAGTTCTAGAGGGTTCCATGAGCATCTATATATTGAGTAGAGTGGATCCAATCATTGGTTGGTGATTCATTTTGGTTGAAACTCATAGTTGCATCACATTCCTCAATTTTGCAAATTCATTCCAAACTCTATCAAATCTTCATCATCTTCCAAAATTCTTGATCCTGTCATCATCTATATTCATCATAGAGCAAGTTTCCATCAAGATCTGGTTGAATTGAAGCAGAATTCGTGTGCTACCAAGTGTATCATCCAAATTGCAAAAGGAAGTGGTTACAAGAATCCAAGGTGTTTAAGCAAGTGTTGTTGCATACAGAACCAAGAACCAAGTCCATTGATCAAGTCCTAAGTCTTGCTAGCTGTGAATCCAAGGATTTCTCCATCTGTTTTCAAGACTACACCAGGTTAGTTTTTCTATCGAATTGGTTAGAATTAGTTAGCATGATGTAGAATCTTTAGGTTAGAACTGTTAGGCATAGGTAGAGGATCATTTCCAATGAATTTGAGAGCTTTCCATGGAGTTTGACATTGAAGCACACCAACTGTTTGGGATCAGAATTCTCTTGATATGAAGTGTTAGCACTAGTTCTTTAGCTTAGGTTAATTAGTAATGTAAGGTGGTCATTTTGATGGCAAGAAACTGGAGTTTCATGAAGGTGGAAATTGGAGCATCCATGGAAGTAGAGCTATCGGGTTTGGCATGTTAGGGAGTTTCAGTGAAAACTAATGTTGTGGTTCTACTCAGCTTGTGAATTGGAGCAACTTTGCTCTTTACAGAATTGGATTTAATGGAGAGATGAAGGAGAACAAGGTGATGGAAGAGGGCTGAGAAAAGCTTCGTGCATGGAAGCTGGTTCATAAACCCTAGGGCTGGAGGTAGGAGACGACCTCCCAGCCGTTAGATAGAAGTAAGACTTTGACTCAGCGAATGCATCCAATGGCCAGGATTTGAAATTGAAACGCGAGGGAACTCTGAAATGCCAAAACGCGTCGTTTCATTAAACGAATCAGCTGGGCTTAAGGAATCCATTACTATCCACACCTCCACTATCAAGGCCCAACGGGATTTGAACTGTTTTTCTTACTTTCTGCACCGTTTTTGGTTTATTTCTTTTTGTGTTTTTTTTCTGATTAGCTGGGCCCAGACGCGCCTTGCTATGCGCACCCCCAGTCTGGGCCCATCATCCATTTTTCAATGCAAATAACTACTAATTGCACCCCTAATCAACTCTAATTCATTTTAATTTCATTCAATTTTTTTTAATTCTTTGAAAAATCATAACAAATTGAAAATTCCATATTTTTTAGTGGTTGTTTTTGCATCTTTTTTATATTTCTGTTAAGAAAATTGTCATGTAATAAAATTATCATTTTATTTTATTTTTGCATTTTTAGTATATTTTACTTTTAAATAGGTTTAAATGATGTTTAGTTTAACACTTGATATTGTTGATTTTAGTTTAGCTAAATCCTTGTATATTTTGGACCCATTCTTTTTAGAGTACTTCACTTAGGACTTTAATTTTCATATGAGATTTAATTCATGATTTTAGGATTTAATTCTAGATGGTTTGTTTAGGTGTGATTAGGAGAATCAAAATTAGAGTTTAGGTGTAACATAGGTGTGATAAATCCCTTCTTTTAGGAATTGTAGTTTGAATTTTGGGGTATGGGACTATAGGGGTATTATGGGTAAATAATAGATCCCTTAGAAAATATTAGACTTCCTCTATTCTACTATTACTATTAGTATATTTCCTGTATTGGCTTGATTGTGTGGTGTGCCCTCTCTAGGGTTATTATTTGACTGTGTGGGGTATTGGGCCTGCTTGGGGTTTGGGGTTTGAGCTGAAGACTGTGCTGATGAAGCCCATTGAATACTAAGAGAATGAAGACCAATTTCCAGAGTTGGTGAAGAGCATCTTGCTGGCAGCTGTTGAAGGTTATAGGGTCTAGGAGCTAGGCAGAGCTCTAGAGTAGAAAACTTGATTCACAAACATGGAAGGTCTTGTCTGCCTCCATTCTTTCTCTATGATTCAAAGTCTCTTTTAAATATCCACCTCCTTCCTTTGGAAGGATTAGTGAATATATTTAAAAGATAGAACTTTTGAGAGAAAATTGTCTGTATCATGTTAACAGTTAGTGAGCCACCCTTGGTAGGCAATTGACTGCTGATTATCTTGGAGAGTGAGACTTGAAGAAAAGCCCTGAAGACTGATGATAGGGACCTTGCTTGAAGGCTTTGAAGATGAAGACTGATGCTTGCTTGGAGCTTGTAGATGTTTGAAGATGACTTGAAGACAGATGTTGATGAAGATTGCTTTTTGCTGTTTATTTTTGCTGTTTATAATTCTTGATGTATTGTTTGAATTTCCCTGGCTGTATTGCTTGTTGTTTAACCTGTTAGGTTGAAAGTGAACCTTGTTCACTTTTGCCTGTTGTTTTCTAGGTTCGAGGTTGAGTGGGACTCCCTTGCCTCGCTTGTATTGCTGCATCCATGCATTTTACTGCTTTATTGTGTATATGCTATTGCTTCTGTTTCCGTTTATACCTTAGGATCTCTGTTTCTCTCTGAGCAAGAGAGGAGCATGATAGACATTAGGTCTTGACCCATGCATGATAACATTAGGTTAGTTTGATTCCCTTTGCAACTATAGGTTAGAGTTCTGTCTCTTCTTTCTCAAAACAAACAGAAAAACACAATGAATATTTCAAACACAATAAAAGACACTTCTTCCGTAAAAGAATGTGAACTCATCAAAACGTCACTTTTGTCCGCTTGGACTGCTAATCAGGAAAACCCTTTTTCATAAGGAGATAAAAACAATCAAGACAGACTTGTGTCGTGCGTGGCCCGAACTACGTTTGCTCTGATCTTTCATGCCGTATGAAAGTACGTAGGCATAGGATGCGATATCCTAGCGAGCAACCTTCCCCTCCTTTCCCGTAGGTAGGCGAACTACGTTGACTCTGATTTCTCATTCCAGACGGGAATACGTAGGCATAAAGTGCGATACTTTGCTGAGTCATTTTTCTTTTCTTTTTTACCCTTAACCCTTAGTTTAGATAGAAATAACGATTCGTACCAGAAAACAAGCGTGGATCCCGTCGAGTACGGCGGACGTGAGGGGTGCTAATACCTTCCCCTTGCGTAACCGACTCCCGAATCCAGGATTTGGTTGCGATGACCATTCCTTTCCCGTCTTTGCGGTAGGTTTACTTCGAGTGTTTCCTTTCCCTCCTTTGGGATAAATAACGCACGGTGGCGACTCTTCTGTCAGTCGGCGCCGATTTTTGCAGTAGCGACACAACCCTCTTGTCGACTTCGGTTTTTCACATACCCTTTTAATATTTTCATATAACGTTTAACAGGGTACATCCATCTCATATAAGCTGGTCCACACAGTTGTGTCTCTTTCACAAGATGAACAACTAGATGTACCATTAAGTCAAAATATGAGGGAGAAAAATACATTTCAAGCTCACACAAAGTAATAACTATTTCTTTTTGCAATGTTGGTAAGATCGCAGGATCGATCACCTTACTACAAATTGACCTGAAGAAAAAACACAATTGTGATGATTTGTAACGTTGATTCCATGAGGTTTTGATGATTCTATGATGACGTGATTCTTATGATTATTTTTATGAATGATGATGCACCTAATGAGATTATTATGAGGATGATATTGACGTGTGCATCATGCATTCATATGCATTCTGGACTTCGGTCCAGTGTTTGATTCTTGTGGTTTCAGTCTCATTGTGTGGATGTGAAGTATTTTGTTATGCTCCGATTCTTGTGTAGAATCGATCCTATTGTTGGGGATCTATGAGGGGTTGATGGTCTAGTGTCTATCTAATTTTGTTGAATTGGTACCACATGCATGAGTCTTGTTGCATTTGCATTTATGTGACAATTTGGTGTAATTTATGATGTTATGTCTTTTTGATGTTTCATTGATGATTATGATGATGTTAGATATGAAAATAACGTTATTTTATATATTGATTCTTATATTGATTATTATGAGTCATTTTACTCACCCTGCCTGTTTGAATGTTGCCTCCAGGTGGGTAACATAGAGATGACCAGGTTTAGCCGTGGATGTCGTCGAGGACTTTTTGGAGTTTTTGACATTTTGGTTGACTTAGAGGGTCTTGCTCTGATAGTGTAACATCGGGTTGGGGTCTTTGAGTTAAACCATGTTTTATTAATTTTTGTTATTGTGATTATGTTGCTGTGCAAGTAAAACTTTCGATTTTCCCTTTTGAGTTCCGCTGCCATTTGAGCAATTTTTTAATAAATTTGGAAAAACCCATTGTTATGGAGCATTGACTTTTAGTTGAATTATTGAAAAATGTACGCCTTTTGAGGTGATTTTTATTGTGTTTAAAATATTACTCTGATAAATGTGATTGATTTGTCATTATATTTTTGGGTTAGAAAAGGGTGTTACATTAGTGGTATCAGAGCAGGTCGGTCCGTCCGGCCAAATTGTCTAATGTTATTTGTTCCCTAGTATGTGACGTGTGTGTGAAAAAATTGTCGGTACACATTTGTTTTCTAACCTTTGTCTGCATAAGTGGGATTGAATCAAGTGGGGGAGAGGCTCGTGCTTCTCCAAGATGCTTCAAGTGTGGAGTGGTAGCTCAATATATTGTTGAACGCTCTTATAGTTTGGTAAAAGATAGTTTATGCCCCATCATGATTTTTGGTTGTTTATTGATAAATTGAGGAACTGATCACCCTTAATCTCTTGTTGATAGTAGACGGGGTCATGTTGGATGGGATAGACGTGTCTTGCAAGCTTAGATGGCGTGTGAAGTGAATTGTTTTGAGTTAAGCTAAGTGCTTACAGATTGTTTTGGTGAGTCGGTGCAAGATGGTGTTGAGATGTTTATTTTGATGGAAACTTTGAGTGTTAATAAAGTGGGGAAGTTGGTGGTGTGACAGTTATTTGTGATTACCTGGAAGTTTTTTCTGATGAGATAAGTGATTTACCGTCGGAACGTGAAGTGGAGCTTACAATCGACTTAGTTCCTGGAACTAGTCAGGTATCGATGGCTCCATATCGTATGTCCACACCGGAATCGAAGAAGTTGAAGAATCAACTTGAAGATCCGCTTTAGGAGAGATTCATTTGTTCGAGTGTGTCACCGTGGGGTGCATCAATTTTGTTAGTTAAGAAGAAAGAAGGTTTTGTGAGGCTGTGTATGGATTATATACAACTGAACAAGGTGACTATCAAGAATAAGTATCCACTTCCAAGGATTGATGATTTGATGGATCAGTTGGTGGGTGCTTGTGGGTTCAGCAAGATAGATTTGAGGTCAGGTTATCACCAGATCCGTGTGAAGGAAGACGATATTTCAAAGACTGCATTCAGCACAAGGTATGGTCATTATGAGTATACGGTGATGCCGTTTGGAGTGTCTAACGTACTGGGTGTGTTCATGGAGTATATGAATAGGATTTTTCATCCTTATTTGAATCAATTTGTGATAGTATTCATTGACGACATCTTAATATATTCTAAGTTCAAGGAAGAACATGCGCAACTTCTAAGAGTTGTATTTCAGGTTTTGAGGGACAAGAAACTTTATGCCAAGTTGTCCAAGTGTGAGTTTTGGTTGAAGGAAGTGAGTTTCCTTGGCCATGTGATTTCTAGTGGAGGGATTGATGTTGATCCGTCCAAAGTTGATGTTGTGTTATAGTGGGACACTCCGAATTCTGCTACTGAGATTTGAAGTTTCATTAGATTACCTAGTTATTATCATAGGTTTATAGAAGGATTTTTGAAGTTGGCGTTGACATTGACTTAGTTGACTAGAAAGGTTCAAGCTTATGTGTGGGATGTTGCATGTGAGAGGAGTTTTGTAGAACTCAAGAAGAAGTTGAAGACTGCTCCAATACTGATCTTACTAAATTCAGGTTTAGTCTTTTGTGGTATATTGTGATGCGTCAAAAATGGGTCTTGGTGGTGTAATGATGCAGAATGGTCAGGTTGTTGCTTATGCTTCCAGACAACTGAAGGTTCATGAAAGGAATTATCCTACGCATGACTTAGAGTTGGCCGTTGTGGTGTTTGTGTTGAAAGTTTGGAGACATTATCTTTTTGGGTCTATGTTCAAAGTGTTTAGTGATCACAAGAGCCTGAAGTATTTGTTTGATCAGAATAAGTTGAATATGAGGCAGAGGAGATGGCTTGAACTTTTGAAGGATTATGATTTTGAATTGAGTTACCACCCTGGTAAGGCTAATGTTGTAGATGATGCATTAAGTAGGAAATCCTTGCATATGTCGATGCTTATGGTTCGAGAGTTAGGACCGATTGAACAATTATGAGATATGAGTCTAGTGTGTGAAAAGACTCCTATCAGTGTGAAGTTGGGTATGCTAAAGTTGACTAGTGGTATTCTTCAAGAAATCAGAGAAGGTCAAAAATATGATTTGAGTTTGGTGGATCATCTCACGTTAATCAACCAAGGTAATGGGGGTGATTTTCGGGTCGATGAGAATGGTGTGATGAGGTTCAGAGATAGGGTGTGTGTTCCAGATGTGCCAGAAATTAAGAATGTTGTTGCCTTTCTGGTAAGTTTAATGAGTCTGGGGGATTTGAACTAATGGTCTAATAGGTTTAAGGTTGATTTGGGAGTAAGGGAAATTAGGCCTTCGTGGCCAAAATCTGTTGTTGAGGTTTTAACCGTATATGGTAATTAATTATGATAACTCTAATGAATATGGAAAATTATAAGGATTTTATGGGAGTTGGAGGCGTAAGTATGATAAGGGATTGGCCTAATAAGTCGTAGATTTTGTGCCTTTATCGCCGTAATACCTTAGGAATGATTTGGGGATGTTTTTGGGGCATTGGGGAAGGAAATCGTATGGACCTTTGGACTGACTTTGCTATTGTTGCGTAGCAGCGATTTGCTATAATCGCGAGTTCGCACAGCGAACACTCGCCCCAGACTCGCACGACGAACTTGCCAGCGAACGTAGCAGAGTTTCGCGAATTATGTCATGGTTCAGTGATATCTTGATGTTTTGATGTTGTGATTTTCCTAATGAATTACCATGAGTGTAACTATGATTCCTATGTGATTAAATGAATGTATGATGAATTACTATGAGTATAGTTGTGATTCCTATGTGATTAATACATGACCATATGATGAGTACCCATGAGTATAATTGTGATTCTTATGAGATTATTACATGATTGCATGATGAATCCCCATGAGGAACTGTGATGATTTGTAACGTTAATTCCATGAGGTTTTGATGATTCTATGATGACGTGATTCTTATGATTATTTTGATGAATGATGATGCACCTAATGAGATTATTATGAAGATGATATTGACGTGTGCATCATGCATTCATATGCATTCCGGACTTCGGTCTAGTGTTTGATTCTTGTGGCTTCAGTCCCATTGTGCGGATGTGAAGTATTTTGTTGTGCTCCGGTTCTTGTGTAGAAACGATCCTATTGATGGGGATCTATGGGGGGTTGATAGCCATGTCTCCATCGAATTTTGTTGAATTGGTACCACATGCATGAGTCTTGTTGCATTTGCATTTATGTGACAATTTGGTATAATTTATGATGTTATGGCTTTTTGATGTTTGCTTGATGATTATGATGATGTTGGATATGAAAATGACGCTATTTTATATATTGATTCTTATATTGATTATTATGATTCGTTTTACTCACCCTGCCTGTTTGAATGTTGCCTCCACGTGGGTAACATGCAGATGACTAGGTTTTGTCAATAGCAAACTTAACGAATTCTAATACCCCATTCTCGTACTCTTTTGACAATCGATTAGAAGACAGCCATTTTTTATCCATGGTTTTACTAAGTAAATTAAACAAAAACAATAATTATTCATGCAACTATAGCAAAAGAACAACTAATTACTTGTAGCGAAGTCAGCAACTTCTGGAACCACAAAGTGTAAGATTCTTGGAAACGATCAGAATTTCACTCTTCACAAGTAACCCCTAGCAAAGATATTCCTGATCAACGTTTATCACGCTGGAAAAAAAAGGAATGAGAAGTTAACATGAATGAAACAAATAGTAAGGCATTGACGTGTAAATTCTAGATCCTTCCATGATGATCAAGTGAAATCAATGGTTGGGAATGATTGGAAATTGCACATGCTGGAAATTCAAATTTCTTGGCTAATTTTGCTCGAAGTAACCGGTTAGTCAATATAGGGTAACCGGTTACCCTGTTCAAAAATGTCCAGATTTGACGCCAAATAGAGGGAATCCTGTGCAATTGCCCGTTGCCACTCGTTCTGAACCCTGTTATGCCTCTGAAACTTGCTCTCGAATACGGTAACTGTGGGAATGCTTGAGATACCCTGTGTGTTGTCTCCTGAGCCAAAAAATAACCTGCTGAATAAAATAAAATCGACCGCTCGATCGATGGGCAAAATAAATGTCGGAGCCTCAGATGCTCGTTGTTTAGACTCTTGCACTAAAAGGGAACCTGAACCATAGAAAAAACCTTGACCCCATGCCTCAAGAACCAATGCTATGCAAAATGCAAATGTTAAATGATATGAAACATAAGCTAAGATTGAAAAGAAATATTTGTCAAATTTTGGGGTGCAACAGCAGGTACATGGCGAATCTTGGAAAGGTTCACTAGCAAGCATTGAAGTGGATTCTAAGGTACATAAATGGGTCTCTGAATAGAGTCCTAATTTATGGTGGAGCCTTGAGTGAAGATAGTAAAACAACAGCTGAAGGATACAGATTGTATGGATTCCCGAAAGTCTATATCTGGGTATGTGTTCACTATGTTTGGGACATCAATCAGTTGGAAAGCAACACTTCAGAAGGTTTTTGCCTTATCTACCACTGAAGCGGAATATATCACCCTAACAGAAGTTGTGAAGGAAGCATTGTGGCTTGAAGATTTTGCAAAGGAGCTGAAACTTCAAGGTCGAGTTATCACTATTAAATGTGATTGTCAAAGTGCAATATGTCTGTCGAAGAATTCAGCCTATCATGAGCGAACCAAGCACATTGATGTGAGGCTGCATTTTGTCAGAGGGGTAATCGAGTGTGGAGAAGTCCAAGTGCTGAAGGTTTTGACAGATCATAATATTGCTGATATGATCAGCAAGATGTTGCTCAATTGCAAGTTTTTCCACTGTATACAGTTGATAAAGTTGCATGAAAAAAGCTAGTTTCTTGATGTTATAGAGTTAGATCCAAGGTGGAGATTTATAAAATATTGGATCGAACTCTAGTATGAAATTAAGCATGAGGTCGAAGTCTGTTTCACATGTTGTTGTCAGAGTAATGCGTGTTGTAGTCGAAGTTTGTTCTAACATGCATTAGTCAATATTGCTAGGTTTGTTAACATGTTGAATTGGGCCTTGCTTGTAAGCCCAATTGTTTAAGTTAGCTTGTATCTTAAGTTAGCTTGTAATGGGTAATTGTTAAAAAGCCCATTAGGTTAGTGTGCTAGTTTTCTTATAAATATCCTGCTAGTCTCTCATCTTGCATAAGAAAAAATAGAAAGATAAAATCCTAATTCAAGAGAGAGAGGTTATTTGTTATTCTTGTAAAATCTCTCATATTTGTACGTAATAAGATTCATGGACATATTTTTAAAAGATCAATAAATTATTTTAGCAGAACTCTAAAGAAAAAATTCATAGGGATAAAAATATGACAAGAGGTTAGACCGAACCTCTATAAATCCTAGTGTAATTCTCTATCTCTAAGTCTTTTATTTCTGTTGAATGATTATCTTTCATCTCTAAATCCTTGTTTCTATTTTCTGATGCTTATATCAGAACTAACATGAATTTTTTTCAAAGTTAATTTTATTTTTTAATAAATCGCGGTTTCTGCACTTCATAATTCACCTCTCTCTTGTATTTTGAATTACTTATTCAACGTCATCCTTCTAAAATAAAAAAGAATCTCAAGATATAATATTACACAATAACTTATGAAGACTCTTCTAAACACAAAATACAGGCTTAATAAACAATTATTCACACTAGATAAGTCTTCAAACCAAGAAAATCATCTCCTAAATTAGCAAAAGTTATCTAGTAGAATCTAATATGATTTAATAAAAAAGCTGAAACAACAAATTAAATATTCTTTAATAAAAGTAAATCCAAACCTTTAATTAAGTTATATCCAATAAACATCTTCTTCATTTAGAGATATGATTTAATAAAATCCTATTCAACTAGATTTGCATCAAAATATTTTTTCCAAACATAATCTTTGTAAACTTTTAGAAAAACTAAAATAGAATGAATATTGTAATCAAAGTTGAAGCAAAATGTCTCAGAATTAACCAGAAACACGAATGACATCAATTGGAAATTTTTGAGATCACTTGAAGAAGTAAACGTGATTTCTCAATCTTCCTTTATCATGGACCATGTAAGAAACAATTTGATAGGTTCTTGTTAGGTTCTGGTTTTGGTTTATGATTTAGATATACTACTTTATAGATACTGTTTTTGATTTATTAAGTTGTTGAATCAATCCAACATATCCAAAATAATATTTTCACCATTTAAGCAATGAAATAACTGAGTTACAACATCATGCAGACAAAATACAAAAGACCTAACAGTTTTCAACACTTTCTAGAAGTTCTATGATAGCAGGTTTAATACATGTCAAATATTGACTCCATTAAAAACAAAAAAAAAAGAATGAATCTAAGGTAAAAAGTGACAGTACAAATACAATCATGCATGTATGTTTTTCTGTTATGGTTGATTTACGGCATTCCTTCCAGGACCCAAATATGAAACTGGACCGAGATATGTAAAATCTGGTTTTGGATTGGTATATGTATGGTAATATGTTTGATCCCTCATTAAGCTAGGACCAAGATAGGTAAAGTCATTTTTTGGGATCAAAACGGGTGGGAGGATTTTAGCAGCTGGTGAGGGTGCTATGAAATTCGGTTTCTCGTTATCATCTCTGTAGCAAGGTTTTTTCTGAGGGGATATATCCATATCTTGTTCCATCATTCTCTTGTGTGACACTTCAATAGGTGAACATTGTTTTGAGTCTTCTTCTGAGCATTTTACTAAGTCATTGTACATAGGAAATGGATAATTTTGTACTGATGATTTACACGGCTGGCGAATGGGAGACCACTGTTGAATTGGAGGATGATTAATTTGGTTTCTTTTCCAAACAAGACAGCCAACGAGGTAATCATTGTTAGTTTTGTTGTCATTGGAGTGAGAGAATCCATGTTTTGCAAGTAGGTTGAGTAATGTGTAACTACATGGACACACATATAGATCAACACCACTTCTAACTTTTGCAAGCCCTACCCTTCCTTCCTTTACATACTTTCTTCTAACCTGTGAAAATCATACATGCAAAATTCATCGATTTAAATTTAATCAAGGATCCATACTCAAATCATATTATTCATATATGTACCTTTTTTATTCCTTCCAATTTTTCTTTTGAAGATCCTTCTTTCCAAAATAGGGACACAACCTGGAATTAATTGCATGCATTGTAAAACATAATTTTAGAATGTAGTTCAACCAACATGCTGGCAATAAATGAATAGAAATTTCTTCCCATCAATCTTTTGTTAAGTGAGTTTGGAAGATCTTTAATGTATGTTTCAAATTCATGTAATTTTACTTTCCTTTTAACTTCAACAAGTTCACTCCATTTCACATCAGGCATCTTTTCACCATTACACAATTGAATGAATTACAGTTTCGATGATTAGAGAAATAATTGGATACAAAATGTGAGTTATTGAGTTGTCTACTATATATGCAATGATTTCATTAGTAAGTGTATCTCAAACACATAAAATTATTAAATAATAATATCATGTTTGTTTTCGTGAATGCACCAATATATGATATGACGTCCCTATCATATCATGTGCATCAAACAAGTACTAAAGTTATTGGTGTTCATTTCATTTTGCATTACTATTTTACTCTCCCTTTCCACTCCTTAATTCAAAAGATATAGAAAATAAGACATGTATATTACAACTTAAAATATTTTTAATATTTTACAATTAATTTTTAAAAAGTTATGGCTATTGGTTGTAAGATATATTTGCTTATTGGTTGGATGTTATTCTAAAAGAGAATATTATATTTGATATAATACTATAAATAATGAATGATAAGATTGGTTCCCTAAATTAATCGGTGCTTAGAATCAACTATTAAAATTTTAAAATAAACTAAAAAAAATGCTACAATAAATAGAGGCTGATCATCCATGAAATAATCGCAAAAGGTTTTAAGAAAATTTTAAGTTGGATTGACCTTCACGAGTTTAATGCACTATATCTACGAGAATTTTAAATTGGATATACTACTATAAATAGTTAATCTCAAGTTTAGTACACTACATATACGAGATGTTTTTTGTTTTAGTCTTTATGGAAGACCTTCACAAATTTGTCCTTTAAAAGAGGTGTATTGTTGGATTGATGTAAAACTACCATTGATATTGATTCCAAAAGATTGAAAGAGTTATTTTTATGTACCATAACAATATACCTCAATTGAGGTTAAGGGGATAAAGGATTTGATCCTTAAACAAGCTCACAATAGATATAATATTCTGACTTCAAATCTATTGTAATGTGTCTACAACATACTGTCATCTTTATTTTTGTGAAAGACCTTCTTAGTTTTTTCATTTAAAGAAGATATTCCATTTGATTAAGGAGGTGGGTGTTGTATATAAACTATCACTATCACATAAAAGACATTTTATATCGGACAAAATTCTGAAATAAGGTAAGATGTTGTGGTAAGTGTGTCATTTTTTATAATTTTTGACTGGTTATTAGTTTCGGTTTTCAAATAATATTAGACTCTTTTTGAAGTGCCGAAACAATAGTCATTAATCAATACTAAGACCAACTCCAATGGGAGTTCTTAGAGTGGGTTTGCCAACATAGCACTCATATTTGTTGTTTTCAAGATAGAAAAGTTCTTAAATATGCAACGGTTCTTCAATGGTTCTTATATTAAAATATTAATTTTATAATATAAAAACTATAATTTGATATAAAATTTTATTTATTATTTTAATTATCATTTTAATTAAAATTTAAATATTTAAATTATAATTTTAAATAAAATAAATTTAATATAAATAATATTTTTTAAGTAAAGTGGTGGAACCCAATATGGATTCTTTAGAGTTGCACCATTGGAGTGAAAATTGAATGAGTTGCTTTAAAAGAGTGGGTCCTACAAAGAACCTAAAAATGAGTTGCACCATTGGAGATGCTCTAAGGAATTAAAGAACCAGACTCTCGAGCATACTTGTGGGTTCGAATTCCACGATGGATACAACATTTCAACCTCAATTCCACTACAAAGCTTCTGTACAAAGTATAGTTTGTCTTAGTTTTTGTGAAAAACCTTCACAATTTTTTCATTCAACTTCGTTGATATGAAAAATATTAGTATTGTGTTTAAATTACCTTTAATATTATTTTTAACGGATGTAATATTTTTTGATGTGGCAGAACAATAACAAATATATTAAAAAAACGTTTTAACACTAATTCATAGATTGAACTACTATATAACCCATGTATCATAGAGTTTAACTTATATGCATTAGTGCAGAAACGACTTTTTACATCGGGCGAAATTGACTTTTTACATCGGGTCTTAGTCCGATGTAAAGCCAGGCGATGTAATAAATCAAAGACATTTTACATCGGGTTTGTGGCCCGATGTAAGAAATACACCAATCACATCGGTTAAATTTTTAAGTCTGATGTGAAAAAAAATTTATAACTGTAAATTTTAATTATAAAATGGTGTTTTTTACATCGGTTGCAGAGAAAAACCGATGTAAAAGGTGGGTATTTTACATCGGTTGCGTGACAAAACGATGTAAAAAGTACTAGAGGAAAAAAAAATTTCATGCTGACACTTTTTTACATCGGTTTGTTGGTTCAACCGATGTGAAAAGTACTGTAGGAAAAAAATTGCTGACACTTTTTACATCGGTTCTGTGGTTAAACCGATGTAAAAGGTAGTTTTTTACATCGGTTTTTTCTTTCGCCCGATGTAAAAAGTACTGTTACGAGTATAAATTATTTGCCTATTTTTTAGTCGTTCCCTGTATCTTTTTTGGTACCTAATTTTTCATATTTTTCCAACATTACACAGACCATAATTAGGTCGCTATTTTTCATAGTGCACATCATATAAACCACATTTAGGTCGCTATTTTCATAGTTTTGCAACATCACATAGACCATATTTAGGTCGTTAGTTTCATATTTTTCTCATAAATCTAATTTGATTGCACCAAATATCTAGTATACAAATAATTGATTCACAAAAGTGTCAATATAAAGGATATACACAAATGTACTAACAACAAAAAGGTCGGTTAACCTTTATACACAAATGTGCTAACAACAAAAAGCTACACAAATGTACTACAACAACAAAAAGGTTAACCTTTATATAATTCAAAGAAACATGTTGCCCAACGGAGTCGCAAATCATACAAATCATCGGGCGATAGGTTCGTTGGGTCATCAAATACCTACAACACGTAAGTAACAATAGAGTTATTCTTTGAAAATTCATATTAAGTTGCAAAACGTAAAGTAAATAACAAATTAAAGTCATTTTTATTACCTTCATCCAAGAGTTAGTTATATTGGCAGAGACAATATCCGACATATTTTTCATCACATAATACCCACAATCATTAGAGTTAGGTTGTTTCCTTGTCTACAAATGAATGACATAATTAGTAAATACTTATATGATAAAATTAAATATCTAATTATAATTTACACCACACTTACATTGGGTTGAAGCCATGTAGCCTTTTTTCTATTCCCATTTGCCGCTTGATGAACCCCAAAAGCACTAATTCAGAAGAAAAAAATTCATATAAAGCCACACAATATATGATATTACTTTTGTAACAAATTATGTATATAGGATGAAGTGAACATTAAAAAATAAACTTACTTTGTAACAATTTTTGTCATGGTTTGATTAAGTTCATGATGAAGGGAACAAAAGACGACCACCGTATTATCATTTGGACACATGACTATTAATTGCCAATGACCTCTGTACATGTGTGTGGAAACACAAAAGTCACAATTTCATGTTACCAAAATTGAATTATATATGTTACCAAAATTAAAAAAATAGAAAACATAGTTTCATACAAACTTACCCATGAATAAATGGTAGCAAGTGACACTCTCTCTTTTCGTCACGTAACTTATGTTGTATGTATTGTTTGACATCTGCTTGAGTTCTCGGCACATGATCAACGTACGAACACATAGCAGGGTCCATAAATCCGTATACTTTAGATTGTGAAGTATCAATACACAAACGATGAATATACCTAAAAAAATTTAAAATCAACATTATAATAAAAGTGAGGAGAGATATAACATATTAATAGATATTGACACTGATAAAAATAGAAAATGTACTTACGTGCACCAAACTTGGAGGGTAGACAAATCAAGCCAATTAAAACCCACCAACAGCTCTCTGATACACTTAGCTGACATATGAAAATTACTGGCGCTCGCACAATGACTTAATTCTATTGTCAAATGATCATCACCCATTCTTAGAACCATTCTCATTAATCTCTCAACATTGTCCTCTCCTTCTCTTTCTTTTATGCTTACTTTTGCAGCTGAACAACTTCCTTTTCCACTTCCATCAACAGCTTCACATTGTACAATGCATTTATTATTATTTTCAGTGCTTTGTTGCGAGAGACCCATAGACCTAAGTGTATCCATGAAAGATTGTTCCATTGCCTTACGCTCTTCAGCCAACTTTTGATCAAAATCAGCTCTAAGCTTTGCTTCTAATTTAGATGATAACTGTGTAAATTGTTCTTTTATATGAATTATTTTTTAATCAAGAGACTTTTGAATAAATTCAAAAAACCAAACAAAACATGACGATCACACGAGATCCAACTCACCCACACTACAAATTAGAATAAAAAAAGAAACAAGATCTATATCATTAGTTTAATTGTGTGAGATCTAAGTTTTTCATTATACCACTATCATATCAATTATATTATCTGTTATTTTTGTATTATCTATAATATTACAAAAACATTTACCATTTCAGTATTTTTAAATGTCATATATATATATATATATATATATATATAAAACGCATACGTGTCTGTGTTTGTGTGAGTTTTTTTTATCGAATGTTATTGTTAAATTATTTTATATGACAATGTATTTCTATTAAACTAAAAAGAAAATTATTTAAACTTAAAAGAATGACTACATAAGCAAAACACATGAATGTTACAAGGGAAATATTATTGTTGGTAATCTTTTCCATACACCTATGCAACCCAGTTATTGACCCTTTTTTGTTAAAAAAAATTATTGATTATCCATAATTAATGATAAATATTGACTGCCACGGTTTGAAAAATATATTTTATAAACTTTTATGTATTTAATAAATTAAAAAATTAAAGAATATTTTTAGACTACTCTTCAACAAAATCATATTAATACATCATATATTTATAAAAAATAACTATGCTCGATAAAAAAAAGTAATTTATATATATATATATATATATATATATATATATATATATATATATATATATATATATATATATATATATATATATATATATATATATATATATATATATATATATATATATATATATATATATATATATATATATATATATATATATATATATATATATATATATATATATATATATATATATATATATATATTAATTACTTTTTTTTATCGAATATATATATATATATATATATATATATATATATATATATATATATATATATATATATATATATATATATATATATATATATATATATATATATATATATATATATATATATATATATATATATATATATATATATAATGCAATTAATAAAATTTATAATGTTTGTTAAAACATCGATAATTTTCATTTTTAAAAGATTGTTAAAACTAAATAAATATACTTTTATAGGAATTGTAAACTATAACATATTAAGTTCAGTTCTTATTGATTAAAAAAATTAAAAGCAATGAAAAGTTTGATATTTAAAAAAAGGAAACAATTCTCATTATTTTAACAAAAATAATTAACTCTTTAGTAATGGATTATTATTAAAATTAAATTAAATTAAATCATTAAAATTATTACTAAATGGTTAAAATGAAGTGTTTTGCTTTTGTCCTTTTATTCTTAAATAAACCTATCGAATTAAAAAGCAACAACTAATATACAATTTTTGCATCAGACATCAATCAGAGTAGTATGCATTATGATTCCTACATAGCATTATTAATATTATTTAAAAAAATGTTAAAAATAAAAATAAAAACTAACTAACTAATATTAAAAAAATGTTAAAAATAAAAATAAAAACTAACTAACTAACTAATATTTAAAAAGTACCCCATATTTGTTAAGGTACGTTTTGTACAAGCAGCTTGACTTTCATATTTGATATTCATTTTCATTGTAGAGATCTGAAATACAATAAATTTAAAGTAGTTTGATTATGTTACTAATGTTCTAGCTTCCCCTACAATATGACTAATTCTAGAGTTTTGAATGTGAATAGGCTTAGGATTGACTTAATGAATCATGTAGTGGTACAAGTATATAATGGTACAATTCCTAAGGTTCATCTAATTCAAATCAAGTGATCAAGAGACTTTTGATCACTAATTGAATAGGATGCTAAGGGAGCATGTAATTTATTAGTCATATTGTATTTTTGTTCAAGCAAACAAGTAAACAATTCAAGAAATAACCAAACTTACAAGTTGTGAATTAAAGGATGAAAGCAAGACTACAACCTAAACTTCCTAAAATATCATTTTCTTTTTAAAAAATTGTACTACAAAAGGGCATATTTATAATTAATAAATGTTAAAAAATTGAAACCACCTTCTTTTGCCACCTCATTCATTTTCACTTTTTACTTTTAACTTTTCTCCTCCTCTCTCTCTCTCTCTCTCTCTCTCTCTCTCTCTCTCTCTCTCTCTCTCTCTCTCTCTCTCTCTCTCTCTCTCTCTCTCTCTCTCTCTCTCTCTCTCTCTCTCTCTCTCTATTATTTTCTTAATCTCTAAGTGTATTATTTTCTTAATCTTATAAAAAAAATTTATTTCTTAAACTCTTCTAATTATCAATCCAATCCTTACATTTGACAATACTTTTTAAATTAAATAGCTAATGTACTAAAAAGAATAGTGATCCTATGAACCCCAACAAAGCAATGGATAGAAGCAACTCACCTTTCCTTCAGTGAGTATAAGGCGGTGAAGTGTAGGAACCTACTGCATTTTGATGCCCAAAGAATTCAAAAAATTACCTTGGAGTGTCAAGAGAACTTTCTGAGACACTTTCCACGCGGAAACAAAGTCTCCAGCAGCAAAAGGGTCATGGAAGGCCTTGGAGAAAGCATTGTCATCCATGTCGATAGCCTGGTTGTTTTTGCGTTGTTTGGTTCTAAATATTGCATTTCATCTCATTTCTAAAGCGGTTACAGTTTTTTATGTTCTATGCCAAAGTTGAGTTTTTTTTACCTCAAATAAGTGATTATTCTAATAAGCTACTTCATTCTCTATGTCTAAAATATACACTAACTCAATGCCTAATTAAATGCTATGCTAAACTATGTAGTCAACGTCAAGGAGAAATAGAATAGTTGAAATATTTTAAAAAAGCAAATGTATAGTCACATTTGGTAAACCTCATGTTCAAGCTTATAACCACCTCTAAAACACAACATACAACAATTTTAAACTTTCTAGAAGATCTATGATAGCAAGTTTAATGCATGTCAATGTTTGTAAGGTAAAAAATATGAGAGTACAAATACAACCTTACATGCATGTTTTTCTGTCCACCTTTGCATTAACTGGTATCCAAGCTTACTTTTTTCAACCCTGTTATGGTTGATTTGCAGCATTCCTTTCAGGACCAAGATATGTAAAATCCGGTTTTGGATTGATATATGCATGGTAATGCATTTGCTCCCTCATTAAGCTAGGACCAAGATAGGTAAAGTCATTTTTTGGGATCAAAACGGGTGGGAGGATTTTAGCAGCTGGTGAGGGTGCTATGAAATTTGGAATGTTCTCGTTATCATCTCTGTAGCAAGGTTTTTTCTGCGGGGATATGTCCATATCTTGTTCCATCATTCTCTTGTGTGACACTTCAAATTCTGAAACAACTTGTTCCTTTTCAAGAATAGCAGCAGCAGTAGGTGAAGATTGTTTTGTGTCTTCTTCTGAGCATTTTACTAAGTCACTGTACATAGGAAATGGATAATTTTGTACTGATGATTTACACGGCTGGCGAATGGGAGACCACTGTTGAATTGGAGGAATATTAATTTGGTTTCTTTTCCAAACAAGACAGCCAACAAGGTAATCATTGTTGGTTTTGTTGTCATTGGAGTGATAGAATCCATGTTTTGCAAGTAGGTTGAGTATTATATAACTACATGGACACACATATAGATCAACACCACTTCTAATTTTTGCAAGCCCTACCCTTCCTTCCTTAACATACTTTCTTCCAACCTGTGAAAACCATTCATGCAAAATTCATCACTTTATATTTAATCAAAGATTCATACTCAAATCATATTATTCTTATGTTCACCTCTTTTATTCCTTCCAATTTTTCTTTTGAAGATTCTTCTTTCCAATATAGGGACACAACCTGGAATTACTGCATGCATTGTAAAATATACATTTTTTGGATGCAACACGCTGGCAATAAATAAATGAATAGTAATTTCTTACCATCAATCTTCTGTTAGGTGAGTTTGGAAGATCTTTAATGTATGTTTCAAATTCATGTAATTTTACTTTCCCTTTCACTTCAACACGTTCACTCCATTTGATTTCGGGCATCTTTTCACCACTACACAATCAATGACAAGAGAGATGGTTTAATAGAAAAGATTCACTAGTACAAAATTTGAGTTATTGAGTTGTCTACCATGCAATCAAAAGTTTAATATTATTAAGCTCTACTTTAGGTCAAGTAGATGCAAAATTAGATTCACTAGTACAAAGAGTTATTCTATTCACCTATGTGGACATTAGGTCAGGTTGAGCAAGTTTATAAGTATTTGAATTTTTCTACCTCTTACAAAAGCATAATACCCATTCTTTATAAGTATTGTGGAAGACAATAGACATTATTTTTTCCTTTTCTAGTAAATGTGGTTTTAAATTCAACCCCGACATTATGATGAGTGAATATTTTTAAGTTGAGAAGTAGAATAGTTCTGGTGGCGCAACAAGTAGGATTTGATGAATTTTCTTAGAAAATAACAAGAATTAAAGGACGATTTCCACATACAATTTCAATATTTCGGTCAAGAATAGAAGATCTATGAAGTATAAACGTGGAGCTATTCAGTACGGCGCGATGGAGTGGGGATATACTTGAAAGATTAGCTCTTTAACACCCAGGTCAATCTAATTAGAGGAATGTAACTTTGCAAGACTGAATAAAAATATACTAGTTATTGCGCAAATAAGAGCTTTTATATGGTAGGTGTTTAACACCTCTTTCATTTGGCCTGGTGTGAAAGCGAGGACCGTCGAATTAAAACTAATTATCGATGATGGTCAAGTAGCCTCAATCTAAAGTGATGTCCTCTAGGAATGTTTACCTGGTCGTCACTCTTCTACTAAAGTATTCAAGAATGGAGCTTCAATATTTGACTAATCTTATTCATTTGTTTGGCTGATTCAAAACAATTAAAAAGGAATTAATAAGTTATGTGAATTGAATGTTTAGTCAATAAATTTAAAATCATATAAGATTGTTAATGTGTTTTTGTGATATTCAAAGTGTAATATATCTATATAAGCATTAAGTTTATCTTTATATTAACTTAAAATAGTTTTACATCAATGTTAATGAATTTATTTAATATTTTGCAATTAATTATTTTAAAAATTATGGTTATAAAGATTCTAACAAATAATGTTGTAAGATATATTTACTTATTGGTTGGATGTTATTCTAAAAGAGAATATTATATTATATTTGATATAATATTATAAATAATGGATGGTGAGATTGATTTCCTAAATTAGTCGGTTCTTAGAATCAACTATTAGATTTTTTAAAAAATATATACTATTATAAATAGAGACTAATCATCTATGAAATAATCGTAAAAGGATTTAAAAAAATTTCAAGTTGAATTGACAACCTTCACAAATTTAATGTACTACATTTACACGAAGACCTTCACGAATTTGTCATTTAAAAAAGGTGTATTGTTAGATTTATGATAGACTACCATTGATATTGATTTTCAAAGAATGAGAGAGTTTTTTTTGATGTACCATAACAATGGAGCTCAATTGAGGCTAAGGGGATAAAGGATTTGATCCTTAAGCAAGCTTGTTGTTGCAAGCTCACAATGGGTGTAATATTCCAACCTCAAATCTATTGCAATGTGTCTACAAGGTATTGTCATCTCTATCGTTGTGGAAGACCTTCATAGTTTTTTTCTTTAAAAAGATATTTCATTGAATTGAGGAGGTGAGTGATGTATATAAACTATCACAACTATATAAAAACATTTATCATTTCAGTATTTCCAAATGTCATATATAGTTTCTGCGCGCGCTCACACACACACACACACACACACACACACACACACACACACACACACACACACACACACACACACACACACACACACACACACACACACACACACACACACATATATATATATATATATATATATATATATATATATATATATATATATATATATATATATATATATATATATATATATACACGCGTACGTGTATATGTTTGTGAGTTTTTTTATCGAATGTTATTGTTAAATTATTTTATATGACAATGTATTTCTATTAAACTAAAAAGAAAATTATTTAAACTTTAAGAATGACTACATAAGCAAAACACATGAATGTTACAAGGGATATATTATTGTTGGTAATTTTTTCCATACACCTATGCAACCCAATTATTGACCCTTTTTTGTTAAAAAAAATTATTGATTATCCATAGTTAATGATAAATATTGACAGCCACGGTTTGAAAAATATATTTTATAAATTTTTATGTATTTAATAAATTAAAAAATTAAAGAGTATTTTTAGACTACTCTTCAACAAAATCATATTAATACATCATATATTTATAAGAAATAACTATGCTCGAGAAAAAAATAAGTAATTAATATATATATATATATATATATATATATATATATATATATATATATATATATATATATATATATATATATATATATATATATATATATATATATATATATATATATATATATATATAATACAATTAATAAAATTTATAATGTTTGTTAAAACATCGATAATTTTCATTTTTAAAAGATTGTTAAAACTAAATAAATATAATTTTATAGGAATTGTAAACTATAACATATTAAGTTCAGTTCTTATTGATTAAAAAAATTAAAAGCAATGAAAAGTTTGATATTTAAAAAAAGGAAACAATTCTCATTATTTAACAAAAACAATTAATTCTTTAGTAATGGATTATTATTAAAATAAAAATAATGAAATAAAAAATAAATTAAATCATTAGAATTATTACTAAATGGTTAAAATGAAGTGTTTTGCCTTTGTCTCTTTATCCTTAAATAAACCTATCGAATTAAAAAGCAACAACTAATATACAATTTTGCATCAGACATCAATCAGAGTAGTATGCATTATGATTCCTACATAACATTATTAATATTATTTAAAAAATGTTAAAAATAAAAATAAAAACTAACTAACTAATATTAAAAAAAAGTAGATGGTGTACCTTTTAAAGAAAGCAACTGTAGCAACAGTTAGGGCAGAGTTCAACTCGAGGTAACCATCCCAAACTTTAGTGTTTGCTGTTTTTTGTTTTGTACAAGCAGCCTGACTTTCATATTTGATACTCATTTTCTTTGTACAGATCTGAAATACAATAAATTTAAAGTAGTTTAATTATGTTATTAATGTTCAAGCTTCCCCTACTTTATGAATCACTAATGTTTTATATTTAAAAGATTTTAGACTAAATCTTATATTTGTATCAAAACTGTGTCAATCTTTATCATGAACAGTTGAATTCACTAATGATCATTGTTACATACAATAAGTAAAGTTCTTGAAGATGATTGGTTTGGAAAATATATAAGTGAACCGTATCAATCAAAGATAGAGGATAAACTCAAAAACCATGTCAACCTCACATCCTTACAAATACTAAAAATACTAACACCTTATACACGTCTTAGTGTAATTTTTCAATTTCTATAACATCTCTTTGGTATTTTGGGTTAGGCCACTTATATAGCCATAAAATGTCTCATACATCACATTTATATTCATGTATTACACATGAAAATAAAGTTGTTTGTGACATATGTCATTTTACTAATCAAAAGAAAATTTATTTCAAAGTTAGTACTTCACATACAATAACAACAACAATAACAATAAAAACTAAGTCTTATCCCACTAAATGAGTCGCTACATGGATCAACTTCCGCCATATTTTTTTATCCAGGACCATGATTTTATCTAAATTATTAATCTTGAGATCTTTCTTAGTAACTTCTCTTATAGTTTTTCTAGGTCATCCTCTACTTCTAACTATTTGACTCATATCCATCTAATATACTTTTCTTACCACAAATTCTACAAATATTCTCGCTACATACCCAACACTCTCTCTAATATTGTCATTTCTAAGCTTATCATGTCTAGTCCTACCACAAATTCAATGCAACATCCACATCTTTAATACACTTAATTTATACTCGTGTTTATTTTTAATCGTCCAATATTTTGTCTCGTACAACATTGAGGTACTACCGTAGTCCCGTAAAATGTTCTCTTCAATTTAAGCGCTACCTTTCTGTCCTATAAAACACCTGAAGCCCTCATCCATTTCAATCACTTAGCTTGAATTTGTTGGTTTACATCCCTTTCTATTTCTCCAAAGTTAATACTTTAGATGCTAACATAAATTTGAGCTAATGCATTTTAACTTATGGGGGTCAATCTCAACATTTATTTATGGACACAAATACTTTCTTACCATACTTGATGATTATGGTAGATTTACTTGGATAGTTCTTCTAAAATTAAAAGCTTAAGTTTTCTCTCATGTTCAAACTTTAATACAAATGATTGAAAATCACACAAAATCAATCCTAAAACTATAATGATTGTTAATGATCCTGAATTTTACTTATATGCATTC
The DNA here is from genome assembly GCA_963859935.3 of Lathyrus sativus. Taxonomy (NCBI): domain Eukaryota; kingdom Viridiplantae; phylum Streptophyta; class Magnoliopsida; order Fabales; family Fabaceae; genus Lathyrus; species Lathyrus sativus. Next base: position 47,086 of record CAWUDS030002952.1, read on the forward strand.
TATAATTCAAAAGGTATAGGTCATCAAATATCATGTGTAGAAACTCCACACAAAAATAGTAGAGTGGAGAGAAAACACCATCACATCCTAAATGTTGGTATGGTCCTTTTATACCAGTCCAATCTCCCAAAATATTATTGGTCATATGCCCTCAATTGTGATATTTTTATGATAAATATAATTACCATACCAATATGTCAAAATAAATCTCCTTATACCTTATTAAATGACAAATAATCTAACCTAAATGACTAATAAGTTTTTGGATGTTTGGTATATGCATTAATCCTTCAATCACACGGAATACAAATAGAATCCAAAGTAAGAAAATTTATTTTCTTAGGATAAAGGAAGATTTCAAAGGCTATGTCTTACTTGACCTTCATTCTAAAGAATTGTTTATATATAGACATAGATATTCCCATAAACATATGATTCCATATCATAAACTTAATACGTCTCCATCCAACAATTATAACTTCTACCCAACATCAAACTAATTGGCTGCATATGAATATCAATCAAGTGTGTAAGATCACAAGATGTTTACATGGATATCCCATCATGCATTATTCCCTCTAAACTCAATCAAGTGTGTAAGATCATTAAATCATTATATGACCCCAAGCAAGTCAAAATAAAATAGTATGAAAGGCTCACATCCTAACTCTTTAAACATAAATTCTATGAAGCCAACTCTAACCATTACTTATTCATAAAAAAAAACTTATGAATTATTTACCTTTCTTTTACTTTAAGTTGATGACACCATGATTGCATGTAATTCATCAACTGAGTTCGACAACATCTAAAAAGTCCTCCAACTTACATTCCAAATACATAATTTAGGACAAATGAAATACTTCCGAGGTTTTGAAATGGCTGATTCTAAACATGAAATCATTATATGTTAAGAGAAAATATTTCTTAGTTGTGATCTCAGATGCAGGGTTACTCGAATGAAACACTATTACAACCCCCACAGATCCAACTAACAAATTACTCAACGATATAAGGCGTGCTTTCACATATATTCTTAGATATAGACGCCTAAGTAGAAGGATGATCTACCTCACCACCACAATACTTGATATCACATTCATCACACAACAGTTGAGTTATTTTCTTGCATATCCCGCCATCATTCATGACAAATATTCTACTAGAACATTAAAATACCTAAAAGAAAGTCTTAATATAGGTATATTCTTCCTTAGAGACTCATCACTGCAACTCATTGATTTCTCAGATAATGATTAGGTTGGTTGTACAAAAACTTGAAGATCCATCTCTGACTAATGTTTCTTCCTTCATAAGTCATTCATTTCATGGCTCATAAAGAAACAACATGTGAAATGAAAGGGCTAATTATCTTCTTCAAGACATCCAAGTTTCATGTTTTAAACCACTTGTTTTATATTGTAAAATATTAGCGTCATTCATATTGAGAGAAATTGCAATCTCATTTTTCATGAAATAACCAAGCATTTAGAGGTTGGTTGACATATAGTTTGAGAGAAATTGCAAGTTGGTGTGTTTAAACTCTTTTCAATCCCATCCAGAGATCAACTCATCGACTTCTTCATAAAACCTCTTCTTCGACAACCATTTCATATACTATTATCCAAGTTAGGGATGATTAACATCTTTCCTCCAACTTGTGAGGGGGTATAACACAATAACACTTAAAATTCTATCATTATATACACAAGTTAGTTAAAATATAATAACAAACTGATTATTTAAGGTAGTTAAGTAATTATAGTTAGTTAAATAACTTATCTCATGAGAGATCGGTACCTTGTACAAGGTGTAAACACAATCATTACCATGACAGTAATCCTAAGTGACGGAGTAAACACAATCATTACCATGACTCCACTACTAAAGACCTATCTCATGAGAGACCGGTACCTTGTACTAGGTGTAAGGGCTATGAGGCTAACTCATGTTCCCAAAAAAAATGGTTCATCCTCCACTAAAATTCCTAAATAAGAACATTATCGATCCAAATATCCACCTCCTTTACTTTTCAATTTTTCTGAAGAGACTATTGAAGATGATATTCAAGGGTTGAGAAGCACCCCGTAGATCATCTCAAGAGACCAACCCTTCTTTTTCGAGATACCCTCAACCAATGGGAAGTTTAATGAGGTTTACAAAAACCAATCCTACTAGGCATTTTACAAAAAGACCAACATAGAAACACCTCTCCACCAAGTGAAAGTCGATCTCAAAGAAGACCCATGTGAGAGACAAAAATTCTTGTGAAACATATCTGGCTACAAGGATCTGGTACCATTAACCAGCCTCCAGTGTATCTTTGCAAACTGGGCCAAATTAATCAACCTAAAATTTCAAACACATAACCCACATAAATGCTTTGGTTTTGAAACATCATTCCACATTACCCAATAAATTTTGTACTCACCCTTAACCCCTCCCTAGAGAAACTATCACTAAATCTTAACAATAGTCTTCCAAACCATTATCGGAATTTTCAAGAAAGGTATAGAGAAAATTGGGGTCGAATATATGAAGAAATTAAGGAGGACAACCAGACCATCTAAGTTAACACAGTGATGGCTCCACGAGAGAAAACCCCTAGTAATAAATTTATGAACGACTGTCTACCTAGAGAGTGAGGATTGACTTCTATAGGAAGACCAGGGTACTGGAAGGGGAGGGATTCCCTTTTGAAATGAAGAAAATATTCTACCAAATCCAAACACCATGTCCCAACATTAACATCATTGAGTTGACTCTTGGAAAAGTTAACACTCAAGTTATTAATGAGCTCAAAAAGTTGAAGAATAGAATTAATGGTCCAAATATTCTCAACTAAGGCCTTAGCCTGGATTAAGGCATAATTAACATACTATAAATGATAAATTAATAGATTTGAGGACCCCTATCTAAGCCTAAAGAAACGTCCCAGATCCACCATTTTACTTGTTAGTCCACTAAGCCTTTCCACTACCATAAGGAAAATGGGCAAATGGGTCTCCTTGCTTAAGTCATCTTTGAATATTAGTATATTGGGTGGGGCAATCATTAACAAAGACAAAAACATTACTAGATAAGACACACTCGTGTATATAATGCCACTTATTACGGAAGGCGGACCTACCCGACATATAGTCCATGAAACTCCAACTAACAAAGTCATAAGACTTTACTAAATCAGCCTTGAAAATGAGACACTTTTTCTTGGTTTCCCCCAAATTCAACAACTACATTAACCACAACCACACCAGCAACCAAGATTTTAGCTTTTAGGGAAGTCGACTTATTAGGTGAGATCAACATATCCATCATAGTCGCAAGTCTTGCTGCTGAAACTTTTCTAATAAATTTGTATAACAATCCGACTAGAGAAATAGGTCGAAACTCTCTAAAATGCAAAGGAGAGTCGGCCTTGGAAATAAATTTAACAAAGAAAGAAAAACTATGGGGCAGGGAAATCATATTATGGAAATCTTAAAACATCATTCCTAAGCCAACCTTAAGAAATTGTCAGAACCTTTTAAAGAAGGAAAATTTTGAATTCAACAAGTCTTGAACTTTGATTACCATCATATTATCATATAATTAAATATAGCTTTGAGAGAAGAAAGGGAGGGGTAAGATCAGTGTTATCCTTCGGTGAAAAGGAACAGGAAAATAATATCCAAATATGGTCTGTCTATTAGAAAGAAGCTCCCAAAAATGATTAAAAAAAAAACACCTCTTGTCTAGTCTCTAAGACCCCTTCTAATCATTCATTTCTGACTCAACTTTAACCCCTACTATGTCTCTCAAGCCATTAAGACATATTATTAGCTATAAAATATTTCTTAGAAAAATAATTTATCCCTAAAAGAATTTATATCAATGACAAAAAAAATATCTCTAAAGTTTTTATCACGCAGTTAAGTGTTATTATTAATCTCATTTCATCAATATATAAACTATTGCCATAATTTAAATTTTAAAACAAATGTATCCTTAAAGTTGCGAATTCAAATTCACGCATATGTAATCAGATGTCCTTACACAATTATTAACTAAGTTGATTTAACAAATCAAAGTTATAAGAAATGGTGATTAGGTTATTAAAAAAATTAAGTTCGTTGGTGTTTTTTTTAATAGATTGATTGGTGGTGGTTACATGTGAAATGGTAGAGCTTGTAAATGCATTATCTTTGGTTCAAATTCAATGTTTAGAGTTTTGATGTATTTAAAAAATATTATAATCTTCAAAGTCAACAAGTATATTTTCAATAAAAGAATATAATAAAAAGAAATTCTTGTAAAAAGTAAAAAAAATAAATAAAAAAGTTTTAAAAAGAAAAATAAATTATTTTAAAATATTTAATTTAAATATTTATCTTTAAATTAGTATTTTTATGCTTTTATTTGAATAAGCATTACTTTTATTACTTTTATACGTTAATACTTCCAAAATATTATAAATGTTTACAACCAACTAGACCACATACACAAAAGTATTTGAATTTAATCTTCTTCTATTATATATATATATATATATATATATATATATATATATATATATATATATATATATATATATATATATATATATATATATATATATATATATATATATATATATATATATATATATATATATATATATATATATATATATATATATATATATATATATATATATATATATATATATATATATATATATATATATATATATATATATATATATATATATATATATATATATATATATATATATATATATATATATATATATATATATATATATATATATGACACTCATCTTTCTTAAAAGTAAATTACAGAGTTGAAAAGACATTGTTAAAAAAAATTAGATATTTATCATAAAAGTATTTTTTTTTTAAGGAATTTATCTACAAAAACTCATGAAATGATAAACTTTTCTTGAAAGCTATGGTATAATAACAAATCGTTGATTGCCTATAAATCTTGCGTCTAACAATTTCAAAACAAAATTTTAGATCTAATAAAATAATAACAATAAAATACTTTTTTGGCAAAAGGACGAGAAGACATCAAATAGTGTAGGATTATGAAAGAAAATATCTCCCATCTCTAACCCAACACAATAAATCAATTATTAAATAAATTATAAAAATCTTTGGCATATGGAATCGATTGAAGCATAATACAAAAAATCGATAATAAATCTATAAGATTAAAAAGAGATTATATAAAAACCTAAACAAACAATTTAACTTAATTATTAAGAGATAAAGTTGTACTTATTTTTATTTACCTCTTGATGAGACTCAAATTGTTGATGTATAAAATACAATGAGATTGCTGAAATGATTTCCACCGACGAGATTTGGATTATTGATATATGAGATGTGACGAGATTATTGAAATGATTTCTTCTTCGTATGTCTTTCTCGATGTAATATTTAGTGGTCACTCGCTTACTCAATCGTCCACTCGCACTACGCAAAATTTCGAATTCTGAAACAATTCCTCTTTCTTGTAATATATAAAGTCTCATATAATTCTACTCCCTTATTCATACTTCTTTCTCACTCTTCTCATTGTTTTTTTCTCCTAAATTATTATTTTTGAATTTATTTTTATAATATATATATATATATATATATATATATATATATATATATATATATATATATATATATATATATATATATATATATATATATATATATATATATATATATATATATATATATATATATTTATATATATATATATATATATATATATATATATATATATATATATATATATATATATATATATATATATATATATATATATATATATTCTATCAATTTTTTATATTAAAAATTCTTCACTTTTTTATTATTTTTTTCTATATTTTAAAAATTAGTAAAATTTATTATTATTTTCTTTTTTGATTCTTGCATTCTATGAATTTAACTTATTATATAGTATTTTAAATATTTAATGTTGAAAATAAAGACAAATACATTGTACATATTTTATAATTTAGCCAAATTCATAAATTAAAAATCTTTAATTGTGAATATGTGTTTGACTTAAACAGCACAACTCTTTTCTTTCTTTTTTAAAAACTTTTGTTTTGAATATGTGTATGTTTAGTTGTTATTTAAAAACATTTGATTAAATTATGGAGGTTTGCTTTACATTTTTAACCATACATATAAAATTGTTAATCTTAATGTAAATGACTGTAAAATTCATAAATAAGTTTGATAAAGAGATTTTTTTTAAAACAAATAAAAATTATATTTTCATTATATATAATACAAAGTATATAAACATAGAAGGCAGACGAACAATAAAATGTGTTGTCACCTGTTTTTGTATGGTAAAATCAATCCTTTTGAAAATTATATTTATTGATTTAGGAGACACAACATTGTTATACATGAGTCTTTGGACTCTCTAAAAGCTTTATTATCTATTATGTTAGAAAATCAAAAGTGTCAAAGAAAAATGGTATAAAAGCATGTTGATTGTCAGAACACGCTTTCTCATGTTTTACCACTTTATTTGAAATGACTTTAAAAGTTGTTTGACTCATAAAACCTATAGTCCTCAGACCCGCCTGTGGAGAAATCTCGGTCAAGTCTACACAAGCACGTTTCTGTCATATCCACTGTTGGGGCTGGATTAAAATATACATGTTGAAGAGTCTCATATCGCTTAGTTTTGTAAAGGAAGATGGAGTCTGAGGCTATATAAACAATTCAAGTTCTTCATTACAAACTGTACCAGTCAAAAGAGCTTTAAACTTGTATTTAACTTTTTATATTTTTTTGCCATACTCTTGTGTTAGAGTGTTGTGAGAGATAGTTAAATATTTGCTTTAGAGATTGTGGGTGTATTGAAGTTTTGGGGTGTTTGAGGGTACTTTATGTGTTGTAACAATTTTCACATTGTTTTTTCAATGGTTGTCAGTTGACAACGACTATGGTTTTTCCTCTGATTTTGGAGTTTCTACGTTAAATTCTTGTGTTGTTATTGTGTTCATTTTTTCTCTATTCATTTGTTTTTCTTAATAGCTGTTATCAAAAGTCTTGGTTTGGTTGGGTATAAATTTTTAGTATGCTATGTGTTGCAATTTTTTTCTGATCTTCCGCATCATAAAATAAATTTTATACTCTCTGTTGGTTGGAAAAAAATTGTTGGAAGGGTTTTGGCTGTAATGTAAATATTTTCAAGTACAATGAAGATTGACTTAGAGAAAGTTTGATGGAAGAGTAAATTTTGGCTTGTTAAAAGTTCAATTCAAAGATGTTTTTATACAATTAGGATTACACAAGGCATTGAAAGAAAATATTTCCAACATGAACAACGACAAATGGGATGAACTAAATTGGAGAGCTTCGAGTACAATCTGCATATATCTTTGTCTAAGAATATTCTTGCAAATGTTCTTGGTACGTCGTCAGTCAAAGCGCTTTGGGAGAAAATTGAAGGGTTATATCAAGAAAAGGGTATATTAAATCAGTTGTTGTTGAAGGAGTAGTTTCATAGATTGTCTATTTGTTGTGAATTAGATGTCTTTAAATAAAATATAAACGGTTTCTTTATGATCAAGAAACACACAAGGGTTAGGGTTAACAAAGAAAACAAGGTAAAACAACAAGGAACAACAAGGATTGGTTATAAACTAATATTCTTTCCTTTCTCTTAAAAACAAGATTACAAGTATACAAGAATAACAAAATAACCTCTCTCTCTCTCTTGAAATTAGGATTTTATCTTCCTATTTTTCCTTATGTCAAGATTGAGAAACTAGCATCCTATTTATAAGAAAAATAGCATACTAACCTAATGGGCTTTTTAACAATTACTCATTACAAGATAACTTAGGGTACAAGCTAACTTACCCAATTGAGATTACAAGCAAGGCCCAATTCAACATGCTAACAACCCTAGAAATATTGACTAATGCATGTTAGAACAAACTTTGACTACAATATGCATTAGTCCGACAGCAGCATGCGAACAGACTTCGACCTCATGCTTAATTCCTGTCGAACCAAAAGCTACCATTCGACCATACTAGAGTTTGATCCAACATCTCACAAATCTCCACCTTGGAACAAACTCTATAACATCAAGGAACCAGCTTTCTTCATGCAGCTTTATCAACTGCATACAATGGAAAAACTTGCAATTGGGCAACGTCTTGGTGATCATATCAGCAACATTATGATATGTCGAAACCTTCAGCACTTGGACTTCTCCACGCTCGATTACCCCTCTGACAAAATGCAGCCTCACATCAATGTGCTTGGCTCGCTCATGATAGGCTAAATTCTTTGACAGGTGTATTGCACTTTGACTATCACATTTAACAATGATAACTCGACTTTGAAGTTTCAGCTCCTTTGCAAAACCTTCAAGCCACAATGCTTCCTTCACAGCTTCAGTTAGAGCGATATATTCCACTTCAGTGGTAGATAAGGCAAAAACCTTCTAAAGTGTTATTTTCCAACTGATTGATGTCCCAAACATAGTGGATACATACCCATAAATAGATTTTCTGGAATCCATACAATCTGTATAATCAGAGTCAACACATCCTTCAATTGCTGCTTTACTATCTTCACCCAAGGCTCCACCATAAATTAGGACTCTATTCAGAGACCTATTTATGTACCTTAGAATCCACTTCAATGCTTTCCAGTGAACCTTTCCAGGATTTGCCATGTACCTGCTTACAAGACTTACTGCATTCGTTATGTCGAGTCTAGTACAGACCATAACATACATCAAGGAACCCACTATATTAGCATATGGAATGCTATTCATATAAGCTCTTTCGACATCGGTACTGGGAACACTGATCTATACTCAGCTTGAACTGAGGGTTTGTCAGAGTCACAACAGGCTTTAAACTCGACATACCATACTTTTCGAGAATCTTCTGTAGGTATGCCTCTTGAGATAAGCATAATTTCGACTGCTTTTTATCTCTTTAGATGTCAATCCCAAGAATCCCGGACGCAACTCCCAGATCCTTCATGTCGAACTCCTTATTGAGTTCAGCCTTCACCCTCATTACATCTTAGACATTGTTGCTTGCTATTAGAATATCATCCACATAAAGCAACAAAATAACAAATGAATTACTAGGTCGAAATCTGAAGTAAACACAGTGGTCGAATATACTTCAATGAAACTTATGCATGCCATGAATATATCGAATCTCTTATTCCACTGTCGAGGATATTGTTTCAGTCCATATAAAAATCTAGTCAGCTTGCACAAATAATCTTCCTTCCCTTTTTCGACATACCCTTCAGGTTGCCTCATAAGGATTTTTTTCATCTGGATCACCATACAAGAACACAGTCTTCACATCCATCTGTTCCAGTTCAAGGTCGAACTGGGCCACCATGGAAAGCAACATTCAAATGGATATGTGTTTCACAATAGGATAGAACACATCATTGAAGTCGACACCTTCTTTCTGAGTGAACCCCTTAGCGACCAATCTTGCCTTGTATCTCTTTGACGCTACTCCTTCGATCCCTTCCTTAACTTTGAAAATCAATTTACAACTGAATAACCTGGCTCCAGCAAGTTTCTTGATCAGTTCCCAAGTGTTGTTATCATGAAGAGATTTCATCTCATCATCCATGGTCTTCAACCATTCAGTCTTCTTTTGACTCCTCTTAACTTTCTTATAGTCTCTAGGTTCTTTGTCTAGAACCTAACTTGCAGAGATTAAGGCATAAGGTATAAGATCTGCATACTCAAGTCTTTGAGGTGGCTTGATGACTCTCCTCGACTTGTCTCTTGCTAGCAGGTAGTCATTATCAGTCTCCTCATCTTCGACAAAATCTTCTGCGTCTTTTTCGACTTCATCTGGGGTACGTAGTTCAACATCAAGATGTTCCACCTCAACAGGAATCTCTCTCTGTTTCAGCTCTTCGTCAGCATCATCAGTTTTCTTGAAAGCCATCTCTGCTTCATTGAGAACTACATCTCGACTGGTGACACACCTCTTGTGACCTGGCTCTAGGCACCATAGCCTATAAGCTTTGAATCATTCAGGGTATCCCATGAACATGCATTTCAGAGCTCTAGGTTCGACCTTGTCTTGCCTAATATGAGCATAGGCCACACAGCCAAATACTCTCAGTCTGTCGAGACTAGGTGGATGTCCCGACCAAACTTCTTCAGGTGTCTTCATTTCCAAGGAATTTGAGGGACATCTATTTATCAGGTAAGCTGCTGTCGAAACAGCTTCTGCCCAAAACACCTTCTTCAATCCAGCACTAACCAACATGCATCTAACCCTTTCAAGGATTGTTTAATTGAATTTCTCATCTAATCCATTTTTTTATGGAGTACCTGCTACATTCTTATGCCTTGCAATCCCAAACTCAACACAGTAACTGTCAAACGCTTCATTGCAGAATTCAAGGCCATTGTTGGTTCTCAACCTCTTAACCTTTCTACCAGTTTGAGTTACGACCAGAATCTTCCAACTTTTGAAATTCTCAAAAGTTTCATCCTTCGTCTTCTAAATGAATATCCATAGCTTTCTGGAATAGTCATCAACGATGGATAGAAAATACCTTGCACTTGAGAGTGAAGGATTCCTTACAGGCTTTCAAAGATCAGTATGAATGTAATCCAGGGATTCATATGTTCTTTGCTTACCTTTGTTAAACTTCACCCTACAGGATTTACCAAATACACAAGATTCACAAAACTCCAACTTTTCGACTTTGTCACCTCCTAGTAGGTTCTGCTTCCTCAATTCGACCATGCCTCTTTCACTGATATGGCCCAATCTCATGTGCCATAATTTTGTCTTCGACACAGGTTTCATGGATGCAACATTCGTCAAACCACTTACAACCTCAGCCTCAAGGGTATACAAGCCTTATTTCTTCACGCCTCTCAAGACTTCCTTCGACCCCTTCATGACTCTTAGGATACTTTTCTCTCCTTGAAAAACATATCCCTTTCTGTCGAATTCACCAAGAGAAATCAAATTTCTCTTCAAGTCAGGTACATACTTGACTTCAGTCAATAACCTTATTGACTCATCATGGAGCTTAAATCTTAAAGATCCAATACCTTCAATTTTGAAAGATTTCTTGTTTCCTAGTAGCACAGATCCACTATCTTGATCATATAGCTCCTCGAACAATTCTCTGTATGGAGTCATGTGCCAAGTGCAACTTGAATCCATAATCCATTCTTTTCTCGAGTCACCAGTTGAAACCACAAGAACATCAGATGAGTCGAAGCTATCTTGAACAATGGCTATGTTACCATTACCTCCATGATCTTTCAAGCGTTCAGGGCACACCTTTCTTGTGTGACCCTCCTTCTTATAGTGATAACATCGAATACCAGATGTTTCGCCACTATAAGACTTATGTTACTTTTACATTTCTTCTAGTCGAACTTTCCATCCTTTCGCAAGAATTTTCCCTTAACGGCGCCCACCATCGAAGGTTTATGCTCCTTTCGTTCGTCCAAATCCTTAGAATACAAGGTTGATTGAACTTCTTCAAAGTTCAGGGACTCCCTTCCATAAAAGAGAGTTTCTTTAAAGTGAGCATGTGTTCTGGGCAAAGCACACAGCAGCAACAATGCTTGATCTTCACCATCGATCTTCACATCAATATTTTCAAGATCAAAAATCATCTTGTTGAACATGTCCAACTGCTCAGCCAACACTTTGTCTTCACTCATCTTGAATGAATATAAAGCTTGCTTCATGTAGATTCAATTCACCAAAGATTTGGTCATGTACAAACTTTCAAGTTTCACTCATAATCCCGATGTTGTAGTCTCCTTTGATACCTGTCGAAGAACCTTATCACCAAGGCTCAACAATATTGTGCTGTGGGCTTTCCCAATCATGCCCATCTTTTCTTTTGTCTCTAATGCAACGTCCATGGCTCCCTCTCCCTTTTACACTTCCAAACAACCCTGCTGAACCATTAGGGCTTTCATCTTCAAGCGCCACAGACCAAAGTCGTTCACTCCGATGAACTTTTCAATATCATACTTTGTTGAAGGCGTCTTCACCGCACTAATTTGTTGTGAATCTGATTTCTTTAAAGAAAATATAAACGGTTTCTTTATGATCAAGAAACACACAAGGGTTATGTTAACAAAGAAAACAAGGTAAAACAACAAGGACCAACAAGGATTGGTTATAGACTGTTATTCTTTCCTTTCTCTTAGAAACAAGATTACAAGTATACAAGAATAACAAAATAACCTCTCTCTCTTGAAATCAGGATTTTATCTTCCTATTTTTCCTTATGCCAAGATTAAGAAATTAGCATTCTATGTATAAGAAAAATAGCACACTAACCTAATGGACTTTTTAACAATTATCCATTACAAGCTAACTTAGGGTACAAGATAACTTACACAATTGGGATTACAAGCAAGGCCCAATTCAACATGCTAACAACCCTAGAAATATTGACTAATGCATGTTAGAACAAACTTCGACTACAACACGCATTACTCTGACAGCAGCATGCGAACAAACTTCGACCTCGTGCTTAATTCCTATCGAACCAGAAGCTACCCTTCGACCATACTAGAGTTCGATCCAACATCTCACACTATGGATGAACATTCAAAATTTTCTAATCATCTAAATATTCTCAATGGTATTGTTTCTGAGTTATAAACTATTGGAGTTAAGATTGACGATGAAGATAAAGTTTTGAGACTCATATGGTCTCTTTCGTGATCCTATGAGCATATTAAACTCGTTTTGATATATGAGAAGGAAACTTTGGGTTTTGAAGAATTGCTAGTAAAATTACTTCTAAAGAAAGAATATTAAAGTATAAGGATAATATACTTCATCAAATCAATGTTTATTGCTAGAGGGAAGTCTATATGAAGAAAAATAATGAAATGGGTGTGAGATGTAATAAAAGTGGAAAGATTGGGCATGGAAAGTATAAGTATCCTAATTGGGTAGCGTCAGAGAAGGGCTCTGAGTCAAATGCTAGCAATGGATCCCTCGATGTGGGAGATGATGATCTTCTCTTAAAATTGAGAAGTGTGTCCTCGTAATATTTTCACTGTCGTGAAAAAGGACGAGTTATTAGTTGTAGATTAACACATGAGCATTGATGCAAACACCCCGAAAATTGATTAAATTATTTAATCAGATTATCTTATATTTTATTTAATTAATTAGGATTTAGTGTGTTTTTAATTAAAAATATATGGTGATTTGTATGAGCATGCGAGGCGTTGGCGGGGTGTAGTGAGAGCCTTAGTAGGGTGGTAGAAGCATGAGAATAATTAGAATTATTGTTATTTTGATTAATAATTAAAATAAAATAAAAAAGCAGAGTTTTGGATGAAAAATAGAATATTAGAGAATAATGAGGATTATTATTATTAAAATAAAGTTAGAGTCAAAATGGTATTTTAGTAAATAAGAGAATAAGTAATGTTATGGTAGGAATCACTAAGTGAGAAGAATTAAGTTTCTAATAAAAAGATCTAGTAGAGAGTTTTTGGGGTTAGTACATAGAAACTGAATTTGGGAGAGGAGAGGCAAGGCTAGGTTTTGAAGAGGAAAGAGCAAACTTGAGCAATCTGAATTTTTCTAGAAATCTAAGGTAAATGGGAGGGTATTTTTAATATGGTGTTGAATGCATGATTGGGTAGAGGGAAGTCTTTAATTCAATTAGGTTTTTCCCCTAATTTTTCCTTTTTGATGAATGATTGATGAACATGAGTTGAATTTTGTAATAGCATGATTGATGTGTTGTATTATGTGAAATTTGAGCATTGATTTGCCATGGAAATTGTTTATTCTTGTTAGTCATGATTATATGAATTGGTGTTTCTATGTGGTTGTGATTTTGGTGAATAAAACATGTAAAAACCATGATTAATTGAAGGAATTTCATGTTAATTGACGGATAAATTATGTTTGGATGTTAGATAATGTTTTCCCTATTGTCGTTGATCTAATTGAGAGCTTATAAGGGAAAATATGAGTTATAAATTAAACTCCATGTCCAAAAATGCATATTTTGCTTTCTACTTCAGGGTGACGGGCGTCACACTAATGACGACCAAGTCATCATAGCATTTGAGGCGCTGACGAATACCAGTTGCCTGACGGGTAGACCGTCATGGTCTCTAGGCACGGTTTTATGGGATGAGCGTCATAGGGATGGTGTGTGAGATGACGTGGGCAGTGACGGGCGTCACTCTGGTCATGGGTAACCTATCTTGCTTTCAGAATGAGCCTCGTTTTTCAGTTGTGTGGAATTGAGTTGTCAGTTTTGATTATTAATGTTGTGCGGTGATTAGGCTACTGTTTGGAGGTATTTTGGAGTTGTTTATAATTGATTGTTGAACTAATCAAATGTTGTGATGTTGTGCATAATAATGGTGATTATATGGTGTTAATTTTGGTGATATTACATGTTGTTAAGAATCATGCATCATGGGGTACGAGCTTCGGTCAAGTATTGGTGTGATATGGTCTGATGATGTAGATTCAGGAGAGATTAGCTTGTTCTGTATGGGAATTGGGGAAGCGTTACTAAATTTGTTAGTAGTGAATTAGTGTGCTCTTTTTTATGGAGGGAATTATGGAGCGAGATTGACCTATGTTGTTCATAATGGTACCATGTACATGTAGAGTCTTGTTGTTAAGAACTTGCATCCATTGTTTGCATATGTAATTAAATGACTATGTTGATATTGGTGGTTAAGAATACTTATGTGGTGAATGTGTATTGTGTTGAATGATTGTTGATGTTTGTGTAGGCTACCCTTGTATACTTTTGCATCATTATATATTTCAAGTGTATTCTTACCCCTTTATTGTTTGTGTGGTTCTTTGCTCCTTCTTGGGGTACCCACGAGCATGTAAATGAGTAGTTTCTTAGAAGCCGAAGGATGACGCTGAAGCTATTATTCTCTTCTCATTTTATGCGATATTTAGATTTCATTGCTCTAATCTGTAACATTGGGCGAGCGAATGTTTTATTTTATTATTTATTATTACTATGATGTTGTTGATGTGAGTATTAGACTTATGACTCATATGTTATGCATTGTTAAGTTACTTGATTTGAATTAATTTCCGCTATGATGAGCCTATGTAAAGGCAAGTATGTGATGAAAAATGTTTAAGTATTGTGTGTTTCATCTAACTCGTTTTATGAAATAGGTTTATGTTGTGTTTGAGTATCACCTTATATGTGTAGTTGTTTTAGTTTTGTATTATTTCATGTTGGAGTTGTTAGGGTGTTACATAGTGGTATCATAGCAAGTCGGCCCATTCGACAAGGTTTTTAACATGATAATTGTTCCCTAGTATGTGACTTGTGTGTATGAATTATCGATGCATGTTTCTTCTAATAGTTGTTTCTCGGTGTGCAGAGATATGGTTGGAAGAAACAACTGAGTGATTGTTGGTGCTTTTGAGTTAGTGGCTCAGGCATTGCAGGGTCAGCAGAATCATCAAGGTGCTAATGATGAATTCCATGGTCTGGACAAATTTAAAAGAAACAATATGCCAACTTTCAAGGGCAGATATGATATGGAGGGTTTGCACGCATGAGTTAGAGAGATTGAGAAGATTTTTTGAGTTATGGCTTACACTAAAGTTTAGATGGTGTAGTTTGGTACTCACATGTTGTCATAAGAGGCCAAATACTAGTGGGATAATGCACGTCATAGACTGGAGGTTGTTAGTACTTAAATTACTTGGGTTGTGTTTAGAGCTTATTTCCTAGAGAAGTACTTTGCTGAGGATATACGCAGTAAGAAGGAAATCGAGTTCCTCAAGCTAAGCAGGGGAATATGACCATTGTTGAGTATGTTGCTAGTTTCAAAGAGTTGGTGAAGTTTTGTGCATACTACAATGGTGTTGTTGCTAAAGGGTCAAAGTGTGTCAAGTTTAA
>CAWUDS030002953.1:0-25000 GCA_963859935.3 Lathyrus sativus
CTTTTATTCTGTACATGTTAAATCATGAATTAGTACATGGAATCTCCAATAACCCTTGATGTATGTATCCTTAGGTCTATGTGTGTATATGGACCATAGATCCTGTTCATGGATATTTATGTATGGATCCCCTTTATATTTATATAATATATATATAAATCCTACTACCGATTCATGGGGATACTCCATCAAATATCAAGTATAACGTATTATATCAGATTATAGCACCTCGGGTGCGAGTGAAATTATTTTAGTAAAATTTAACTGTCTCAATTCTCGGGCTATTGCGGAAAAAATTCGAGTTCCTTTTGGATTTCCCTGTTTATCAATGAGAACGGCTGCATTATCATCATATTTTATTATTATACCATTATGACGTTTTAGTTCTTTAGAGGTACGTACAATTACAGCTCTGATGACTTGAGATCTTTCTAACGATGAATTTGGCACTGCTTTTTTGATTACAGCGACAATAATGTCACCCATATAAGCATACCGTCGATTACTAGCTCCTATGATTCTAATACACATCAATTCGCGCGCTCCGCTATTATCGGCTACATTTAAATAGGTTTGAGGTTGAATCATATCCTTTTTTCTTATCTTTCAGTCAAAAAGTTGAAATAAAAAAAATATTGTGTGTTCAAAAAAAAAAAGAAACGGAGAATTTCCTTTTTTCATACTAACATTCGTTCTAATGATTATTTGGAAAAAATGAATTGAGTTCGTATAGGCATTTTGGATGCCGCTATTGAAATCGCCTTTCTAGCGATATTTTCTGGGACCCCTCCCATTTCATAAAGTATTTTTCCGGGTTTAACAACAGCTACCCAATATTCAGGCGATCCTTTTCCCGAACCCATACGCGTTTCGGTAGGTCTTACTGTAACTGGTTTGTCTGGAAATATGCAGACCCATATTTGTCCACCCCGGCGAACATTTCGTGACATTGCCCGTCGACCCGCTTCTAGTTGTCTAGATGTGATCCAAGCGGGCTCAAGTGCCTGAAGAGCATATTTTCCGAAGCAAATTTTATTACCGCGAGAGGCGTTTCCTTTTAATTTCCCTCTATGATGTTTGCGGAATCTCGTTCTTTTTGGGTTATAGTTGATGGTTATTTCTCAATTCCATCTCTATTACAGAACCGTACATGAGATTTTCACCTCATACGGCTCCTCGCAAATAAATCGATTGAAAAATCTGGAACCGAAAAAAGAATAATAATTAAAATAATATACACTAATATACATATTTTTTTCTAAAATAGAAAATGAAATAGAATCGCGGGATTTTCGCGGGCGAATATTGACTCTCTGATTATAAATTGAAGATGTAATGTTGGGTTCGTCCACAACTCCTCAAAAAACCATGAATTTTTAGTTTCTTCCGCCATCCCATCTAATGAATCAGTAAGATTTCTAATTTTCATGGAATCTTTTGTATTCACAGGTTCCGTCGTTCCCATCGCTTTTCAATTTATGGTTAGGTCTAAATTCTACAATGGAGCTGCTTTAATAAGATTAATAAGATTTTGTTTTTTTTTTATTCTTTTTTGTTGAATCAACCCTCTCAGTTTTCTTGATTCGTGGCTCTTTATTCGTTTATTCTAATATTCATCCATATATGGATGAATTTTGAATATTGATGCTTTATTACACTACTTTTTATGAGATGACCAATAGACCTTTACATAGTAGAATTCTATATCATTAATATCCTTTTTCTAGCTTTCTTTCACCCCTTCATTTATCTGTATATTCTTATTGCTTTACAACTAATAATTTTATTTTTTTATTTCAGTTGCTATAATTATATCACCACATAGATCCTTATTTTGATTTTCTATTTTCGGCAGTTCTTTCTATCCAGATAATGGGAAGCGATGAGTAGGTTTTTTATAGTAATGAATTCTACGAATTTTTGTAGAAATTGAAACACTCAAAAAAAACCAACGAGTCACACACTAAGCATAGCAACTCCTTCATTCTAAAATGATTCATTAATTTTTTTTTATTCAATCTTCCAAATTTTGTAATTTCTTCAACGTAAAGTATTTCAAATTGTCATTTTTTGTTTTAAAAAAAGATGCAACGTTATAAGGGAAAGTTGATTAGTCGTTGTTTAGAAGTTTTGAAATATCCAGATTTTGACTCCGAATACCCCAAACAAAGTTACAAGTGGAACGGAACAAAAATCCATTGGAGCTCGAATGGTTTGTAGAGGAACCCTACCTTCTCTCGTCCATTCGACACGTGCAATTTCTTTTCCTTCCATACGTCCCGCAATTTTTATTTGAACTCCTTTTGTATCTGCCTGTTCAGCTAATTCAATACCTTTTTGCATTGCTTTACGAAACGAAATTCGATTCCGTAATAGTTCGCTTAAAAATTCTGCAACAATTTTAGCGTCTCTATAAAGATAAGGACTTGGAAGTTTTGTAATTTCAAGGTCGAGTTCTCGGTTCCCACAAGTTACTTTTTTTTGCACTTGAGTCTTTAATTGTTCGACTCTTAGATCCTTAACCTTTTCTTTTAAGGAGTCTGGAAGTCCCATATAGATTATCACTTTAATCAGATCGATTCTTTTTTGAATCTTTATTCGTCCCATTCCATAGCCAGAGATATCGGTCTCGAATTCACAGGATTCGGGTACCGTTTTTTGTATAAAATTATTGATACAATATCGTATAATTTTATCTTCTTTTACATTCTCGGAATACATTTTTGGTTTTGCAAACCAAATAGAATAATGACTTTGAGTTGCACCAAGTCGGAAAACAAGCGGATGTATTTTTTGGCCCATAACCACCACTCGGTATCTTTTTGTTTATCCATAATTATATTTTTTTTTATTAAACTTTCTATATCTTTATTTCTTTTTCTGTTGCAGAATAATACAATTCTTTTTATTCTGCAACAGATTGAGTAATTTATTAATTAATCCGAATCCTCATAATGTTCATTTTTATCAATGATGATTGCGAAAAGTATCCTAAAATGAATGGGAAAATTCACTTCAATGATGATTGTGACCTGTATTTTTAAATATATGGTAAAAAAATATAGGTCCAAGGGTAAATTGAGAAATATATTTTTTCTCATTTTTTGGATACCCTCCCAAGTTTTCGAGTAGGTGAAAATTCTCCTAATTTATGGCCTACCATACGATCTGTTATATAAATAGGTAAATGCTCTTTTCCATTATGGATAGCAATGGTATGCCCAATCATTGTAGGTATAATGGTAGATGTTCTGGACCAAGTTTTTATTAACTCCTTTTCTCCTTTTGTGTTAAGCTTCTTTATTTTTCTTAATAAATGATTGGCTACAAAAGGATTTTTTGTTCGTGAACGTGTCATAGTTAATTATTCCTCCTATAATAACTAAAAAAGTTAATTTTGTTCTCTTATATTTCCAATTCTAAAATATAGAATCTCTAAAAAAAGAAAATCCTATAATGTCCCAGTAAATTGCTATTTTCTTTTGTAAAGACGAAGAAACAAATTCTATTTTATCTACGCTTACGCTCGACTATTTACTACGGCGACGAAGAATCAAATTATCACTATATTGATTCGTTTTTCTAGTTCTTCTTCCAAGTGCAGGATAACCCCAAGGAGTTGAGGGTTTTTTTCTACCAATTGGGGCCCTCCCTTCACCACCCCCATGTGGATGGTCTACAGGGTTCATAACGACCCCTCTTACTACAGGACGCTTGCCTCGCCAACGTTTAGCTCCGGCTCTGCCCAAACTTTTCTGGTTTACCCCAACATTCCCTACTTGTCCAACTGTTGCTGAGCAGTTTTTGGATATCAAACGGACCTCGCCAGAAGGTAATTTTAATGTTGCTGATTTACCTTCTTTTGCAATCAGTTTCGCTACAGCACCCGCTGCTCTAGCTAATTGTCCACCCTTTCCAAGTGTTATTTCTATGTTATGTATGGCCGTGCCTAACGGCATATCGGTTGAAGTAGATTCTTATCAAAACCCCTTCCCAAACTGTACAAGCTTCTTCCAAAGCATACGGCTTTCTGGATGTAGATTCTAATATCTATACAGCTGCATCTTATATATCGTTTATTTCGTAGATTATAAATGACATAACGAAGTACCATACCACATGAGTGGATATATATTATACGAATCCAAATCTTCCGAATGACTCATGTTATGATCTTCTACATCCTAGGTCTTTCTGTTCCGTTCCTTCATCTGGCTTATGTTCTTCATGTAGCATTCAGACCGAATGACTCTATGAAATTACGTTGCTACTTACACCTAGTACGGGTAACGTAGGAGACATTTCTATTTTTTCCCGGGGGAATCCTTAGAATTACCACTGCTTCGCTTTCAATTTGTCCTTGACCATCAAATGAAATGTGAATAATCCGGATCTTCCCCTTATTTGTTTGAAACGAGGAGCGCTTCGTGTTCTGTCGGTGCTTGAAACAATTTTGTCTTCTCCATATTACTATATCTCTAGGGTCAATAATGGTATATTAGCAACTACTGAACTCAATCACTTGCTGCCGTTACTCTTCAGTTTTCTGTTGAAGTCTATCCTGTAGAGGTACTCCAATTGGATAAGAGATCGATTTCTAGGTTTCGCCATAAACCTAATTGGTTACTTCCAATTACGTAAATCAATAGTTCAAACCGCACTCAAAGGTAGGGCATTTCCCATTTTTATAGGAACTTCTGTACCATAAACAATGGTATCTCCAATTATAGCCCCTCTGGGGTGTAAAATATATCTTTTCTCACCATCCCCATAGTGTATGAGACAAATGTGTGCATTTCGATTAGGGTCATATTCTATAGTTATGATTCTACCATATATGTCTTTTTCATTGCGTCGAAAATCAATTTTACGGTATAGACGCTTATGACCTCCCCCTCTATGCCCTGCGGTAATAATTCCTCTGGCATTACGCCCTTTACAACAATGATGTTGTCCAGAAATCAAACGATTTCGTGAATTGGATTTCACTTGACTGTTTAAGGCTCCATTGCGTGTGCTCGGGCTCGAAGTTTTATGTATCGCCATGTTATTAATTGTTTAAGTTCTTTTCTTTCTAACTAAGAGGTGGAATAGAATAACCCGATTCTAAGGAATCGAATAAGCCGGTTCAAGCATAATGATCATACGTTTGTAATGCATTGTATGTCCCATAATAGGTCGCATTCTTCTACCGTTTCTTGGGAGTCCATCGTCCATTGATACAGATCAAATGTTATTATAACTATTCTAACATAATTGGATTGAATCGACCACACCTTTGTTATTGATGGATGATGAGATTCCATTGATATTGATACGGATCCAATCGTTTTTTTTTTGAAAAGAAGATAAAGAATGAATATAGTCAATATAATTCAGATAATCATGTAGCTGTATTTACAAATTTCATTCTGTAACAAAAATCGAGTGGGGGATATTTCTATGGGGATGCATCCAGTAGGAATTGAACCCACGACTTCGCCAATTATGAGTTGGGTGCTTTAACCACTCAGCCATGGATGCTTCGAGGAAACCCTCCGACTTCATCACTAACCCAATTTCAATTGAAGTCAAATCTTTTGGATAAATCAATTTCTCCATGTATGTATCCTTTATCTAATACATACATAGAGAAATTGATTAAAGATAAGATAGATATATATCTATAGATTTCGACTTTTTTATTGATCACTCCTAATAGATATCAAATACATCTCTGCACAAATCGAATTGATATAGAAAGTATCAATTAGAATAAAAAAATGCGGATATAGTTGAATGGTATAATTTCTCTTTGCCAAGGAGAAGACGCGGGTTCAATTCCCGCTATCCGCCGTTACTTCTGTATTGAATAGTATATTTCTTTATATTATCAAATATATATATAAGTGAATTTCCATTTTTATCCAAAATGGTGCGGAGACAGGATTTGAACCCGTAACCTCAAGGTTATGAGCCTTGCGAGCTACCAAGTTGCTCCACTCCGCCATGCCATAAGAAGAACAATTGACAATTAATGGAAAACAGAGATTGAATTTGCCTGCCGCCCCTCCACCATATCTGTACAAATAGAATAAACCATTTATACGGAATGGTCAAGGGACCGTCCTATGATCGCAGATCATCAAAAAGAATAAAAAAATGAAGAGAATTTTTTATTCTTACCAACTCGATCTTGTTGCACCGGGCAACAAACATTGGTGAACCATTTCACGAAGTGCGTGTCTAGATAATCCAAAGTGTCGATAATTACCTCGTGATCTTCCAGTCGCAAAACAACGTCGATGAAGACGTGTAGGTGCACTATTACGCGGTAGTGCTTCGAACTTTGCCTTAATTTCCCATTTCTCACTTAACGACTGAGCTTTGCTCATTTCTTTTTTTGGAGATCGTCGAATCAAATGATATTTTTTTTCCAATTTTTGCCTCTTCTTCTCCCTGGCAATGCTACTTTTCTTTGCCATTATGATGATGATTCATTTCCTATTAGTATCAATGATAGAAATAAGTCGGATCCTAGATGTAGAAATAGAAGAAGCACCTTCTTCATACAAAGAGATTCAATTTTTGGAGATACAATAAAGAATGAAATTAACCAAATTTACCTGATGTAGAGGCAATCAAGAAAGCTGCATAAGTAAATATATAACCTACCGAAAAGTGGACTAATCCAACCAATCTTGCTTGGACAATCGAAAGAGCCACAGGTTTATCTCTCCATCGAATCAAATTCGCCAAAGGTGTGCGTTCATGAGCCCATGCTAAAGTTTCAATCAATTCCTGCCAATATCCGCGCCATGAGATTAAGAACATAAATCCAGTAGCCCAAACAAGATGTCCAAATAAGAACATCCACGCCCAGACTGATAAACTATTCATACCAAAGGGGTTATATCCATTGATAAGTTGTGAAGAATTTAACCATAGATAATCTCTTAACCATCCCATCAAATAGGTTGAAGATTCATTAAATTGTGAAACATTACCTTGCCATAATGTAATGTGCTTCCAATGCCAATAAAAAGTAACCCATCCAATGGTATTTAACATCCAGAAAACTGCCAAATAAAATGCGTCCCAAGCAGAAATATCACAAGTACCACCTCGTCCCGGACCGTCGCAAGGAAAACTATAACCAAAATCCTTTTTATCCGGCATTAACTTGGAACCACGTGCATCTAAAGCACCTTTTACTAAGATCAATGTAGTTGTATGTAAACCAAGAGCAATAGCATGATGAACCAAGAAGTCTCCAGGCCCGATTGTTAAGAATAGAGAATTACGATTCTCATTAATAGCATTTAACCAACCCGGCAACCATATGCTTCGCCCCGCATTGAGCGCCGGACTATTCGTTGAAGATAAAAGTACATCGAAACCATATGAAGTTTTACCGTGAGCAGATTGTATCCATTGGGCAAATATGGGTTCGATCAAGATTTGTTTCTCCGGAGTGCCAAAAGCAAGCATGACATCATTATGGACATAAAGTCCCAAAGTATGGAACCCCAGAAATAGGCTGGCCCAACTTAAATGGGATATGATAGCTTCTTTGTGCTCTAACATTCTTGCCAATACATTATCCTCATTCTGTTCGGGATTGTAATCTCTAATAAAAAAGATAGCTCCATGAGCAAAAGCCCCCGTCATAATAAATCCTGCAATGTATTGATGATGAGTATATAACGCAGCTTGAGTAGTAAAGTCTTGTGCTATAAACGCATAAGCAGGTAACGAATACATGTGTTGAGCTACCAAAGAAGTAATGACCCCTAACGAGGCTAGAGCAAGGCCTAATTGAAAATGAATTGAATTATTGATTGTGTCATAAAGACCCTTATGTCCACGCCCCAATCTACCCCCCGGAGGAATATGCGCTTCTAAAATATCTTTTATACTGTGCCCAATACCGAAGTTAGTTCTATACATATGACCAGCAATTAGAAAAAGAATTGCAATAGCTAAATGATGATGGGCCATATCGGTAAGCCATAAACTTTGCGTTTGAGGATGGAATCCCCCGAGAAGTGTTAGAATGGCAGTTCCCGCGCCTTGCGAAGTACTAAATAAATGATTACTAGAATCGGGGTTTTGAGCATAAAGATTCCACTGACCTGTAAAAAATGGCCCTAATCCTTGAGGATGAGGCAATACACTTAAGAAATTATTCCATCGAACATATTCTCCTCTGGATCCTGGAATAGCCACATGGACTAAATGCCCTGCCCAAGCTAAGGAACTGACTCCAAATAGTCCTGACAAATGATGATTGAGGCGGGATTCGGCATTTTTAAACCACGAAACGCTCGGTTTCCATTTCGGTTGTAGGTGTAACCAGCCCGCTAATAAGGATATGAAAGAAAGAAATAATAGAAAAATAGCTCCAGTATAAAGATCCTCATTAGTACGTAAACCAATTGTATACCACCACTGATAAACACCGGAATAGGCAATATTCACTGGGCCAAGCGCACCCCCTCGCGTAAAAGCTTCTACAGCCGGTTGACCAAAATGGGGATCCCAAATTGCATGAGCAATAGGTCTTACATGTAAAGGATCCTGTACCCATGCCTCAAAATTTCCTTGCCAAGCTACATGGAAGAGATTCCCGGAAGTCCACAGAAAAATGATTGCTAATTGTCCGAAATGAGAAGCAAAAATATTCTGATAAAGACGTTCCTCAGTAATATCATCATGACTCTCGAAGTCATGTGCGGTAGCAATACCAAACCAAATACGACGAGTAGTGGGGTCCTGAACTAAGCCTTGGCTAAACCTTGGAAATCTTAATGCCATAATGCTTTTCAAATCCTCCTAGCCATTATCCTACTGCAATAATTCTTGCTAAGAAGAATGCCCACGTTGTGGCAATTCCACCCAGAAGGTAATGTGTTACTCCTACAGCACGTCCCTGTACAATGCTTAAGGCTCTAGGCTGAGTAGCAGGAGCAACTTTTAATTTATTATGAGCCCAAACGATGGATTCAATAAGTTCTTGCCAATAACCACGCCCGCTGAATAGAAACATTAAACTAAAAGCCCATACAAAATGGGCGCCTAAGAAAAAAAGACCATATGCAGATAATGAGGAACCATAAGACTGAATTACCTGGGATGCCTGCGCCCATAAGAAATCGCGAAGCCACCCATTAATGGTAATCGAACTCTGCGCAAAGTTTCCTCCTGTGATATGAGTTATTACTCCTTGATCATTTATACTTCCCCAAACATCTGATTGCATTTTCCAACTGAAATGGAATATTACTACAGAAATTGCATTGTACATCCAAAATAATCCTAGGAAGACATGATCCCAAGCGGATACTTGGCATGTCCCCCCTCTTCCCGGGCCATCACAAGGGAACCGAAAACCAAGATTTGCTTTATCCGGTATCAAGCGTGAGCTACGAGCAAATAGAACACCTTTTAGGAGTATCAATACCGTCACATGAATTGTAAATGCATGAATATGATGTACCAAAAAATCTGCGGTTCCTAATGGAATAGGTAACAAAGCTACTTTGCCGCCCACTGCCACTAAATCACCACCGCCCCAAGTCAAACTGGTGCTTGTTGTTGCACCAGGGGCTGTTGTGCCAGGTGCTAAAGCATGGGTATTTTGTATCCATTGAGCAAAGACAGGTTGTAATTGTATAGCGGTATCTGAAAACATATCTTGAGGGCGCCCTAAAGCACTCATGGTATCATTATGAATATACAACCCAAAACTGTGAAAACCTAAAA
The DNA here is from genome assembly GCA_963859935.3 of Lathyrus sativus. Classification (NCBI taxonomy): domain Eukaryota; kingdom Viridiplantae; phylum Streptophyta; class Magnoliopsida; order Fabales; family Fabaceae; genus Lathyrus; species Lathyrus sativus. The sequence continues at coordinate 9,745 of CAWUDS030002953.1, forward strand.
ATATACACACCCAGTTGAGATGTGATATGATTGCATCACGATGTCTAAGAACACGATCTAATAGATCGTTGTATCGAGTAGTTGGATCATAGTCTCTTACCATAAAAATGGCTGCATGTGCAGCAGCACCAACTATGAGAAAGCCCCCAATCCACATGTGATGTGTGAACAATGACAGTTGTGTACCATAATCAGTAGCTAGGTATGGATAAGGAGGCATAGCATACATATGGTGAGCTACAATAATGGTCAAAGAGCCTAACATAGCTAGGTTAATAGATAATTGAGCATGCCATGACGTTGTTAGGATCTCATATAGCCCTTTATGACCCTGGCCTGTAAATGGACCTTTATGGGCTTCTAAAATATCTTTTATACCATGACCAATACCCCAGTTAGTTCTATACATATGACCCGCAATGAGAAAAAGAATTGCAATAGCTAAATGATGATGTGCAATATCAGTAAGCCATAGACCACCAGTTAGTGGGTCTAATCCTCCACGAAAAGTAAGAAAGTCCGCATATTTTGACCAATTCAAGGTAAAAAATGGGGTTGCTCCCTCAGCAAAACTTGGATAAAGTTGAGCCAAAAGATCCCGATTCAAGATAAATTCATGAGGAAGTGGGATCTCTTTGGGATCTACTCCAGCATTTAGAAATTGGTTAATTGGTAAAGATACATGTACTTGATGCCCCGCCCAAGAAAGAGACCCAAGTCCTAGTAGACCTGCCAAATGGTGATTCAACATGGATTCTACATCTTGAAACCAAGCCAATTTTGGAGCAGCTTTGTGATAATGAAACCAACCAGCAAAAAGCATTAAGGCTGCAAAGACCAACGCACCGATTGCAGTACAATAGAGTTGTAATTCACTAGTTATTCCAGATGCTCGCCAAATCTGAAAAAAACCGGAGGTTATTTGTATTCCCCGGAAACCTCCCCCTACATCACCATTCAATATTTCTTGGCCTACTATTGGCCAAACCACCTGGGCACTAGGTCGAATGTGAGTAGGATCATTTAGCCATGCTTCATAATTTGAAAAACGAGCACCATGGAAATACATGCCACTCAGCCAAAGAAAGATAATGGAGAGTTGACCGAAATGAGCACTAAATACTTTTCGGGAAATCTCCTCTAAATCACTAGTATGGCTATCGAAATCATGAGCATCAGCATGTAGGTTCCAGATCCAAGTAGTAGTATCAGGTCCCTTAGCTATTGTTCTTGAGAAATGACCAGGTTTTGCCCATTGCTCGAAAGAAGTTTTTATGGGATCCCTATCTACCAAAATTTTGACTTTTGGTTCCGGCGAACGAATAATCATTGAGTCCTCCTCTTTCCGGACAACACATACAAAGAGACCCGCCAACATAAAACATAATTCGTGAACTTATGAGAAATGTTTATATTGAATATCTTTCTCTTCTATCTCCCATCTATTCCATATTTTCTTGAGTTATTCACTAGAACAATTAGGATCCGGAAGTGAATCCGGGGCAAGTGTTCGGATCCATTATGACATAGCAGTGAGGCGCTCAACGGACCCTTTTATTTGATTGATGGGGACAATAAACTATCAAAAATTCAATATATATAATGGATTTTCTATATATTTTATTCTCTATTAGAGAATAAAATATAGACAATAATATTTGAATTAGAATAAAAAAAAGAAAATAATAAAAAGACTGTTCTTATTCAAAACGCCCTGTGATCTTCAACCAATTCTGTGCCTCAATATAATTACCAGGGGTAAGGGCTATAGCTTGTTTCCAATATTCAGCAGCTTGATCAAACCAAGATTCTCCAATTTCAGAATCTCCCTGTCGAATGGCCTGTTCTCCGCGGTCGGAATAGGGGAGTAAAATCCTTCCCTTAGAACCGTACTTGAGAGTTTCCTGACTCATACGGCTCAACAGTCAATTCTTTTGATCTTCCATTTTTTCTGGAGTTAATAACAAGAAAAGAGGTTAATTACATGAGTTTAAAACTTGAATTTGGATTAATAATTCAATTGAATCCTTTGTTTTTAGTTTTATCTTTTCTCCTACCTTCTGAAGAAGAAGGCATCGACATTAATACTAACGCTCTTATTTGAATTTTCTCAAAGGTAACTATCTCGAGTTCATATATCATTTCATATATAATATATCTATTTCTATAGAATCTGTGAGAAAGACTTTTCTTCATAAGAAAAGACTTACTATCTTTGGGATCTGATACTACACCGCTGCTCAAAACCTTCGGGGATCAACTTTATTACATAAGTTGATTTCGAATCTATCATCATATAAGTAAGCAGTTCTGGTTGTATCGGCCAAAAACCTTGTTAATTGATCTTTACGGTGCTTCCTTTATCAATTAGATCTTTTATCCATAGAAAAAAGTATCTAGGCATATATATATTCTATTTCTTCATATTTTTACTTCTATGAATATGAAGTTTCTTTCTTTGCTACAGCTCATAAAAATCGTTGTTTCGAACGATATATATGTAGAAAGCCTATTTTTTTTGTCTAGTATTTATGACTATTAGTGGAGGTTCTTTTCTTTTTTCTTTCTATAGTGGAGATAGTCGCACGTAATGACAGATCACGGCCATATTGTTAAAAGCTTGAGGTAAGAAAGGGTTTCGTTCGAGTGCCCGAAAATAGTATTCCAAAGCTTTTGTATGTTCTCCGTTACTTGTGTGGATAAGGCCGATGTTATAAAGTATATAACTTCGATCATAGGGATCAATTTCCAGTCGCATCGCCTCATAATAATTCTGTAAAGCTTCCGCATAATTTCCTTCAGATTGAGCCGACATCCGTTACGGTCGTCATTCGGTTCAAAGAATCTCCGTTCCAGAACCGTACGTGAGATTGTCATCTCATACGGCTCCTCCTTTATGTGGATAATGAGAAACATCCATGGAATCAAAAAAGATTGCAATATTCTCATTATCAACTGAGCGGGACTAGTGTTTTTACACGAAATCTCTAGCCAACCTTTCTGTAAAGGATCTTTTATTAACATTTAGTAAGTTATTACTGGATAAATCAATCGTAACTTCAACAATTTATTTGTCCTCAACGCCGCTTAATTTCCCGGAATTAGTCACTTCAACAGTCTTTGATGGTTATATGGGTATCCAAAATACGAACGAGATGGATGTTTGTTGTCCCAACCATTCTAGTTAGTCCCGATCCCGATAAGAAAGGAAGGATTTTTTTTACAAATTTTTCTCCTGTTGTTGATTCCCTAGCGTAGTGCTTCTTCCCCCATGCCGCCTATTTGTACTAGTGGAGTAGGATTCACCTAACCCCATAAATAGGTATATATAGGTATAACCTTTCGCTTAATACTATAAACCTAAAATTGAAGCATATTGAGGCTGCATTAATCGGGAATACACGACAGAAGGGATTAATCGTTTTATTTCCAAACTTCACCTTCAGCAAGCGTCGGTTTTTTTTGATTTGTCTCTGAAGAATGTATCTTTCTCCTAAGACTGAGATCGGTAAAAAAAAAAAATAATCAAATCGCACCATCTCTGTAATAAGTGAATGCCTCTTTTTCTCCAGAAGTTGTGGGAATTATTCGTAATAAGATATTGGCTACAATGGTAAAGGTCTTATCAATAAAATTTCCATTTATCCGAGATCTAGTCATAGGTAGCAATCCATTCTATAATTTCATTTTTTATCGCGTGATAAAATAATTCCCCAAACAAAGGAATTGTACAATACAGTACGAAATAACGTAAAAATGGACTTATTAATCAAATTACTTTATTCTACGGTAGGCTTTGAAGTTGAAGTAGAATTTTTTTTTTTTTAGTTTCAATTGATTGTATTGTGTGCGCTTACGCAAATGGGATATAAATGCCTCACTATTCACTCGATTTAGGGACATAATCATTATGTAGGAGAGATGGCCGAGTGGTTCAAGGCGTAGCATTGGAACTGCTATGTAGGCTTTTTGTTTACCGAGGGTTCGAATCCCTCTCTTTCCGCACCCTTACCAAGTTCATCAATGTTACTGACGTCAATGTTTTAAATAATATATAGATATAAATTATTGCAACTTTTATATGCATTCTCTATTCCTAATTTGTTTCTGTAATATAGAAAATTGTGCATAAAGTGGGCAAGGAATAACAATTTTGCTACACCCACTTCTATACACGAATGGGGGGGGAAAATACTCGGATCAAAATTCTTGTTATTTTAACGAGGTTTAAGTCTGACGAGAATAATATTCTACAACCAGCAATTCATTAATTTTCAAACCAACCCATTTACTATCTATTATTTGATTGACTAATCCTTTATATTGGTCTGGATGAAGAGTCAAATGGGTTGGCACTCTTTTGCGGGGGGCTGATTTAAGAGAATTTTGAATTATAGTTCTCGATTTTTGTTCATCCTTGGCTGTAATAATATCTTTAGGTTTACAACGATAACTTGGTATATCTACTATACGACCATTAACTAAAACATGTCTGTGGTTAACTAATTGACGGGCTTCAGGAATAGTCGCAGCCATACCCAATCGAAAAAGTATGTTATCTAAGCGCATTTCTAGTAATTGGAGTAAAACCTGGCCGGTTGACCCTTTCGCTTTTCCAGCGATACGAACGTATTTAAGCAATTGTCGTTCTGTAAGACCATAATGAAAACGCAATTTTTGTTTTTCTTCTAAACGAATACGATATTGAGATTTTTTACTGGAGAGCGATTCTTCGCTTCCAACTCTTCTAACTGGAAGCTCTTTTCTGGTTAGTCCTGGTAAAGCCCCCAGACGGCGTATTTTTTTGAAACGAGGCCCTCTGTAACGTGACATAAACACTCCTTTTTAAAATGGAAAATCTCATAAAGAAAAATCAAAACTAAACTAAATGACAAATATGATATTATAAATGAAGTGAAATCTACTTCAAGTATTGTACTATTAAAGTATTGTACTACTGTAGTACAAAGAAGAATTAGAAGGATTCTATCAGTATCCGAATGGAATTCTATTCTATCGATATAGAAATAAAAAAGAAATAAAAAAAGCCGGCTATCGGAATCGAACCGATGACCCTCGCATTACAAATGCGATGCTCTAACCTCTGAGCTAAGCGGGCTCTCAGAACACAAATTGTGCATTTATCAGAATTCTTTCCTAAACTACTGGGATCCTAGTTATTAACTATTTCATATTAGCTCTTCATAACACAATTACTATATCATAACATAATCAAATAAATACAAAAAAAGATAGAATATCCCATATTTATTTGATATTCTAGTATATAGAATATGATACAAATCGGAATCATTTAAAAATACGAATCCAAATTATTTTCATTACCAATTACCTAGAATACTCTTTTTATCCATTTATCTAATAATTAATAATTTATCCAATATTTTTGGATCCATAAAAAAAGAATTGGATAAAAAATAATTTTCATCCATATCATATAGTAAGATTCTCTTTTTTTTTTTAGTTTTGAATTCCATTTTGGAATATTTGGATTCTTCCAATTTCTATTATTTATCTATTTCGATTATTAATAATTCATATTTATTATATGTATTTATCCCGATCCTTATTATTTTTATTTATATAATTTGAATTATGAAAAGTAGAATGGAATTCGATAGGAAGATTATTTCTATGTATATCTTCTTTATATATTCTTTAATATTCTAGAATACTTTCTATTTCATTCTATCTAGATTAATAGATAGAATATATCTATAGAAAATAGTAAAGAGTATATAGAATATTATCTTTAATATAAAAAAATATTACTATAAATAAATATTTTAAGATATATATAATATTCTTTCTTAATATTATTTTATTGAATTCAATAATGACTAATTAGATTACAGTTATTTATATTCAATAATGATTATGCATTAAGATGAAATATGTATAATGTATTTTATACATATAATATAAAAATATGGATTTATACATATCCATTTGAATTCTAAAAAATTGGATGGATTATCCAAAGAAATTGGATTGGATAAGTAATGAAAAATTAGATCCTTCTATTGAATTTCTAACTGAATATCGAAATCTAAATTAATAAATAGATTTTTATTATTTTCGTTATAAGGTCTGTATCGGTCTGCTCGAAGGAAAAAAAGAATCGAACGTTAGAGTATTCGAAATTCTATCAAAAAAGAATAGAAGGGGTACATCTAAAATAGAGATATATGTAGTATATATCTCTGTATATTGAATTGCGAATACAGAGATAATAGAATCATTTCTGATTCGAGTAAATACGGGTATCTGATATAGATGAAAGAAAATCTATCAACAAAAAACAAATAGAAGGAAATTTTAATTTTCCCAACCCAATATGGGAGTAGATTTCAACAAATAAATTCAACAGTTCCAGCATATAATTCTCAGAATACAAATGAAAAAACATCCTAATGCGATATGATATCAATCTCAAAGAAAAAACGGGGGATATGGCGAAATTGGTAGACGCTACGGACTTAATTGGATTGAGCCTTGGTATGGAAACTTACCAAGTGAAAACTTTCAAATTCAGCGAAACCCTGGAATTCAAAATGGGCAATCCTGAGCCAAATCCTTCTTTCCGAAAACAAATAAAAGTTCAGAAAGTGAAAATAAAAAAAGGATAGGTGCAGAGACTCAATGGAAGTTGTTCTAACAAATGGAGTTGACAACATTCAATTGATTAATGAAGATTTCTAACTTCTATTTGTAAATATTTGGATTCTATCACAATTGAAACATTAGAATCAAATCAATTACAACTGGAAGAAAAAATCAATGAATAGAATATTCATTGCTCAAATCAGTCACTCCAACATAATCTGATGGATCAGTTGAATAACTTATTAATCAGACGAGAATAAAGATAGAGTCCCATTCTACATGTCAATACCGACATCAATGAAATTTTGAGTAAGAGGAAAATCCGTCGACTTTAGAAATCGTGAGGGTTCAAGTCCCTCTATCCCCAAAAAATTTCCCTCCTATATTCTGGCCCTTTTTGGATTTACTTGACATAGACTCAAGTAATTTCTTAGATTTCGGATGGTGCGTCAAGAATGGTCGGGATAGCTCAGACGGTAGAGCAGAGGACTGAAAATCCTCGTGTCACCAGTTCAAATCTGGTTCCCGGCAACTCATTATGTATGAGTATCTATTCCCATATTTCTTTTGAAAAAAGGGAATAGATACATATTTATTAGTGGTCTTAATCATCCTACATAATTTATGTAGGCGTACGGCGATATGCTCTTTCTAGATGAAGAATGAATGGATGTATATTCTAGGGATCAAAAGGAAGTATGAAAATGAATGATTCAAGTTTGTTTTGATTTTTTCTGCGCTGCAATAACAATTGTTAATATTTCAATTGAAACAATATTCAAATGCTTCAATTAGTTGCTTGAAACACCAAGCAGAACTTTTTCAGTTCATCCTATTGGCTCGTCCGAAATCAGTATTGCTCCATCCCATTTTTGAATCTCAATGAATCCCTCTTATAATAAGAGAGGAATGAAACCTCTATTATTCTGACTAATCGATAAGTCAATGGACATACAGATATTTCTTTCTTTAATATCTGGGGTTGTCGAAGTTAAGATTACTTTCTTATTTTTCGCATTTAGTGAGCATCTTGTATTTCATAAAAATTAGGGGCGATATAATCTTTACGCAAAGGCCATCCTATCCAACTTTCGGGCATTAAAATACGTTTCAGACGCGGATGATTATCATAATAGATTCCTAACATATCATAAGATTCCCTTTCTTGAAAATCTGCACTTTTCCAAACCCAGAAAATAGAAGGAATTCTCGGATTTTGCCTTGGGGTAAATACTTTTATGCATACCTCTTCGGGTTGATCTAGACTATACTCTATTCTCGTAAGATGATAGACACTCGCTAATAGTCCTCCTGGTGCTACATCATAGGCACATTGGGAACGTAGATAATTGTAACCATATACATATAAAATAACAGCAATCGAATGCCAATCCTCGGGCTTTATTTGTAAAGTCTCTATTCCTTGGTAATCAAAACCCAAAGATCTATGAACTATTCCGTGTTTGACTAGCCAAGCAGACAAATTACCTTGCATTTTTTGATTTCTCCCGAGTTTTTTATAAGATTGGTATAAGTATTTACCATTTATTTCCATTACAATGAAATTTTGTCAGATTGACTTGCTTGCTATTTCTTATTGTATTTTGTACAAAAGGATCCTGTTTAATTCACTTTTTCGTTCGTCGGAGGATACTTAATTTTTTTATATTTCCAAAATGTGTCCGAGGTTATCTCGGAAATAGATGATGGTTGATAGAATAATCCTTTATTAGAATTGCCGGTATGAGTACTGTGTCCAACATCAAATTTGTGGTTGGTAGTAAAACACCTACGTTGATAACTAATTGGATCTTCATAGATTTCTCGAGATATTTTCTTACGAAGTTTTGTTATAGCATCTATAACCGCTTCCGGTTTAGGTGGACAGCCCGGCAAATAGACATCCACAGGAATTAGCTTATCCACGCCCCGAACAGTACTATAAGAATCGGTACTGAACATACCTCCTGTAATTGTACAAGCTCCCATAGCAATAACATATTTTGGTTCGGGCATTTGCTCATATAATCGAACTAAAGAAGGAGCCATTTTCATAGTTACGGTGCCCGCTGTTAAAATGAGGTCTGCCTGCCTAGGACTAGAGCGTGGTACCAGTCCATAACGATCGAAGTCAAATCGCGATCCTATTAATGAAGCAAATTCAATGAAGCAACAACTAGTACCATAGAGAAGCGGCCATAAACTGGATAGTCTTGACCAATTTGAAAGATCATTTAATGTAGTAGAAATAACTGAATTTTTGGTTTTTTGATCAAGTAAGGGAAACTCAATGGAATTCATAACTGTCTCAATGTTTTGTTTAATTGTCTAAATATTCAAGAATTAAGACCATTCTAATGCTCCCTTTCGCCATGCATAAACTAAACCAACAATTAGGATAAGCACGAAGATGAAAGCTTCTATAAATACGGATACCCCTAATACATCAAAACTCATTGCCCATGGGTAAAGAAAGACTGTTTCAACATCAAAAACAACAAAAACGAGAGCAAACATATAATAACGGATTTCAAATTGTAACCAAGCATCGCCCATCGGTTCTATTCCAGATTCATAACTAGAAAGTTTTTCTGGCCCTTTCCTAATTGGAGCTAAAATTCCAGAAATTAGAAATGCCAAAATAGGAATAAAGATCGATATTATTAGAAATGTCCAAAAAATATCATATTCATAAAGCAAAAACATAAATGTACTCCTATGAATGTGGAAAATATACTGGATTCATATTAATTCTTAGTCGATTTGAATTTAAATTTCAAAATTATTAGATTCATTAATCTAAATAGAAATGCTTTGTATTTTATTAAGTTTACATTTTAAAAGTTGACATTATTTCTAGATTAGTATCTGAGTATACTAATACTAATATTAGTATATCATTAATCTATTCAAATAGAAATGAATTGATTCATTCTTTCGATTACAAAAAGTATTTCAACTATATTTATACTACTAGTATTACTAGTATGGAGTATTTAGTATTCCATATACTACTACTATACTAAATATAGTAGTATCGGTAGTACTATTAGGGCTATACGGACTCGAACCGTAGACCTTCTCGGTAAAACGGATCAAACTATTATTATTATCAAAATGATTTGAATTGTTTTAAAGACCCAACGTGCATTTTTTTTTTTTTGCATTGGGCTTTTTCATTAACTGATAGAAATATCAATTAGTCTACCATCTTTTTTCTTTACACAAAGAAAAAGGAAATGACTCCCTGTGCTCTGATTTCTTATTTAGATCAAAATCTAAGAGCACTACCAAAGTTTTTCAAAGAAGAAGGTTATTCTGACGTAGGTCTGCTTCTGGCCTGGATCAACTTAAGTTAAATGGACTCTCTATCAACCTACTTCAATAAAAATATCAAATAGGAAATGAAACTTCATACACCTTAAAGTTCATAAGATAGGAAGAAAAGATATTTTTTTGGAGGTCCCTAGCCTCATTGCCTAGCATTGAATAGATTTTAGTATTCACCTTATCAATATCTCATTATGGATTCCATTTGACGTCTAAATCCTTTGTCAGGCTATTGTTCTCTTAATTTTCTTTCTGGAGTAAGACATTGATTTATCAATTAAGATCAACTCTTTTAATTACATGATGGACTCCTATGAAAAAACATTGGCGCATGTGTAAACGAGGTGCTCTACCTAACTGAGCTATAGCCCTTGTGCTTTTGATACAGATTTGATCATATTCGATAAATAAATTCTTGTCAAGATAAATATTAAATTACATGATCCAATCTCTTTGATTTATATTGCGTTTGTATTATTTATAAATAATATAACATTTATAATCCATTGATCTGATCGAGAGCTACTTTTTTTATTTAGGATGATAAATGACCTACTTAACTCAGTGGTTAGAGTATTGCTTTCATACGGCAGGAGTCATTGGTTCAAATCCAATAGTAGGTAAGGTATTGGTAGAACTTAGTAGATACCATTGATTCCGGTATCTAATAAGTTTTTCTACTCACCATTTTTTTTTATTGTAATTTTCTATCTTTTTTCTATTTTTTGGCTGCACCAACTTGTTACGAGATCCTCTTGATAGGCTCTACGATAGCCTCGACTCGTGTCTTAGCTCGCCGGAGAGCTAGATTTGCTTCAATTGTTTGTCTCTTGCCTTCAGCCTTATTTAAGTTAGCTTCTGCTATTTTAAGAGTTTGTTGTGCTTCTTGTGGATTAATGTCACTAGCCCTTTCTGCATCAGGTACTAAAATAGTGATCTCATTATTGCCGATTCTAGCAAAACCACCCATCAGAGCCATCGTTAACCATCGGTCCTTAAGGCGTATTCTCAAAATACCTATATCTAAAGCTGTGGCAATAGGCACATGATTTTTTAATACCCCAATTTGTCCACTATTAGTAGATAAAATAATTTCTTTCACTTCTGAATCCCAAACAATTCGATTGGGGGTCAGTACACAAAGATGGAAAGTCATTTCTTGAATTTGTTCTCCATTTCTAAGTTAAGTTCGTAGCCTTCGCAGTAGCTTCATCGATATTACCCACCAAATAAAAGGCTTGTTCAGGAAGACTATCTAATTCTCCAGAAAGAATCAATTGAAATCCTCTAATTGTTTCTGCGAGACCAACATATTTCCCTGGGGAACCAGTAAATACTTCTGCTACGAAAAAAGGTTGTGATAAGAAACGTTCCATTTTTCGTGCTCTTGCTACGGTTAAGCGATCCTCTTCGGATACTTCGTCCAACCCAAGAATAGATATCATGTCCTGAAGTTCTTTGTAACGCTGTAACGTTTGTTTAACTCTTTGCGCAGTTTCATAATGTTCTTCACCGACGATCCGAGGTTGGAGCATGGTGGACGTTGAATCTAAAGGATCTACTGCTGGATAGATACCTTTGGCAGCTAATCCTCTTGATAGTACAGTAGTTGCATCCAAATGTGCAAATGTCGTGGCAGGAGCAGGATCGGTCAAATCGTCTGCAGGTACATAAACTGCTTGAATAGAAGTTATTGACCCTTCTTTGGTAGAAGTAATTCTTTCTTGTAAAGTACCCATTTCAGTACCCAGGGTCGGTTGATAACCCACAGCGGAAGGCATTCGGCCCAATAAGGCCGATACTTCGGATCCGGCTTGGACAAAACGGAAGATATTGTCGATAAATAGAAGGACGTCCTGCTCATTGACATCTCGGAAATATTCTGCCATAGTTAGGGCAGTTAAACCAACTCTCATACGAGCTCCGGGGGGTTCATTCATTTGACCATAGACTAAAGCGACTTTTGATTCCGCAATATTTTTTTCATTAATTACTCCGGATTCTTTCATTTCCATATAAAGATCATTTCCCTCACGAGTACGCTCACCTACTCCGCCAAATACAGATACACCTCCATGAGCTTTGGCAATGTTATTGATCAATTCCATAATGAGTACTGTTTTACCTACCCCAGCTCCACCGAAAAGTCCTATTTTTCCGCCACGGCGATAAGGAGCTAAAAGATCGACTACTTTAATTCCTGTTTCAAAAATGGATAATTGTGTATCTAACTGTATAAAGGCAGGCGCAGATCTATGAATAGGAGATGTTGTGCGAGTATCTACAGGACCCAAATTATCTATGGGTTCTCCAAGCACGTTGAAAATTCGACCTAGGGTTGCTCCGCCGACTGGAACACTTAGAGCAGCTCCTGTGTCAATCACTTCCATTCCTCTCTTTAGACCATCTGTAGCACTCATAGCTACAGCTCTAGCTCGATTATTTCCTAATAATCGCTGTACTTCACAAGTTACGCGAATTTGTTGGCCAACCGTATCTCGACCTTGAACTATCAGAGCGTTGTAAATATAAGGCATCTTCCCTGGTGGAAAAACTATATCGAGTACCGGACCGATTATTTGCGTAATACGCCCCAGATTTTTGTTTTCAAGTGCAGAAACCTCAGTATACAGAAGGGGGAGGATTTATTGTCATATTGAAAAATATCCTTTTTTTTTTTTGAAAAAAAAAAAAAAAAATTCAAATTAAGAAAAAAATGTTCGAGAACAACGCAAGTGGATTGGTTCATTATTTGAATATTTAATAACAAATGAAATGTATTAATTCATATTTAATAAAATATTTAATAATAAAAAAATATGGAATAATAAATGTAATTTAATAATCGATTTTCACCATCCAATCAATTCAATTGTTTTCAAATTTCAATGATTTAATTTTTAAGGTCAACCCAGTCATCCAGATTGTAGACAATACTATCTATATTATCTATGGAATTCCAACCTGAACTTTGTTTATGATTCTGTTTTTCTATCTCATTGGTCCTTATTTTTTATTTCCTCAGCATAGGATTTATACTGAGCATATTATTTCTTTTTACCGATTTTTCTTTTTATTGGGCAAATTCTGCCGATTTTGACATCTAGGATTTACATATACAACATATATCACTGTCAAGGTCAAGAGTATACTTTTTATTTATTATTTAGATTCGAAAATTATATTCCAAAATTCAAAAAAAAAATAAGAGATTCGAAAAAAAACGGTTGGGTTGCGCCATACATATGAAAGAGTATAGAATAATGATGTATTTGCCAAATCAAATATCATGGTCAAATTTAACAATGACCCATTCGGATTAATTGATAATATTAGTTGATGGATCATTTGTAAAAAGGTTTGATTAACTCTTAAGTTATGTCGAGTAGACCTTGTTGTTGCTATAATTCAATTCTTAATTCATGCGTTGTAGGGGGGGGGGATTTATGTCACCACAAACAGAAACTAAAGCAAAGGTTGGGTTCAAAGCTGGTGTTAAAGATTATAAATTGACTTATTATACTCCTGACTATCAAACCAAAGATACTGATATCTTGGCAGCATTCCGAGTAACTCCTCAACCTGGAGTTCCGCCTGAAGAAGCAGGTGCAGCGGTAGCTGCAGAATCTTCCACTGGTACATGGACAACTGTGTGGACCGATGGACTTACCAGCCTTGATCGTTATAAAGGACGCTGCTACGAGATCGAGCCTGTTCCTGGAGAAGATAATCAATTTATTGCTTATGTAGCTTATCCCTTAGACCTTTTTGAAGAAGGTTCTGTTACTAACATGTTTACCTCCATTGTAGGTAATGTATTTGGGTTCAAGGCCTTGCGCGCTCTACGTCTGGAAGATTTGCGAATCCCTAATGCTTATGTTAAAACTTTCCAAGGTCCTCCTCACGGAATCCAAGTTGAGAGAGATAAATTGAACAAGTATGGACGTCCCCTATTGGGATGTACTATAAAACCCAAATTGGGTTTATCAGCTAAGAATTATGGTAGAGCAGTTTATGAATGTCTCCGCGGGGGACTTGATTTTACCAAAGATGATGAAAATGTGAACTCCCAACCATTTATGCGTTGGAGAGACCGTTTCTTATTTTGTGCCGAAGCAATTTATAAATCACAGGCCGAAACAGGGGAAATCAAAGGACATTATTTGAATGCTACTGCGGGTACATGTGAAGAAATGCTAAAAAGAGCTGTATTTGCTAGAGAATTGGGCGTTCCTATCGTAATGCATGACTACTTAACAGGTGGATTCACTGCAAATACTACCCTGTCTCACTATTGCCGCGATAATGGTCTACTTCTTCATATCCACCGTGCAATGCATGCAGTTATCGATAGACAAAAAAATCATGGTATGCACTTTCGTGTATTAGCTAAAGCCTTACGTTTGTCTGGTGGAGATCATATTCACGCTGGTACTGTAGTAGGTAAACTTGAAGGAGAAAGGGAGATTACTTTAGGTTTTGTTGATTTACTACGTGATGATTATATTGAAAAAGATCGAAGTCGCGGTATTTATTTCACTCAGGATTGGGTTTCTTTACCAGGTGTTATCCCTGTTGCTTCAGGGGGTATTCACGTTTGGCATATGCCTGCTCTGACCGAGATATTTGGAGATGATTCTGTACTCCAATTCGGTGGAGGAACTTTAGGACACCCTTGGGGAAATGCACCTGGTGCCGTAGCGAATCGAGTAGCTCTGGAAGCATGTGTACAAGCTCGGAATGAGGGACGTGATCTTGCTCGCGAGGGTAATGCAATTATCCGTCAAGCTTGCAAATGGAGTCCTGAATTAGCTGCTGCTTGTGAAGTCTGGAAGGAAATCAAATTTGAATTCCCAGCAATGGATACTTTGTAATCCAGTAATAATAATTCGTTCTATTAATTTCCATTAAACTCGGCCCAATCTTTTACTAAAAGGATTGAGCCGAATACTGTACAGAATACTTGTTGTATCTATAAATGAATCCTATGGATCTTTCGGATTGATAGATTTTTTTCTAGTTCATTATTCTTTTTTGATTTGGAATATAATGAATTAAAATAGAAGTATTTTCTATTAATATTGACAACAGTGTATCAAACCAATATAATCCGATCGTGAATAAATGGATCGATTGACTCATGTCAGATAGGTTTTTTACTTCATCAAATGGTGGATTCGTTGTATTTTTTTTTTCTTTCATTGTAATTTAATGTCATTCATTGTAATTTAATGTAATATGTAACATAATATGTAACATTTGATTCTATTATTTATAGAATTGCATCTTTTTTTATTGC
>CAWUDS030002953.1:30000-35169 GCA_963859935.3 Lathyrus sativus
AGTACTAATACAAGCATAGAAAAGATCATAGTATTGTCAGATTCATGAGGATAAAAAAAAGGAATGTGTTTAGTACCAAAATGTTTACTATCAAGAAACAGACGTCTTATGCTTTTGACATTTCGATTTCTTCGATGTGAATATGTCCTCTCCCGAAAAAAAGAAGTCCTTTCATTATTATTCATTGTTAATAAAGCTAATAAATGAATTTTCTTTTTTAATTTTTTTTTTTCTTCTTTGCCCCATAAAGATATTGAATAGAATGAACTATTTTTCTTTCCATTGAAATTTTGAAAATGAACGTTTAAATATCCTTCAAAAACAAGTAAATAAATTCGAAACATATAAAATGCTGTTAATCCTGCGGTGGAACAAGCTATTATTGCGAAAATTGGTGAATACAACCAACTATCATTAAGAATCTCATCCTTGGACCAAAAACAAGCAAAAGGTGGGATACCACAAAGAGAAAGTGTACCTATTAAAAAAGCCATTTTTGTAATTGGCGCATGTTTTGTTAAACCGCCCATAAGAACCATATTTTGACTTTTATCTGGAGAATATCCAACAATAGCTTCCATTGAATGAATAATGGATCCAGATCCTAAAAACAACAATGCTTTTGAATAAGCATGAGTAATCAAATGAAATAAAGCGGCTCGATAAGAGCCCATACCTAAAGCTAACATCATATAACCCAATTGAGACATTGTAGAATAGGCTAAATTTTTCTTAATATCTTTTTGAGCAATAGCGAAAGTAGCTCCTAATACTACTGTTATTATACCTATCAAAGCTATTCCAGTCATTATGGAGGGTATAACTATGAAAAGAGGAAGAAGTCGAGCTACAAGAAAAATTCCCGCTGCTACCATAGTCGCAGCATGTATAAGAGCAGAAATAGGAGTAGGACCTTCCATAGCATCTGGTAACCATACATGAAGAGGGAATTGGGCAGATTTTGCAACGGATCCGCAAAATAACAAGAGGGCACACAAAGTAACAAAAATAATATTTACCTCATTCTTATAAATTAAGTTATTGAATATTAGAAATAAATCCCTAAATTCCAAACTACCGGTTATCCAATAAAAACCTAAAATTCCTAATAAGAAACCAAAGTCCCCTACACGATTCGTTACAAACGCTTTTTGACAAGCATTTGCCGCAATAGGACGTGTGAACCAAAAACCTATTAATAGATAAGAACACATTCCAACCAATTCCCAAAAAATATAAACTTGTATCAAATTGGAACTAGTAACTAATCCTAACATTGAAGTATTAAAAAAACTCATATAAGTAAAAAATCTCAAATAGCCTTGATCATGAGACATGTAACTATCACTATAAATTAGAACCAGAATACCAACAGTAGTTATTAATATTGACATAATAGAACTAAGTGAATCGATCAAGTAGCCAAACTCTAAAGAAAGATCATTATTTATAGTCCAAGACCATACATATTGATAGATAGAACGATTCTCGATTTGATGAATCGATAAATCGATCGAAAAAATCATAACTATGGTTAACAATAAAATACTAGGAAAAGCCCACATACGGCGAATATTTTTTGTTCCCGTGGGAAAAAGTAGAAGTCCTACCCCTATTAAAATAGGAATTGGAAGAGGGATGAAAGGTATGATCCATGAAGATTGATGTGTATATTCCATACAAAAAAAAGAATAAAAAATATTTAGATTCTTTATGAATTTTGTTTCTTATTCGTTTGTTTTATCTCTTTTGTTTGTAAAGGGGTTCGGTTAATAAAAAAGTGGATATAGAAATAGAATTGGATATTCTTAATTGTTCTGAATCTTTGCACAATACAATGGTTGGTCCCAATATTGGAAAGTACAAAGTGAAAACCGGCCAATAAGAAAATTCCTAGTGAAAAAAAAGAGTATTTAAAGTAATATATTCATGAATCATCAATATTATCTATGAAAAATTTGGAAAAGGTTTATAATATTCAATGTTTTTACTTTACCTTTTGATCGAAAAAAAAGAAAGAGGGAATTCCGATAGATAAGACATACGGCTAATTGCAGAATAATTCGTGTTCATTTACAGAACAAATGTCTTTCACATCAAACTATAGCAACGAAAAAACTATACTACTTGTATGCCAGTTCCCAAAAAACGCACTTCTATATCAAAAAAAAAAATTCGTAAGAATTTTTGGAAAAAAAAAGGATATACGGCAGCATTGAAAGCCTTTTCATTAGCTGAATCTATTTTTACAGATAACTCAAAAAGTTTTCAAATAAAAATGTTGGACTGGAATACTATGAATTAGCTCTATTCAAAGAGTATTGTTTAATAGTAATTTTATACTAATTAATACTATTATGGAAGAGTAAACATCTATTTAGAATATATTAAATATTATTCTAGAATATATTCTATATTCTAATCATAATAGATATCTTTTCAACATAGGTCATCGAAAGGATCTCAAAGACCCACCAAAGCACGAAAGCCGGGATTTTTCACAAAATAGATTCCTATTCAAAGAGAGCATAACCGCATGGATAAGCTCACACTAACCCGTCAATTTAAGATCCAATTCGGTATTTTCTTTGGGAAATATTGGGAAGGAATTGGAATGTAATAATATGGATTCATACAAAAAAAAGGTTTTCTATTGATTGAAACAGTTGATTAGAAGATCATAATTGGATCCACATATGTTTGGTAAAAGTAAAAAGAATAATTTTCTCCTTTGAGAATAAAAAAACGAAAGTGTTCAATTCAAACATGAAAACGTGGCTGACTTCATTCGTTCTCGTTATTTTGTTGGGTTTGGGGGAAGAAGTGGAGATTATCGAACGAGGATAAAGGATCTAATTACGTCGAAAGAATTGAACGAGGAGCCGTATGCGGTGAAAATCTCATGTACGGTTCTGTAGAGTGGCAGTAAGGATGACTTATCTGTCAACTTTGACACTATTAACCCGAAAAAACCAAACTCTGCGTTACGTAAAGTTGCCAGAGTACGCTTAACCTCAGGATTTGTAATTACTGCTTATATACCTGGTATTGCCCATAATTTACAAGAACATTCTGTAGTCTTAGTAAGAGGGGGAAGGGTTAAGGATTTACCTGGTGTGAGATATCACATTGTTCGAGGACCCCTAGATGCTGGCGGAGTAAGGGATCGTCAACAAGGGCGTTCAAAATATGGAGCCAAAAAGCCAAAATAAATTATTATTTTAGCCCCATAAGTTAAGTTATAAAAAAATGGATTATTAAGCTCATGTCACGACGAGGTACTGCAGAAAAGAAAATCGAAAAATCCGATCCAATTTATCGTAATCGAGTAGTTAACAGGTTGATTAACCATATTATGAAACACGGAAAAAAATTATTGGCTTATCGAATTTTCTATCGAGCTATGAAAAGGATTCAACAAAAGACAGAAAAAAATCCACTATCCGTTTTACGTGAAGCAATACTTCAGGTAACTCCCAAGATAGTAGTAAAAGCGAGACGCGTGAGCGGATCGACTCATCAAGTTCCCATTGAAATAAAAAAGCCACAAGGAAGAGCACTTGCCATTCGTTGGTTAGTAGCGGCATCCCGAAAACGTCCGGGTCGAAATATGGCTTTCAAATTCAGTTCCGAATTAGTGGATGCTGTCAAGGGGCGTGGTGATGCCATACGCAAAAAGGAAGAGATTCAGAAAATGGCGGAAGCAAATAGAACTCGTGCACCTTTTCGTTAATCCATGAACAGGATCTATGGTCCATATACACACATGGACCTAAGGATCCATACATCAAAGGGTATTTTTTTGGAGATTCCATGTACTAATTCATGATTTGACATGTACAGAATGAAAATCTCATTCTCGAGTCTACGAGAATTTTTATGAAAGCCTTTCATTTGCTTATTTTCGATGGAAGTTTTCTTTTTCCGGAATTGATTCTAATTTTGGGCCTAATTCTTCTTCTGATGATCGATTCCACTTCGGATCAAAAAGAGATATCTTGGTTCTATTTTTTCTCTTCAACAAGTTTAGTAATGAGCATAATGGCGCTGTTGTTCCGATGGAGAGAAGAACCCATGATTCGTTTTTCGGGAAATTTCCAAACAAACAATTTTAACGAAATCTTTCAATTTCTTATTTTACTATCTTCAACTCTATGTATTCCTCTATCCGTAAAGTACATTGAATGTACAGAAATGGCTATAACAGAGTTTCTGTTATTTATATTAACCGCTACTCTAGGAGGAATGTTTTTATGCAGCGCTAACGATTTAATAACTATCTTTGTAGCTCTAGAATGTTTCAGTTTATGCTCCTATCTACTATCTGGATATACCAAGAAAGATGTAAGGTCTAATGAGGCTACTATGAAATATTTACTCATGGGTGGGGCAAGCTCTTCTATTCTGGTTCATGGTTTTTCTTGGCTATATGGTTCATCCGGGGGAGAAATGGAGCTTCAAGAAATAGTAAATGGTCTTATCAATACACAAATGTATAACTCTCCGGGAATTTCAATTGCGCTTATATTCATCACTGTAGGAATTGGGTTCAAGCTTTCCCCAGCCCCTTCTCATCAATGGACTCCTGACGTATATGAAGGAGTGTGGTTCGTTCGAGAAATTCCGACCGACTTCTCTATTTCTTTCTGAGATGTTTGGATTTTTCAAAACTCTATGGACATGCAGAAGAGATATGCTATTCCCACTCGGACCAAGACATAACTTTACTTGTTAAAATAACAATTAAGGTGAAGCAGAGTCAGGAACAACGAATCCCTTTATGAGAAAAAGATTCTTTTTGCAAGTTGGTTATTAGGGGTAGTTCCTACAAAGAATCATACTAAATGACGTATACAATACTTGAATTGTCGATGTAGATGCTACATAGTTGGTTCTCATCCTTCAGAGACTACGAGTATAATAGGAACATCCGTCAACAAAAGGATCACCCTAAGATGATCATCTCGTGGCTATTGAGAACGAATTAAATCAGATGGTTCTATTTCTCAATCTTTTTTTTCGACCTAGGTTCTGTAGGAGCAACTCATAAAGATTGAGAAAAATCCGTCATTCACAACCACTGATGAAGGATTCCTCGAAAAGTTCAGGATTACGAATCCTTTTTTGTTTGATGAAAAGTCCAAATACAATGGATTCGGTCTTATACAT
>CAWUDS030002954.1:0-61741 GCA_963859935.3 Lathyrus sativus
ATTTACTTTTTTGTCCTTGAGTTGGGCATAATGGTGTGAAGGGTATAATAGGTAGAATGATGGCAATCAACTTTAATGGGTAGGTAGTTGATGGTCAATGGGGTCAAGTTTGTCAGAATTCAAAGTTGCGTAGGAATAAGAAAAGTCGTCGAAAAAATCACATATATTAGAACTGAAATGACCACTAATGATAAATTGCATAGAAACTGTGAATTGTGTCGTTTTATTGATCACACCCAAAAGTGGTTGTCCTAACCTTAAATTACTTGCAAGATTTATATTATATAAATATTAATTTAAATTACGACACAACAAAACAACAACACAAACAATGGATTAAAAATCATAACATTATGATATACTAATTAGCAATAATAAACAAGCAAAACAATTTCATTTTCGCCACGTCAAACAATCCTCAATATAGATCTAACATCCAAGTCAATTTTAATTGGCCACCGACAATATTAGATATTGCCATTGTCATTTACTATTGATATTTATGAAACAAGATTTTATATTATTCTCACCTTACTCAAACCTCCATTTAGTTATTTCCTTAAGCAATGTTTCAGATGAGCCTCAAGCTGATCGAAATTCCATTAAACCTAAAATCAAGGTTTAAATAAGTATTTAGTCTCTCTAAATATAACAAATTTTATTTTTAGTCACTCTAAAAATTTCCTTCAAAGAATAAGCCTATAGCAACATTATGATGAGTCGTACATCTTGTGGTATGGACCGCCCCACCTCTGATTGATGCGCGATTAATCTTATTTTGTTGAGAGAGCTTTTTAAAATCTTCGATTTTCCATCCGTCAAGAAGATATGTATAAACCTTTTCACCCATCCAAGATGGCTTTGTCGACTTTTTCCTAATCTTACCAAATATATCTCTTATTATTTTACCATAAGTTGTATGAAACAAATCTTTTATTTTTACTTCATCACATGGCTCCCACACTGCCAGAAAAGAAACAAAGTTGATTAAACTGTAAAAAATATACACTGTCATCATACTATAGTAAAAAATAAATTACATGTCTTACTTTAAAAATGTCAAAGTATTCATTTCTCTCTTTTTTTCTTTCGCGTACTTTAAGCTCACTATACCGCATGAAATTCCCATTATAAAGTTTTATTAAAATATCAATGTCATTAGAATTTGTGAGATTTTGAATCTAACTCTACCTTTGTCGAGGAATAGTTTTCATGTGTTTCGACAAGGGACAAACATGAAGTCGAAATTAGGAATAGCCTATTTATCTAGTTAGTCTATAAATAGGGTAGATCACTTAGGTTATTGAGTGAGTCCAATTGTGATATTCATTTGTAAACCATTATGAGAAAGTGAATAGTAAACAATTTTCCCTAATCCTTCTTCTTCTTTCTTCTTTATCCTTTCTTTTTCTCTCTTTGTTCTAACTGATTTCATTGTTCACCCAAAAACTTTGTTTCTCATCTTGATTTGTTAAAAAGTATCATTTATGATCACGATAAAAATGTATTCTTGTTCATAAATACTTCAACAAATTGCGCCCTTTTTTGAATGTTTATATAAGTAAGCTTTCAAACTGTTAGATCTCTCATTAAGGTCATTAAAGAAAACTGAATACCAATTTGGCGAAAGGCTTTTTATAAACTGTAACCTGGAGCAAATCTTGTTGAATCTATGAATCAAAGAATGTGCAATGGACTTGCTAGAGCATTTTAAGAACTTCTTTTTTAGTAAGAATATGTTCAATTTGTTCTATAAAATCAAATATGGTATTGTTAGTATTTTCTGTTTCCTATTATTGTCCTACCTTTGCCTATAAAGCTCTCAATTTCTCAATAACATTATTATTTTCACCTAAAACTTTTTATTCTATTATATTATGTTGTTTTCGGTTTTGAAAAAACTTGGCACAAGAAAATTATCGGGACGAGTCACGTACTAGGTTGCTTTCTTTAAGACATATCGCCGTACTGCCAAAATTATGCAATACAGACATGTTTCGACGACGTCTACAGGATAAAATAGCCTGTTCAAAATTACGATTATCACTTGCACTTAGATAAATCGTTCATAGGGATACACCTTCATATGGTATTAAAACCACTCATATCTGAAAGTAAATTCAGTCAACGATGGTGCGATAAACCATTCGTTAATTAGAAAAAGAAAAAATTATAGATGAAGTGAATGAGAGGGGGAAGAGAGATTTTGGATAAATTAAGAATCTGGAGTATAATTTTTTCAACTGATACGCACAATACAATTTATAATCATGAATATGATGTGATGAAGAGAAAATAGTGGGAGAGTGGAGAAAAAATAGTGGGAGAGTTGAGAGAAAAAAGGGGAAGGAGTTATTCAATCAAAACTAGGTTAAGACTAGGTTTTGATGAATGACTCAGTATAATTATTAATTAATTAATATTAATTATTTAATTTCCACATAATCAAATAAAATTATCTTCCATTAATTAATCGAATGACCTTTTTAAATTCACATCAAGTTTTCCAACAATCCCCCACTTGAATTTAAAAGGTAATTTTAGAAGTAACATCAAACATTTCTAAGATTGTGCATAAGCAAAGGTGTCTACGACTTGAACCTTTGTGTAGCAAGTAGGATTCTGATTCAACAAGAGTGACGTCATTGTCTTGAACTCTATCTCAGACACCAAACCCGCACACAACCTTTTCTTAAGGTGTATTCTAATAGCCCGTGCTTTAATAGCCATGCACGTGTATCTCGGTTTAGTGAAGGCTCTAGAAATTCTGCCTCAAAATTTCATAGGAACCGGCCTAAGTTCTACAATAAAAAAGGTGAGTCTATCAAGAGTACTCATGTAGCCTAGGTACTCTCTCATACAGAGTATAGATACCATTAAGAGTTTTTATCATCTCATCCTCTTATTACTTCAGGATTCATGTTTCACTTGCATGATCATCTCATATTGCTCACGACTTGTTATTACCCATTGAACCTATTTCTTGGAATCTCAAGTCATCTAGTTCGGATTACCATCATGAGCAACTCATTTCTTTATAGGCATTAGTCTCATTTTCTTGGATGTATTATGGATTTTTTCTCTAGCTAATCCTTTTGTCAAAGGATCTGCTAAGTTTTCATCAGTGTGTACATGATCCACTCTTGCAGCTCCTTTAGATATATAAT
The DNA here is from genome assembly GCA_963859935.3 of Lathyrus sativus. Taxonomy (NCBI): domain Eukaryota; kingdom Viridiplantae; phylum Streptophyta; class Magnoliopsida; order Fabales; family Fabaceae; genus Lathyrus; species Lathyrus sativus. The sequence continues at coordinate 3,168 of CAWUDS030002954.1, forward strand.
CTCTAACAGTGTTGTGCTTTCTTCTAATTTGACGTCTTTTACCATTATAATAACGGTTCCCAATTTTTGCAATAGCCGCGGTACTATTCAATGGATAAACATATATGGCATAGGTTTCTCCCATAGAGGTGTCTCTGCTAGCAAGCTTCTTAACCAACTTATTTCTTCACTAGCTGTGGCTAGTACTATCATCTCAAACTCCATTGTGGACCGAGCTAGGATAGTCTGTTTCTTTGATTTCCAAGATACAACTCCTCTAGCTATAATAAATATATAGTCATTAGTAGCTTTGGAGTAATCTGATAAGGTGTTCCAATCTGCACCATTGTATCCTTCTGGTACAGCAGGAAATTTCTGGTAATGTAGGTCGAGATCCATGGTCCTTTTAAGGTACCTTATGACTTAATCAATAGCTTTTCAGTGCTTGTTACTCAGTCTATTCATAAACCTGTACAATAATCCTACGACATATGCAATGTCAATTCAAGTACAATCAGTGGCATACCTAAGACTGTAAATGATGCTCGCATATTTTGTTTGTTTGACACTTTCACCAGTGTTCTTAAACAATTTCACACTTGGATCATATAGTGTGCATGCAGGTTTACAGTCAAGGTATTTATATTTCTTTAAGATCTTATCCATATAATGTGATTGATCCAAAGAGATTCCCTATTCGGATCTTATAATCTTGATACCAAGAATCACACTTGCTTCTCCAAGGTCTTTCATATAAATTTTTTTTGCACAATATTGATTTCACATCATTAATGGTCTGAATGTTTGAACCAAATATGAGTAGATCGTCTACATAGAGACATATGATAGTGCAAATGTGATTTTCAGATTTGTAATAAACACATTTGTCACTTTCATTCACTTTGTACCCAGTTGATATCATTAAGTTATCAAACTTTTCATGCCATTGCTTAGGAGCTTGTTTTAGTCCATACAGAGACTTGTCTAACTTACAAACCTTGTTTTCTTGTCCATGGATCACAAACCCTTTCTTGGATCTTGAAGAATCTCTGGGTTTCTTGATTAGATCTGCTAATTTCAAGTGAATCAACATTCACCAAAGCAAATCACCACTTTGAAGGTTGGTGAATTCTAAATCTAATCCAATTTTGAGCTTATTTGGATAATCACAATGTAGATCCATGGTTTTTACTGTTTTTTTTAATCAATTTTGATGATTTGGATCTTGGTGATTTGTGAATGTCAATGTTTGATTGTGTTTACATGATGTTTGATTACTGTTTCTTGATGTTAATTTCGTGCTCGATTGATGCCATGATCATATGGATGATTGGAGAAGTTATTTGATGCTAAAAACTGCTTTTAAAAACTGATTTTCTGCTTTTGGTTCAGTGGTAACCGGTTACCCTATCAAATTTCACGTTTCTGGGATGTTTCGCACCAAGTAACCGGTTACCCTATATAGAGTAACCCGTTACTTGGGGCAGATTTGCCTATTTTTGGCAGCTTTGTATTTTTGGCCCATTTTTTTGCATTTTTTGCATTTTTTTTCATTCTTTTTGCATTTATTTGCTTGTTTGAGTTCCTTTTCACATGTAAACTTCATGGATTTATATGATGCATTTATGTTAATTTTTTTTGAACTATTTCGTCATTCTTGATTGTTCGATCTCGATTCTTCGACACACAACTTTTGGCTTCTGTTTTGAGTGCTTAACACGTTAATGTTGTTTGCTTGGTGGATGATTCTTGTTGATGCATTGTTGGTGATCGATTATGTTTGATGGTTAAAGCATGTTCATACTTGTGTGATGTCTATCCATGATTGTTGTTTGCATTTGATTAATTGCATTCAAACATGCTTGCTGCCCCACTTTTCACAGTTGTCCATGCTTTGAACTTGCATGTTGTATTTGCCTTGCTTGCTTGCTGCCTGGCCTTTCACACCTGTTTTTATGCTGAGACATATGCTATTATATGTTGTCTTGCTTGTATGTTGGATATTATTATTGTCTTATGCAGGAGGCACTGTCGTAGCTGCTGTTTTTGCCTTGCTTTCTTGTTTTTTTGCTTTTCCTTTTCATGTTCCCTTAGGACTCTTACTCTAATTTTATTTCCAATTAAATTTGGAGTAGGATAGACATTAGGAGTTTAATCCATGCATGATAATAAGTAGGCTAGTCCCTTTTAACCTCGACCATAGGTCTATCTTTTGCATGCTAACATTAGGATATGATCTCCTTTCGTATCCTGACCTTAGGACCATTTTGCATGACAACGTTAGGGTCGAGTTTTCCCTTAGACCTTTCATACATCTCTCTTCTCATCTCAAAACACATTCTAACTCATCTAATAAATACAATGAAAATTTTACACTACGAGCCTTAAGCACATGGGAAATGATGAGTGAGAGGTCTCCTCTCGCTTGTCTAGAGTGTTTAGTGTACATCTCGTCTGGGGGCGATATGCGACGCATTCGTTCTTATGTCATAGTCTTTAGTGCAACGTGAATTACAAATCAAACTAATTCACTTCACTAAAACTTACAAACAAAAGTAAAAACCTTTTATCCTTTGAGATCTTTGTTTCAAACTTCATTTTCAGAAAAGAGTGTGTTACTTTTTCGTTCTACCGCAAACAGGCATCATCCCTAACTGCTGGAATGGGAACTTAACGTCACTTGTAAAAAACACTTAACCTACCTTTGGTTTCGTTTACCCGAACTATGTTTGCTCTGATTTCTCATACCAGATGAGGATACGTAGACACAAGATGAGATTTCTTGGTGAGCAACCTTCCCCCATCACCTGTAGTTTTCCGAACTACGTTGACTCTGACTTTCCCATTGCATGAGGGAATACGTAGGCATAGGGCGACGATGTCCTATCGAGTCTCTTTATTTTTTCTTTTGTTCTCGTTTCCATTTAGCAGCAGCTTATAGATAAACACACCCTTTGATTAGACAACAAGCATGGATCCTGTTGAGTACAATAGATGTGAGAGGTTCTAATACCTTCCCCTTGAGTAACCGACTCCCGAACCCAAAATTTGGTTGCGATGACCTTGTCTATTCCCGTTCTTCAGGTTTTCTTCGATTGTTTCCTTTCCCTTTCTTTGGGATAAATATTGTTCGGTGGCGACTCTTCTATTTTTCTGTCGGGTGTTTTTCGCAGTTGCGACAATAGTGTCGCATCGCTGCGAAGAAGGGCCGACAATGATAGAAGAGTCGCCACTGTTCGTTATTTATCCCAAAGAGAGGGGAAGGAAACGATCAGAGAAAACCTACGAAAAGGGAATAAGACAGGTCATCGCAACCAAATCTCGGGTTCGGGAGTCGGTTACGCAAGGGGAAGGTATTAGCACCCCTCACGTCCGTCGTACTCGACGGGATCCACGCTTGTTGTCTATCTAAAAGGGTGTAAAACTATCTATACTAAAGGCTCACGGGGACAAAAGAAGAGAAAAGATAAGAGACTCGATAGAACATCGCCACTCTATGCCTACGTATTCCCTCGTACAATGGGAAAGTCAGAGTCAACGTAGTTTGAGAAACTACGGGTGAAGGGGGGAAGGTTGCTCGCCAAGACATCGCCATCTTGTGCCTATGTATCCTCGTTTGGTACGAGAAATCAGAGAAAACGTAGTTCGGGGTGACACGACCACAGATTGGTTCAATTTTTTTAAACCGAGTAGGGTTAAACCTTAGTTCTAGCAGTTAGGTGTATGCAGCTCGACCGTTGGAGACTTAGGCGTTACCTGTTTGCGATAGAACCAAGAGTTAACGACACTCTCTTTGTGAAAATGATATTATGTTAATCCTGAAGGATAAAAAGGTTTGGTGTTTTTGTTTTGTGTTTTTTAAGACAAGAATTGGATTGAGTTATGGTTTGAAACTCATGTCGCACTAAAGACTATGACTTGAGAGCGAATGCGTCGCATATCGCCCAAAGGGCATACGCTAAACACTCTAGATAGTTGAGAGGAGCCCCCCCAACCATCATTCCTCAAGTACTTAAGGCTCGTAGCGTACGACACAAATCTTTCTTTATTAAGTGTTTTGAATTGTTTAGGAGATGAGAAAAGAAAGACATAAACTAGAGAGAGACTGAACCCTAAAGTTGTCATGCACAATGCTCCTAAAGTTGGGATGAAAGGGAAGATACTATCTTAATGTTATCATGCATAGGATTGAACACCTAATGTCTCTCCTACTCCCATCCTAAATGGAGGGACTAGGAATCCTATGGGGATCATGGCACAAGGCCAAGTAAACACTAAATAATTCACTCACAAATGAAATGAGAAAGAAAATTAATTTGTAAATTCAAAATGATAAAATAAAATGAAAATAAAATAAAAATGATGACAAAATATTAGAAAATATGATTTTTTGGATTTTATGACATTTAAAACTATTTTTAAAATAAATAAAATAAAACAAGAGAAGATAACTAAAATAAAATAGAAATAAAATAAACAAGTGCTAAAAAAAAGGGAAATAGGCTCCACCATGGGTAGAACTCATGACCTCATGGTTCACAAATCAGAATTTTACCATCTCAACCAACACACGTGTTTGGTAAAGAAAAGGAAAAAGAAAGAAAAATAATAAAACATGAAAAATAATAAAGAAAGAAGCAAAAATGCCCCCGCTGGAGGTCAAACTCAGGTTCAGGACATGGCAAGGCAAGGTTACAACCATTGGGGTGGCGATACATCCATTGTTTCAAGTCACCCCGGTTGCATATATACCAAAAATGGCGCGCAGGATGAGCATTTTCTCAAGGCAAAAACCAAGTGAAAAACATGAAAACGATTCCACTCTAACTTCCTCAATCCTTGATTAATTTTGATGAAATAAAAGTCTAACTCACTTGTTTTTTCAAGAGGAATGCAATGGTACCACCCAAATTTTCAAATAAACCACACACACAAAAACTCGAATGCTTATGCAAGTATGACTTTTGAGAGGCATTTGAGCAAACCAAGATCAAACCAGATGCAACTACATACCAATGAGGATTTGTACCTGTTTTAAACATGTTGCTCATGGATCATGTCCATAGAAGAGCCTCAAATTCTCTGTGAATTAAAAAGTGACCAATGAGTTGCAAATTAATGAGATGGGAGTTTTGAGATGCACTTGGAGTTTATGGATTTAAAACAGGTGCACACAAGATTCAAAGGACAAGAACAATGCTTCAAATGTGTTGCTTATGGTTATGTTTAAGGAAACGATCTCAAACCCTACAATCAACACTCATGATCTTGTAAAAGAGGTTCTTTCAAAACAGTAAGGGTGCATTTGGAAATCAAAGATTGGGGAGAACTGTCAATTAGCTTAAAAACAGCAATGAAACATATCTTAAATATGGCATAGATCAAATTTTTACCAATAGACTATGCAAGAAGTCAATGGAACAAGATAATGTATATGTGTTGCAACAAGAATTGAACACCATCAACAGAATGGTCATTAGCAGGACCATCACCAACTCAGGCCAATACAAGCTCAAATAAGTTCAAATAGATCATGATCTAAATACAAACTGGATCAAAACTTATAAATCCCTTAGAACTACACTGACAACCAAAGATTCACAACATGCAAAGACCTATGATGTTAAACATCATCTCATGGCAGAATTCAAGCATAACTAATGAAGCATTCATGGCCAGGGTACACAATACATTTATATGCTTTGAAACAAACTGACAGTCAACCAATAAAGGACAGGCTCTCACTTAAATGTAATAGCACAAAACTGGATAGCCCCCAAACATCATGCATCAACCAAAAAGAATCAAACAAGGTTCTAGTGGGAACTAAGTTGGTTTACCTCTCCACAAAATTGGACAGCAGACTAAACATCAAAGCAAGCTATGACAATAAAAACTGGAATTTTAATCTGTCAGTGAATTAAAACAGCCTTCTCCTCATCTCATGATAGTAACAGCTTTAGTTATCACAATGTCAAACTCACACACTTAATTCAAAAACTGTTTCTTAGATGAAAGCTATTACTCTTGCTAAAACAAACACAAACCAATTTCTAGCAAAAAGGTCTAAACAGCCAGTAATGAGTTGGCAGCCTCAATCCAAAACAAATCCTGACAACAATTATGAACCCTTATCATGACAGTGCCTGAATCCAATTTATGACAGGTTCCAATATGATCTTCCTCTACAACAGCAAAACATGGAATTAAACATAAATCTGATGTGAAACAAGGTTGGTCAATCCTCTAGCAAACTTGGACAGTTCTGAACATTAAGGTACTATGCTAAAGAAGTTGGAAATTCTAATATGTTATGAACTCAACTAGACTCATGATGACAACCTCACCCTCATCAGATCTCACCTAAAATCAAACTGAAACCACCTGTTATCAATGCTTATCAGATCTAACATATACAGGGGGCTGACTGCACCAGCCAGTCAAAAAACTCCCATGACAACCAAACTTGGTCATCATCCTAAACCCCTTAGATGAAAACCAACAGCATGAATCAACTTCTAGTTGTAAAACCTACCTAGTTTAACTCTTACTAAAGCCTATAAGACTTGAAGCACCTCACATTTCCATCTCATGCAGAGGGTTGACTCCCCTAATCAGTCAAAACCCTCATGATAGCACCAAACTGGTTACCTATATCAACAAACCAACAAAGTAAAACCAGCCCTTGAAAATGAGAGACTAAACCTTTTAACTGCCATGTTTGAGTTTATAAACTCAACCTGCAAGAGCAACCTAAAGATCATATAGTCACAGCTTAAACAAAGCCAAAGTAAAACATACAACATGAAGTTACCATTCACAAATCCAACAAGGAAGCTATACTAGACCTAACAGCTCTACGAATCTGTCATCAACAAAGCTAAATCAAGGATGGCATAATCCAACATAAAGATTCATAACTCTAAGTACATCAAAATGAAATGGCAGGTCCAACCCTCACACAAAAATCTAACAGCAGCAGAGCACACTTGTTTCAATCAATGACAATAGATTCATCATAATAAACCCAGATTTCAAATACAAACTTAAAAGGCTAAAACTCAATCAAGTCTTAATAACATTTATGCATATAAAAAAAAGATTTTAAAGGCACCAATCTGTTGTAGACTCCCTAAAATCAAGCTAGCAGCAAGAGCAAGATATCCCATCATCTTTTAAGCAAACTTTGAGCTTTCTTCCTTTTGAAGCAACAAGTAGTTTTTTGATGACAGTTCTAACAAGTGATGTTCCAGCTACTTTTTAATGACTTGGACAGTTGGTACAACAGAAATATGTGGTGCTCGAGGTGTCAAAGTGATCCAAACTGATCTAGGCAGTGAGCTTTGCTGGTTTATGCAGGAAAGTCAATGTTCATGGTGTGAGAAATTGACTTTTTGAGTTATGGTGTTTTTGGCTGGTTTAATGGTTACAACACCTTCTAAACATGATTTATGGGTTGTGTGGATGATTTTCAGGGTGGTTAGATGATTGGAGAAGGTGCTGGTATCAAATTTGCACAAGGCAATTTTTGGTGGTTTTGTGACTTTCTTTACTTTCAAGCAAAGGGGAAAGAGTGAGAGCTATGAGTTTCTGGTTTTTAGAGAGCTCTAGTGTGTTGTATACAATGGGATGAAGCCTCTATTTATAGGCTAAGGAAAGGGTTGGGGCAGATCTGGTTTTTTGCCTTTGGAGGGAGATTTTGGAAGAAAATCTATCCAAGATTATATGGCAGTTGTGCATATTAGTTCCTTGGCTCAATGCAGGGCAAAACTCAAGCGAAATGAAGGGCGTGAGGTGACTGAAGTGAGGCTAGTGTGTAGGGGATTGCAGCTGCAAGCTTCTCTTTAAAAAGTTTCTTTTTCCTATGGTTTTTCTTGAATATAATAATGTCAACTTGCTTGCCAACTTGCAAAGCTCTCAAAACCTCATTATTTCTGCATTTTCTAACCATCATCCTCGTTAAATATCAGATTAATACATGATCAAATGGTTAAGAATGGTCCAAGTGGCTGAAAAGTGAATTTGTGGAAAAGTTGAAATGGTGCATTCAAGTGTTGAAACCCCAACTTGCTGGATTCATAATTCTTAACTCATAAGGGCTATGGAGGAGTTCTATTACTTTTTGGAAAGCCCTCATGGATCTCTACATCTTTCATGTTTTCATGATCTTCAGATTCCAAGTGGAACTAGGTCAAAAATCCCCTCAAAGTTGGCTGAAAACATGATTTGCAAGGCCAAAAACTTAGAATTTTTCTAAGTGTTTTCTCCCTCTTGTGGTGATTTTGGATATAACTCCAAAACTATGCATTTTTTGCACATGGACCCCTATGAGACTTTTGTAGGAATTGCCAAGACCTTTCCAACAAGCTTTGAACCACCTCAATTGGATGTGTGGTTAAAGAGTTATGGTCTTGCCCCTTTCAAAACCCTAATTTCTCGATTACTCCTCAATCCTTGATCCAATGGTCACGAAACTTCATAGATAGGTGTAATATGCCATTAGAAACATTTTTTCTTCACACATTGAGGTCACATTCCTTATGGTTGAAGAGTTGACTTTTTCACTACACAATTGACTTTTTCCCCAAATCTCCTGATTTTCAATTGACTGATCAATTGAAGCTCTTCTGATTAAAATTAATGGTCAATATCTCATCCCCAAACACCTTAGGACATATAGAAGACCATGGAAATAAGTCTTGCTCCCGAAAACAAATTTATCCTGATTAAAAGTAAAACCCTAATTTCACCCTTTTTGCCTAGGCAATGTGCAGATGACTTGAGTGACCATTCCCACTCCCCCAATGACTTCCGAGGTACTCAACAAGCCTTTACCAATGATAAATCTTCATGGATCCCTTGACAACCTTCTGATGGTTCCTTGATAATATTGTGGCACACCTCTCCTTTCTAGGAGCTCTGATATCTCCATGATGATAACACACACATAACAACCTCTACCAATGCCTCTGCTTGAGCTTGTGGTCAATAAGGCTCTCTTCTTAGATAGGACATAAAAAAACACTTGATCTCCTGTAAGAACTATGCTATGCAAATGCAAGATGCTAAAATGCAATGAAACATAAGCCAAAGATTAAGAAAAGAGGTTGGTCAAATTTTGGGGTATAACACATAGGACACTAAATTTTGATGCAGATCGATTGTATTATGCCTAGAAAAAAGAAAGCCGCTAAGTTGAAAACCCGAAAGGGCAACTTAGGCCAAAAAGGGCATTCCGGTGGACTGAAAACCCGAAAGGATGGTCTAGGCAAAAATTAGGGATATAAAAAATGTCAGCTCGGTAAGTTGAAGACTTGAAATGGCAACTTAGGCAAAAGAGAGCATCCTGGTGGATTGAAAACCCGAGAGGGAGATCTAGACAAAATTTAAGGATAATAAAAGGGTAATACAATGTCGAGCAAGTCTGATCAGCACAGAAGGAACAGGAGCATGAAGATCAACCATATCATTCTCTTTAGAAGCGAAGTTTTAGGGACCTTTTAGTTATATGGAAAGTAGCATTTATTGAGATTCAATGTAAAACTTTCCCATTTCCATTTTCATCTTGTATTTTCTCTCTAATATCCCATGTGGAGCCATACTTTCATGTGCTATCATATTATAAATTAGATTTGCATTTTCTTTTCTATCCATTGTGTTATTTATCTTTCTTTTGCAAAACGTCATTTATTTATTATGATATAATTTTGAAGCTAAGGGATAATAATATTTAGATAAATAATTGCTTTGACAATCAAAGTAACCAAAAAGGGGAGTTGATCTTTTCTCCAGAGACCACAAAGTTACAAGAGACTTGTGGAACACTTCTGAAATAATCCTTAAGGAGGACTTAGCCCCGTCATTTTCCAATAAGATTTTGACGAAGTCTGACATACCTGAAGAACATGTTCAAAACATCTATTTATTTTAATTGAGGCACTTCTTCAAGTGTTGAGGAAAACAGGGCAGCCATCTCTACACCAAAAATCCTTTGTGTCTGTCATAATGATCCATTCTTTGTCTTGCATGCACACCGCTCCGGTCATTGTATGTCCAGAATATCATGTCATCTTTTCTTTGTCGGGCCCAACTTTGTTGGCACTTACTCAAACAGATACTTGTCAAAGTTTATCTCTTTTGCCGATCTGAGGTTTTTTCCAGATCATCTGCCAGATAGGTCATATTATCTTATTGTCTAAAAAATTTCCAAATATCCTTCCACATGTTGTGTTGTCAGATTTTACAGTCAATTCGGTTCCGTGCGAATCTGGAACCCTCTTTTATTAGTTCTGTGCAAATCCAGAACTTTTATTTTGGTTCTGTGTGTATTCGAAACCTTTTCTTTTAATGCTCTGTGTGAATCCGAAGTCTTATGTTAGTTCTGTGCGAATCTGGAACACTATTTTTTGGTTATGCGAGTAGCATTAACCCATCTCTCTTTTGTACTCTGTGCGAGTCCGGAGTCTTTGCTATCTCTATTCTCTGTGCGAATCCAGGGTCATTTCCTTTTTACACTCCGTGTGAATTCGGAGTCATTTCTTTTTTTACACTCTGTGCGAATCTAGAGTTATCTCTTTTATTACAGTCAATTATCTTTTTGCTCCGTGTGAATCCATAACATACCTTTCATTATAAAAGCCATAACTTTTTCTTCACTCTGTGAGAACCCGATCATTTCAGATGGTTATGTGAGAACCCGTAACCTATCTTTTGTTCTGTGAGAAGTCAAAACCTTTTTTTTCACTCTGTGAGAACCCTGAGTCATTTCAGATGGTTATGTGAGAACCCGTAACATATCTTTTATGATGTGAGAAGACATAACCTTTTTCTTCACTCTGTGAGAACCCGGAGTCATTTCAGATGGTTCTGTGAGAACCCGTAATCTATCTTTTGTTTTGTGAGAAGCCAGAACCTTTTTCTTCACTTTGTGAGAACCCAGAGTCATTTCAGATGGTTATGTGAGAACCTGTAACCTATCTTTTGTTCTGTTTGAAGCCAGAACCCTTTTCTTCACTTTGTGAGAACCCGGAGTTATTTTAGATGGTTATGTGAGAACCCGTAACCTATCTTTTGTTCGGTTAGAAGCCAGAACCTTCTTATTTACTCTGTGAGAAGCCAGAGTTATTTGAATTATCTTGTGAGAATCCAAGGTCGTTTGTCTACAATTTACAATTTCATTTTGCTTCGTGAGAATCCAAAGCATACCTTTCATTTCAATTTGTCAATAACCTTTGGTTTGTTCTGTGAGAAGCCAGAACTAACCATTCTCCTAAGTATCCCCAGTGAGTCATTCTACCCCTTTTATTCAATCCCAAGAAAATCACATTATCAGTCATCTCAATAATCCCTACAGAGTCTGTCTCATATAGTCCATCTCATATCTCTAGCATAGCATAGCATTAACATAGTGCATCATGGTATATCATTAGCATTTGGGAGCAATATTCGGGTATTCTTGTATTTAAATAGCTTCCCTCATAATTACATGAGGATTTCATCCCTCATGTCATCTGACGAAGCTATTTAAACAGGGGCAAGTATCACACCCTCATTTTTTCACCCAACATTTTATATCATGGATTCACCAGTAGCATCATCCTTGAATATTTGAAGCAAAGGGGTTGATAAGGATAGGTTGTGTGTCTCTTCAAAGAATTGGATAGTCCTAGAGAGATTAGGGTTTGAGATGTTGCAAGACTGGGAATAAAGAAACCTAGAGCTGTCTTGGCCTACTTCTGATCATTTAGAGGAGTACAAGTTTTGAAAAAATGGTTTATCACCTATGGCTAGTTCAAGATATTTCTTGGTTAATGTGAGGATGATGACCATTGGAGTAATGAATTTCCTTTTAGCTGATGGAAGTTCAAGGTCATGAGAGTGATTTCTTTCAAATTCACAACCAAAATCCAATTTTTTGACCAAAGTCCAATATTCCAATCAACATATTATTCAGTGTCAAGTCTCTTTCTAACATGTGTCAAGATAATTGCCATAATTTTGAGTCTCAATGATCCATTCAAGATGGTCATTTTATAACCCAAAGTCTATGTTCAAGTTCATACCATATTGTAAACTTCAAATTCAAGTTTATAAAATTCAAGTTCAATTTTATTCAAGTTTCAATCTCATTCAAGTATCTATCCAAATTAAGGAGCAATTTCATTTCATCCAATCCAAATTTCAATTCTATTTTCAAGTTCAAGATTCCACCTCACTTTATTTCATATCTTATTCAAGTTACAATTCTTTCCCATTTCACACACTTTATCAATTCAAACCTAAGGCTACAAGTTTTCAGTCTATTGTTCTTTTTATATCACATTTAAATCCATCAGTTTGGCTTTTCTTAAGCCATATGCTCATCCATTCCTAATCTTCACATTCAAAGCAATTCACCCATATCATCATACATTCAACTCATGAACATTTTGTTTACATCAGTAATGGGTTCAAGACCAAACAAATTCATATGTAACCATATTCATCAAGATCATTGTATTCATAATCGTTCATCATATTCAAGCATTGGTTCATGTACATGCTCTTTCATTTGTAAATAGAATTAAATGTTACAACCTTTAAGTACATGGGACTAAATTCAAAACTTAACAATTTCTAACAAGAACTACATGTCAAGTATCCACTGTCATACTTCATCAATGATCATGCATTGACATTCCAAGATTCATTGTCCTATTCAAGTTGCTCCAAAAACATATACAAGAAAAAATCGTGTTAGTGTGCAAGTTGTAACACCCCACTTCCCAAAATTAAATAAAATACAAATATTTCAATTAAACATCAGAGTTTCCTTTCAAAAGTGGGATATCACATCCAAATAATTCAACATACTCATCATTAGATGGTTTTCAAAATAAAACAGCGGAAATTATCCTTAGTCAACATTCACGGCCATCCGCCAAATCACACAAAAACATTCATTAAAAGGTTCACCAAACTTGATACGTCACAGGAAATAAAGCAATTCAACATGAAGCAATTAAATGCCCAGATCCCGTGTTACGTATCAGAGCATCCTACGAATCGACTCGCACACCACTATCCAAGCTAGCTAAGTACCTGGATTGTCTGTACCTCCGAAGAAGCACAGACCACAATAACAACAACAAAGGGGTGAGAAAACATGATCAAAATTATCGGTAATACAATACATGAAATAAAGGTAGTAATCATATAATTCATCACCCAACATTCATCAAACACGACCTACTGTCCAACATCAACACAACACACCATAATGCAATTATGCAACTCAACACCATACATGCGGTACTGACTCATTGGTTCATTCAATCGAACCCCGGATAGATCACATACACCCGTCCTTGGCCATGATCTATCCCCACCATTCTCCATAATGGAGTATGGATGAATCACATACACTTCTCTTGAGCAATGATTCATCCCACCAAACACCATGATATGCATAACACCAAATGCACAATAAATGAACTCAAGCACACTAAGTGCACACGATCCTCTGATCATATCACCATACAATATATACATATTACACACCAATTTAATCATTTCAATATCCTAACATAAACCATTACATAATCAAATCAAATCATACACATCAATGTATAACAACTAAATCCAAGCACACTAAGCGCACACGATCCCTTGATCACATCACTGTACCTCATACATATATCACACCACCAATTTAATTATTTCAATTAATATTCAATACTACACAATTTCCCCTTTTAGCACCAAGTAAATAATCAGTAAATCATCTCAATTAATCCATGTTTTAGTTAAGATTTAATTAAACAATGACTCCCGAACATATTGGGTATAAAAATGTTTGGAAACTAATTATATCATCTATACTATGTTATAGATCTATTCATTAGTTTTCCAACGCTTCGAACGGGAACTAAAACCGACTTACGGATTAAAAGTTATGGTCAAAATCATCGGAACAAAAATTTCCAATTTTCAACTTTTATACAACATGCAATCGATTGTTGTATTAGTGCAATCGATTGCTTGACCCAATTTTTCACATTTTAGCCTCTGTTTTGCTGTGCAATCGATTGCTGTACTAGTGCAATCGATTGCTTACTGTGTGTTTTCAAAAAATTAAGCAGAAAATGGTATTTTTCACCAACCCTTCCCTCTTTGCTACCACAATCAATCCCCACATGTTAGGGTATTTACCAAACTCGAAAATCCACTAAATCATGAGTATTCTATGGGTTTTCTTCCTACATGAACTTCTACTCATTCACCATTAATCCACAATTTCAAATCTAGGGTTTTCTCCCTACATAAACTTCTACTCATCCATCTATCCTCTGCCCTATCATTACTACAACTATCACACACTACTCTAATCATTTTATCCCTTAAACTTTCTCTCTGGAACCAATATTCATGTTCATCACTACTACTGCAGAAGTTACACAGAACCTCACCAATCTCACAACAACACATGCCCAATTTCATCAATGGCAGCAATACTCATAAACACATCAAGATATAAATCATAATCATAGAATCCCTACGGGGTTAAGGAATCCCCTCTACCCAATTCATGTAATATACCAATCCCAATCAGTTTCTCCCTTCTTAGCTTGATTAATTGCTCAGATTGTTGAGGAATCTTGAAGAATTTGGCAGCCCTAGCCTTCATCTCTTCCTCCTTGCTCTTCCTCTTTACTCTTTCTCCCCAAACTATTTATCGTGTTCCCCTTCTCTTCTTCTCCCAAAATCCCCTTTTATTACTTATTCCAATAATAATAATAATAATAATAATAATAATAATAATAATAATAATAATAATAATAATAATAATAATAATAATAATAATAATAATAATATTACTATTAATTATTAAATTATCACCACTATTAATTATATTCTATTACTATCAAATTCTATAGTTATTAAATAATTCTTACAGTCTAAGGGCACCCACTAACGCACTCAGACACACCCCGACATAAGGACACACCAAAATAAAATAATACCAAAAAGACTAAATAATTAAAATGGGTGTTACAACTCTCCCCCACTTTAATTATTTTCGTCCTCGAAAATTACCTGATGGAAACAATTCCGGATACGCTTCCCGCATCCTGCTTTCCAATTCCCAGGTTACACTGCCTCCTGCAGCACCTCACCAAGCCACTTTCACCAAGGATATCTCTTTCCCTCGGAGTTATTTCTCGTTCATCAATTCGCACTAGAAGTTCCTCAACAATCAAATTATCTCTCACTTACACGCCATCCATTTGAATCAATGTACTTCCTCGACTTAAACACATGAACACATCATGTAATTTCCACAAGCGACAGCGGTAAAATAGCCTAACATGCTATTTTCCCCACGCTTCCGTTGCGCCACTCTGATACAGACAATCCAAACACAGTGTGTGCTTCCGAGACTTTAGAGCTCGACCAACACCAGTTACCATCGTGACTCTCAAAATACGTCTTTTCTTGAGTCCTTTTGATCCTTTCCGTCGCCTCTTGCACAATCTCCGGTCCGAGTATCACACTCTCGCCGGACACACATCAGCATAAAGGAGTCCTACACTTCCTACCATACAAAGCCTTATACGATGTCATTCCTCTACTAGAATGATAGCGGTAATCATAGGTAAACTCAATCAACAACAATGAACTCCCCCCTGATCCAACTTGATCCAACACACAAGCTCTCAACAAATCTTCTACATACTGGATAGCTCTCTTTGTCTGTCCATCCGTCCGCAGATGCTAAACAGAGTTCAACTTCAACATGGTACTCAAGGCGTCTGCAACTCTCCCAAAATCTCATTGAGAATTCAGATTCCCATCTGACCTAATATTCGACGGTGTCTTAACTACTTTGCAACTTCCTCATTATACATCTTAGCTAGCTTCAGCATAGAATGATTCATCCTCATTGGTAAGAAATGAGTTAATCTTGTCAATCCATTCTTAACCACCCAAATCGAATCATATCTGTTGTGGTGAGAATCGTGATACCAAGCTATTGAATTAACTTGAATCTTTAATTCTTAAATTCACAACTGGACTTTAATTTATCCAAAAAGGAAAGGTTTAAAGAAAGAAAAACCTATTAAAATTCAAAACAAAAAGCAAGGCTTAAAGCTAAGCAAAGAGATATCTAAAAGTTCGGGGGTTGGTTATGCCTAGGGTAGGTACTTCACATCCTAAACATCCGTAGTACTCTACAGGAACCTCTTGTTAGTATTTGTGTTTACTAAAGTTTTCTTGCTAAGGGAAAGTGCTAAAGGTAAAGATAAAGGTTGAAACGAAGGAAAAAAGAAAAGGTTACTCGCCAAGGATCGGGGCCTTGTACCTACGTATTCTCAAAAGGAACTTTGAGAAATCAGAGCGTTCATAGTTCCCCTAGCTAGGGGTGAGGAGCTCTTGACTGTGGTCAATGTTCCAAAGGGAAGCAAGCCTTCATAAGGAAGTACTTACAGGGAGTGCGGCGACTCCTAAATCTATGTTGAGATTGTTGTGATAAAGGATGTCCACGGTGGGACGGTAAAAGCGAGCACGACGACTCGAATCCTAAGGCTAGGATAAAGGATAAAAAGGTTGTCCACGGCGGGACGGTAAACATGAGCATGGAGACTCGGATCCTAAGGCTAGGATAAAGGATAAAATGTGAATCATACATCATGTGAAAATATATATTAATACAAGAATTTAGCAAAAAGAATCACTAAAAAAGAATTAAATTTGAACAAGTTGTGAATTTTGAATATTGTGAAGAAACACATAAATAAATAGGTAATTAAAATAAAGATGCACTTGGTGAGTGTTGAACACACCACCCTCAGAACCACAAACAGTACACCTTACCACCAGGCCACATGCGCGCGCTTGTGAAATTAAATAGAAAGGATGAATAAAATAATAAAACATGGCAAATAATAAATTGAAACAAAAAAAATGGCCTCGCTGAGGCTCGAACTCAAGACACAAGGCATGATAAGGCGTTTTAAGGCAAGGCATTAACCACTGGGGTGGCGATACATCCATTGATTATGCCACCCCAAATAATATGTAAACTATACAAAGCGTGTGACTGGGCAAAAATACAAGGACAAGTGAAATGCCAAATACGGTTTGATTCGTAACTCACTCAAAACTCAACCTTTTTTAATGAAATTCTAGTCAATCTTGATTGATTTTTCAAGAGGATCAGGATGGTGCTAACCATTTTTTGAAATGATGCATACAATGGAAAATACGATGGTAAATGCAAATGGCAAGCTTGTGTCAAGATTCCAAAAACATGAACACTTCAACCTCAGCCAAAACAACATTATTTTTAACAAACTTTAGGTCCAACATGATTGTTTTTTCGCAAGGATAATGATGGTATCAACCATTTTTTTAAAATCATGCACACACAATAAAACTAGATTGATCATGCAAGGTGAAGAACTTAAAGTGCATTTTGAGTTCCATGAATTGAAACAGATGCAATTAAAAGCAAGTAAGGGTCTAGGCAAGTTTCAAATGTGAAATAGATCAGTTTTTAACCTTAAGATGAATCAATTTGTCAAAAGAATGAAATGGAGCTTGCAGGCTGCAATGATGACCATGATTGATATGAGTTTGTCAAAACAGTTTTAGGATCAAACAACATTCTATGCAAGGTGTATTACTCAATGATTAAAATCAGAAGAGGATCATCAAATGGCTATTTGGGTGAAGTGGTTTTACAATGAATTTGATCTGAACTACTGTTGAAAATAGTGAATCATGGCAGCAGATGCAAAAATGATTTTGGAAATGCACTTTGGATTCCAAAGATTTAAAACATCTGCAATCAAGCTTAAAACAAACATGCACACATTTCAAATCTGTTATAGGATGAATTTCAACAGGAAGATCTTTCAAAAAAAGTTGTTGGAACAGGATAAGGTATGTGAGTTGCAAGTTGATGAAAAGTGAAAATTTGAACTTGGCATCTGAGCAATGTTAAAACAGGCCATTCAAAGCAAATCAGCCAAACCATACTAGCAATGATAATGACTTCCACATAAATTGTAATGAATAATAAAACTTGATTTTATCAAAATGTTGACCAAACTCAAAACAGGAGGCAGATAGAAACAAGAACCAAATGCCTCACATGGTCACAACACACCAATCTTAAATTAACAGCTCAAAGTGGAAACTAACAGCTAGCAATCAAGACATTAACTGAGACATACATGGATTCTAGAAACAAAATGAAATTTGCAGCACAAAAGATTTAACCAATCTCAAAACAAATCAGAACAGCAGCTTAATGCATCAAAGCTTTCAGCCATTAAACACTAGAGATTCTAACAGCAATACACACAAGCTTGGAACATCTACCAACTTGTCTAAACAAAAAAAACTCAAACCAAAAGTGCAGCATGAGCTACAGATTTAGACAGCAAGCAGTGAGGTTTTGAAATGCAATTTGGACTTCAAAGTTTAAAACAAATGCAATTAAGTTCAATGCAAGGTATGCACATGTCTTAAGTATATCATGGATCAAATTTTAACAACAATATGATCCAAATTATTATTAGAAAAAAATAGGGAATATGAGCTACAACTGTTGTTCATGCTTTTCAAGACAAAAATCAAGCAAATCTGGCCAGGCAAGCAAACATCAATAGATGCATTCAAAGAAATTCAAACCAAAGCTAAACTGATCCAATCCACATCTTGACATATCAGCCACAAAGATAACATATGCATGCATTTTATCAATACTTCAACTTGGGTTAAACCAACAGCCTAGCAATTCTAAACATATTTCAAACAACAGCCACAACAGTTGTGGACTCAACAAATGGGATGAACATTTAAAACATTGAGGTTCTGAGATGTTTCACAAATGACAATAGAACTTGATGAAACCTTAAGTGAATTGACATGATTGAACATTCTTAATGAAACCACAGTATTATAGACAGAACTTGATTGTATATAAAATGCTAAAAAAACAAACACCAAATCCCTATGGCAGCTATAACCTCAGAAAGACAAACACTAATCAATGCTCCAGACGAAATCAAACTGGGCCTCTTTATGTGCAAGTCAATGATTCAAAACAGGTTCTTGTTAGAAAAAGTGATTTACAGCCTCAGTAGTGTGTGCAACATAAGCCAAACAACTGAACCACATGATCTGCCAACAAGGATTTAGCAGAATTGAAGTACCTGGACAGTCTGCTACCACTTCATCTTAAATAGACAAGAAACAACCAATCCCAGCCCTAAACCTCTTCATATTGACAATGTTTAAAACAACAGTTTTAATTCAACACAGTAGTGCCTTTTGCCAACTCAAACATAAGATTAAAAAAACAGCTAGAAACCCTACACAAACCATATGGATTTTAAGAAAAGAAAGTCTTAATGCAGAAACCAAAACCTAATGCTATACAAGGCCAACAAAAAAAATTCAAACCAAATGAGTAGTTCATGCCCAACTCAAACTCTCAGAGCAGTTCTCCAACAAAAAGCTATAAAGATAGTCCCTAATGCATATCTTAAGCTAAGCAGTTTGCAAACAAGGTTCAACATTAGTGCAACCAGCCCTATTCATGACAGTCATGACTCAATGAAAAACAAAAAGATTTGGATAAACCCAAACTTAAAAACAGTTCAAGCCTGAAAGTTGCAGACTTAACATTTAAACTTAGAGCAAGACCTCATGAATTGGCAACATTTACAAACTGTTTCCACCACACACATTAGACAGTTGCTACTAAACAGGTTATAGCACACACAACAAAGCTTTGGGCAGCAATGAACCAAAACTCAACATTTAAAAAAGGTCACCCAAGTCAAAATCTAGCCTGAGTTTTAACAACCAAACAATGGCAGCCTTTAAGCAAATGATACTAATAACAGTCCATAATGCCAACTAAACATACTAGACAAGTACTAGTATGGCCAAAGTCTAAAATTCTCACAATGAGAGATGACAATATTTGAGACCTAAACACTAACCCTAAGCCTCTCAGGTCTGACAGTGTTCAAAGAAGATGGTCAGTTCTCCCTCTAAAACCAAGCATCTAACATGAGGGATAAATTTTAACATTATGAGTCGACAAACTCCAAAGGCAAGACAGTCTTGGTAGCATAGTTGCAATTTGAAAATTACAATGTTTCAAAACATAATCAATCTTGTTTTAAGCATGAGTCATGATCCTTTAACAAGTTTAAAACAGGAAAACACAATCTAGCACAACAATGACAGCAACAGACTTGCAAGACCACACATACCAAACCAATGTCTTTAACGAGCTCATTTTAAACATACACAACAACAAGCATAACATGGCGCTTGTGTAAGCAATAGAACCAAGAATGAAAATATAGATTAATGGAAGGGATCATAAAGATATACCTCTTGTAGTCCCTCCTTACTGCTAGCTGCCAAGCAAACCAGAGACAAATCCTTTAGAGCGAGCTTGTGAAGTTACTTCCTTTTGAAGAAAAATGCAACTTTGTGGCCAGTTTGAGAGAATGAAGTTCCAGCTGCTTTTTGATATTTTGGACAGATGATATATCATAGATGGAAGGTGTTCAAAGTGTCATAATGAGGAAAACGATTTATGGAGTGATTTGGTTTAAAAGGTGCACAAAAGTCAAACTTGAGTGTGTGGACAATTGACTTTTTGATCTTTGGATTTTTTGAGAAAACCAATGGTGGGAACAGCTTCAGGGGGTCATTTTAAGGGTGTGTATATGGTCTTTGAAGTGTTTTTGGATTGGAAACAAAGGCTGGTCTAAAAAATGCAAAATGACACTTTTTTGTGGTTTTGTGATTTTTCTTCACTTACAAGTAAAGGGAGAAAGAAGGAGAGCTGTGTATTCCTTGTGTTTAGGATGGCTCTAGTGTGTGGGATGCAATGAGATGAAGCCTCTATTTATAGTCCATGAAGAGGTTTGGGGCAGATTTGAGGTTTTGGTTTTGGAGGGAGTTTTGGAAGGAAATCTTGCATATGATCTTGTGGCAGCTGCAAACATCATGTTCTTGGCCTCTAAGCAAGCAAAAATCAAGTGGAATAATATGTATGAGGTGACTGATATGAGGCTAGATGGATAGGAGAGGCTGCTGCTCCAGATTTTGTGGAAAAGTTTCTCTTTCCTCCTTTGCATTTTTTATTAAAATATTAGCCACTTGCTTGCAAATCTTGTCAAGCTCTCAAATCCTTCACTCTTCTGGTTTTCCCTTAATGATTCCCTCTAAATATCATATTGAAACATAATCCAATGGTTGAGAATGGCTTGAGTTGTTGAAAATCCAAATTTGAGAAGTTTTGACAAAGTGGTTTCAAGTGTGACAGACCCAACTTTCATGGCTCATAACTTCTTGCTCACACATGCTATTGAGAAGTTCTCCTACAATTTGGAAACCCCTTAAGTAGCTCTATAACTTTCATGTTTTGAGAATTTCCAAATTCTAGATGGAACTAGGTTGAAAAACCCTTCAAAGTTGCTGAAAAAACCCACTTAAAAAGGCTAAATAACTTGGAATTTTTCTAAGTTATTTCCCTTCTTAAAATGAATCTTGTCATAACTCCAATTCTATGCATTTTTTGATCATGGACTACTTTTAGGATTTTGTAGTATTTGTCAAGAGCTTTCCAATGAGCTTTGAACCACTTCATTTGGATGTGTGGTTGAGGAGTTATGGTCTTGCCCCTTTCGAAACCCTAATTCCCGATTTTTGCGATTACTTCTTAACCCTTGATCCAATGGTCATGAAATTTTATGGGCATGTGTAATATGTCATAAGGAACATTTTTTATTCACATCTTGAGGTCAAATTCCTTATGGTTGAAGGGTTGACTTTTTGGTCAACAAAACGATCGATCGATAACGACCGGATCAACTGTTGTTGTTCCGGGTCCTCTGAGGCTTTAAAAATTCTTGAGTAGACTTCCCTAAGAGATATGAGCTTAATGAACCATAATCCCATCATTGTAACACCATATAAACCAAAAGTCAAACCATAGTTGACTTTTCCTGGTCAGAAACCCTAATCGGGGATCTTGAACTGTATTGTTTTTAATCCTTGGGTGACAATCTCAACTTGGCTTCATGCTTGACCCAATGGAGTGTCTTTGATTATGTAGAGGCTTTTTCCATGGGGAAACGACCCAATACATTGACTGATTAAATTATCGAACTCTCGATTTCCGATTGTACGGAACCCTGATTCACTTGTAACTAAACAAAGACAAACTTGAAACTGGTTATGGTTAGATAAACAAATGAATATGATCCTAAAATGATGATCAAAATATAAGGGTCAAAATTTGGGGTGCAACAATATCCCTTCAAATTCTTCGGAAAACCCGACACAAAGTCCATGGAAACACCATCCTATTCCACTCAGAAATATTTAACAGTTGCATCAGGTCCAACAGTCTCTGATGTTCAAACTCCGACTTTCAACAAGTATAATCAGCATATACGACCTTAACCACTTATCTTTCCAGCTATGGCCACCAAAACAATTCCTCAAATTCGGTCACATCTTCATAGCACCTGGATGAACACTCGATCTACCTCAATGTCCTTCTTCCAGAGTACTCTTATCCAACTCACAATATTGGAACATAAACTCTATCACGACATCTCACGGTACCATTTCTATCAATCCGAAAGTCAGCCCCTCAACTTAATTCCTTAAATTCAATCAATCTACTAACTCAAATTAGAATTCCGACCTCCTTAAATCTCATCAAAAATACCAATGGTCAGCCTCAACATACAAAGCTTAACTCCATAAAAAGTCTCTTCACAGACCAAACTCATATCTCGAATTTTCTTAATCAGTGCTAACTCCTTTACCCTCATCATCGGTATATACCCAAAAATTCCCAAAATCGATACATCAACTACCACGTTGTCTCGCCCGAATGGAAATTCAACCCAAAATCATACTCCTCCAGAAGTCCCAATTATTTCCTCTGTCTTAAATTCAACTCTTTCAAATCAAACAAATACCTTAAGCTCTTAAAATCACCAACCATCTCACATCTCAACTAAACAATAGAGGCCTCCAAACTCTGGCACAAACACTCAACAACAACCAACTATAAACCACTTGTTCGATAATTCCTCTTATGTAATTTAAGTTTCCTTAAAGAATAACTAAAACTCGCTGATGTTGCGCTTAACATATCTCCCAATCATACCAACAAAGCATCACAAAACACAACAAATGGTTCTGTCGGATTCGGCAAAACCAACACACAAACTGTTGACAGCTCTCCCGAAACTCTTTGAACCTTCCTCACAGAGGCCTATCACTGCTTCTTCTCCAACACCGATAACTCAAGTTCCCGATGCTCAACATAATTCTCTATACTCTTCGAATATATCAAAATATCATCAGTTAACACAACCATTGACTCGCTCAATTAAATATGGAAGATCCCATGCCAACGGACATTCAATTTGCGAGCTATGGCGGAAACCCAAACCGCACTTTCCGCCCTTACTAAAACATCCAAACATGTTCCATCAATAAATATCTTAATCCCATGTCACTATGCCGCCATCACATAGAGCATTGTAATAACTTCCCACGCTTCGAACCGTTCGTCATTCCGAGTTACGGTCCTCTCGTTACGTCAAAAATACAAAAACAACATTTTCACCCTTAAAAGGTCATTCAACGCATCTTCAAATCTTGAAATGTTTACAGGTCTAATTATATCAATATCGTATTCCACATCTTACTTTCTTTAATAATCACCAAAAGTCACTATCCACCCTTTACCTACTCGACTTCACAATCTGTCGCCGTAGCACACACACCAGACACAAGTCTCCAACTACTCACTCAATTTAATTCCTTGACCGTCCAAACAGACACACAATATGGAGCTCTCAACATCGGCTAGTTTCTGCAACTAAGTCGATCACAACTCCACTTCACGTCCTGACTGTATATCACTATCTTGTCAGGATAACTTCCAGACAACCACACTTAATCGGCAACCCGCCAACTTCTCTACTTTCATCAACCCTCAAAATTCCCCTCAAAATCAAACATCTCAACACTGTCCTGCGCCGACTCGCCAACACAACTTTTAAGCATTTGGCTTAACTCCAAACAATTCATTGTACACACCATCTAAGCTCGTAAGACACATTTATTCCCTCCAACATGATCCCGTCAAACTATAGTAGCGTTTAACAACACACTGAGCCATCACTCCACACTTGAAGCATCTGGGAGAAGCACAACTTTCTCCCTCACTTATTTTAATCCTACTCCTGCAGTCTCTAGTCTCTGGCGACTATTGTCCCACCAAGCCTCAGTTTCACCTTCCAGCATGTGAGTACCAAACTTCACTTTTTGCTCATCACTACAACCCATCATTCTGAAAATTTTCTCAATTGCCTTCAAATGCCAGTGGCTTATTATTCTGAAACTGTGCCAAATCGCCAAATTGCGCACCCGCAGCATGGTTCTAATTAGCAACCACCTGCGTCATTGCTTGCATAGCGGCAGCCAAAGCAGCATCATCCCTTCCCGCCATACCGCTTAATAATAATAACACAAGGTTAAAAGGTACACAACCTCTATCCTAAGGTCATACTCAACTACTACACTGGTCGGACCGACCGACCTGCTCTGATACCAATTGTAACACCCCACTTCCCAAAATTAAATAAAATACAAATATTTCAATTAAACATCAGAGTTTCCTTTCAAAAGAGGGATATCACATCCAAATAATTCAACATACTCATCATTAGATGGTTTTCAAAATAAAACAGCGAAAATTATCCTTAGTCAACATTCACGGCCATCCACCAAATCACACAAAAACATTCATTAAAAGGTTCACCAAACTTTATACGTCACAGGAAATAAAACAATTCAACATGAAGCAATTAAACGCCCAGATCCCGTGTTACGTATCAGAGCATCCTACGACTCGACTCGCACACCACTATCCAAGCTAGCTAAGTACCTGGATTGTTTGTACCTCCGAAGAAGCACAGACCACAACAACAACAAAGGGGTGAGAAAACATGATCAAAATTATCGGTAATACAGTACATGAAATAAAGGTAGTAATCATATAATTCATCACCCAACATTCATCAAACACGACCTACTGTCCAACATCAACACAGCACACCATAATGCAATTATGCAACTCAACACCATGCATACGGTACCGACTCATTGGTTCATTCAATCGAACCCCAGATAGATCACATACACTCGTCCTTGGCCATGATCTATCCCCACCATTCTCCATAATGAAGTACGGATGGATCACATACACTCCTCTTGATCAATGATTCATCCCACCAAACACCATGATATGCATAACACCAAATGCACAATAAATGAACTCAAGCACACTAAGTGCACACGATCCTCTTATCACATCACCATACAATATATACATATTACACACTAATTTAATCATTTCAATATCCTAACATAAACCATTGCATAATCAAATCAAATCATACACACCAATGTACAACAACTAAATCCAAGCACACTAAGCGCACACGATCCCCTGATCACATCACTGTACCTCATACATATATCACACCACAAATTTAATTATTTCAATTAATATTCAATACTACACAATTTCCCCTTTTAGCACCAAGTAAATAATCAGTAAATCATCTCAATTAATCCATGTTTTAGTTAAGATTTAATTAAACAATGACTCCCCAACATATTGGGTATAAAAATATTTGGCAACTAATTATATCATCTATACTATGTTATAGATCTATTCATTAGCTTTCCAACGCTTCGAACGGGAACTAAAACTGACTTACGGATTAAAAGTTATGGCCAAAATCGTCGAAACAGAAATTTCCAATTTTCAACTTTTATACAGCATGCAATCGATTGTTGTATTAGTGCGATCGATTGCTTGACCCAATTTTTCACATTTTAGCCTCTGTTTTGCTGTGCAATCGATTGTTGTACTAGTGCAATCGATTGCTTACTGTGTGTTTTCGAAAAATTAAGCAGAAAATGGTATTTTTCACCAACCTTTCCCTCTTTGCTACCACAATCAATCCCCACATGTTAGGGTATTCACCAAACTCGAAAATCCACTAAATCATGAGTATTCTATGGGTTTTCTTCCTACATGAACTTCTACTCATTCACCATTAATCCACAATTTCAAATCTAGGGTTTTCTCCCTACATAAACTTCTACTCATCCATTTATCCTCTGCCCTATCATTACTACAACTATCACACACTACTCTAATCGTTTTCTCCCTTAAACTTTCTCTCTGGAACCAATATTCATGTTCATCACTGGCAGCAATACTCATAAACACATCAAAATATAAATCATAATCATAGAATCCCTACGGGGTTAAGGAATCCCCTCTACCCAATTCATGTAATATACCAATCCCAATCAGTTTCTCCCCCCTTACCTCGATTAATTGCTCAGATTGTTGAGGAATCTTGAAGAATTTGGCAGCCCTAGCCTTCCTCTCTTCCTCATTGCTCTTCCTCTTTACTCTTTCTCCCCAAACTGTTTATCGTGTTCCCCTTCTCTTCTTCTCCCAAAATCCCCTTTTATTACTTATTCCAATAATAATAATAACAATAACAATAATAATAATAATAATAATAATAATAATAATAATAATAATAATAATAATAATTATTATTATTATTAAATTATCACCATTATTAATTATATTCTATTACTATCAAATTCTATAGTTATTAAATAATCCTTACAGTCTAAGGGCACCCACCAACGCACTCAGACACACCCCGACATAAGGACACACCAAAATAAAATAATATAAAAAAGACTAAATAATTAAAATGGGTGTTACACAAGTCATACCAAAATTCTAATTTTAAGTTATTAAAATTCATGTTCAAGGCATATCACAATTCAAGCAAACCCAAAGTTTCACATTCAGATTATCAAGTAAGTTCAAAATCCAAATCATGTATAAATATTCAATCCAAATTCAATCAAACGTCAAGCCACGCCACAGTTCATATCGCATTCAATACAACAAATTCAAACTCAAGTTTCTTTCCCAACCAATTCAAATTCCTATATCAAGAAGGAAAAGTTAAGTTTCCAATCCTATTCTACCCAATTCAAGACACAACCAATTTAAATGTCAAACCTAACCAAGTTCACTTGTTTTTTAAATCATTTCATGTCAAGACTCACAACTTCATTTTCACGCGTACATCCACATTCATAAAGCATCATGCACATTTCACAAAACCTTCAAACACATACACTCTTTTTCAATGCAAACATATTTCCAATCAAGCATATCATATTTCAAGTATCTTCATCTCAACTTCAAGTTTCAAACGCATACATTCTTATTCAATGCAAACCATTCATATCATGTCATAATTCACCATTTCTTTCATCATCATATCATGTAAAGAAATTCTACTTCTTCATCATATTACACATTCATGTCAATTAACTAATTTAACTCATTTCAAGCATGGCATTTTATTCATACATCAAAATTCATGTATAAGCAAGCATCATTCAATTCATTCAATCCGTATCAAGGCATACATTTAGAAAAGAATCACGGAAGGCAAACTCATAGCAAGATCATCATTAATTTCATTTCAATTTACAACATAAAACTCATTAAAAAAAGTCATTTAAGTTTCGCGACAATAATATTTTTGGCAAGGAATTAGAGAAAAAGAACATGTGGGACCATGTATTTTCACTACAGACAAATTCCAAGGAAACAATTTCAAATTCTTGATATTCGTACAGGACACTCTCCACTCAATTTTACTCTTCCTCAACAAGTTTTCGGTCGTACCATTTTCCAGCTCTACACCCCATAATTTCCCAGGAGAGGAAACCATAATTTGAACCTATATAATCTACTACTATTCACTCACCAGGGGTATCCGTGACACATAACCTAAAACCCTAGCAAGAACAACATTGTAGAGACTTTTTTTCACCTTAAAAAAGGCAGAATCAACAAAGCTACAATAACACCAACAACACAAAAACGATTCAACGCAGAGAAAGAAAGGAGTAGAAGAAATAAGTGAAGCGGAATACGGAAAGAGAATTCACCAGAGGTTTTCATTTGACGTTGAAGTAATCACGAACATTGGGGTAACTTTGGTTAGGTATTCACTCTTTCTCCTTACACAAGATCTTGAGACCTTCCTTTCACTGAATCTTCAATTATTCGTTTGATGTTACTTCTGTTCTTGATTAATTCGAGATCGAAGTATATCTATGTTTTCTTTTTTTTTCTCCTTGTTGTTTTGGGATTTATCGCGTTTTGGTTAAGTTTTTTTTTGTTGTGAAAATGAGGTTTGGATTCGACTCCACCATTGAAGACGATATGGGCCGTGTTTGGTTTTACGTGTTTGGTGGGAGGGTCACCGGAAAAAAGGATGGTGACCGCCGCTTCTCCAGTTTGGTTTCGACGAGTTTTTTTTGGGAGAGGAAGGAAATGAAAAGATAGAACGAGAGAGAGTGAGAGTGAAATGATTCACTCAAACATTTTTTCTTAATTAAAGGTTTTTGGCCGTTGTTGATGTGGGATGGTGGGCCGGTGACATGTGTCACCACCCTGGACACTTGTCATCGGTCGGGTGATTCTTCTTCATGTCCCGTGTTTTACATTTCCTTATGGCCCATCATGTGCTCCTCCATCAATCCGTCTAATCAGAGTCTATGTTGACTCCCTCATGATCGAACGCTTCTCCTACTTTCAGAGGTCAGAGTTGACCTAAGGGGTCCATGATGGACCCTTCCCCCAGCGTATTGGACCTTTTGATGATGGGCATGGGATTTCTAACTTAATCGCACCCCCTTTTTGCTATCTGGTTACGTGGCCCATATTGTTTTTTTATTAATTTCTTTTTTCTCCTTTTATTTATTTCTTTTTGTATTTCAATATCTATTTGTTTTAATTAATTTTTTATTATATGTTTAAAATACAAAAAAAAAAGATCTAATTATTTATTTTAAATATTTTCATTTAATATTAATTAATTATTTTAGTTAATTTTATTAAATATTTATATTTAATTTAATTAATTAATCTAGTTTGATTAATTCATTTCTTCCTTTAACTATTTTATTATTATTAAAAAATTCAAAAAAAAATGCATGTTAATTGTAATCACTTTAAACATTTTATTTAATATGGTTAATTAAATTCTTGATTAACCTTATTAAATATTTGGTTAGAGATTTTTTCCTTGTTTGTGTTTATGTGTGATATTTATTCTCTTGATTTATGTTTGGATTTTGTGTTCATTGTGTACATGCTTGTTTGCGTGGGTTCTTACTTTATTTTTCTTATCCACATTCATCAAAAATGTATCCCCTCCCCATAAGCTGTACACTCCTGTGTCCGTTTTGTCCGCTTTTCTTTAAAGTACACACACGTAAAAACAATAAACGTATTTTTTTAATTTAATTTTGGTCATAATTTAAATTAGCCATGTAACTATATAAAATTAACATCAATGAAATAAAGTAGAGAATGAAATAACTGTGTGTTTATTTATATGAAGAGTTCTCTCTTAAGTTTGACTTTGATGAGTTTTGTGGAAGATTCTGTAACAAATTTCTTATTTTGACACTATTTTCAATTCCCGTCGATAATTTTTAACGAACAATCTAACATCATACACTATTTCGACTTAAAACCTCACAAAAGAAGCATTATATCAATAATTATATTTATATATTCCATCTGTAAACATAAATATAGTAATAAATCAAACATAAATGAATAAATAAGATATGTTAGAATACTCTACACATAAGTCAATTCCTCAACCCGAACCAGATTACCCAATCAACGGCTTTGAATGTTATCACTTCTCACAATGCATAATGCACAACAAAGATTATTGTATGTGATTGTTGTGGTATGAAATGTAGAAGATGAAGATGATGAGAACTTGAATTGACACCCTCTTTCACTTTTCTTGTTTTTCTAATTTATTCAATTCATGTGAAATGAGAAGAGCAACTGAATATTTATACCAGACCAAAAATAACTGATAAAACCACCTTTTAAAATAAAAAGACAGATGCAGCAAACAGCGAAGCGGTCGACCCATGCAGAGCGTAGGGTCGACCT
Organism: Lathyrus sativus; assembly: GCA_963859935.3. Classification (NCBI taxonomy): domain Eukaryota; kingdom Viridiplantae; phylum Streptophyta; class Magnoliopsida; order Fabales; family Fabaceae; genus Lathyrus; species Lathyrus sativus. The sequence goes on from CAWUDS030002954.1 coordinate 33,295, forward strand.
GAGCTAACCCGAACAAAACAGACTTATGCAAAATACACATCTATGCGTCGACCGGAACAAGGCATGCGTCGACGCATAGCCTGAATTTTCAACAAATACAAATGCCAACAGTATGCGTCGGCCGGTGGGTCGACCATACCTAACCCGAAGAAAATGCAAGTTTGAGACACTTATCATGAGTCGACCGGAGCAGAGGCATGGTCGACTCAAAGACCTGTATTTTCAAAAATGCCTAATTTGATGTTTTTGACACTCTTAGATGATACCTATAACGGACCAATGAGGTTTAACTCGTATGGACGCATATTTTTAACAACACTAAATGCAGTACTCGAATATTTTATGCAAGCAAATGAAGCATGAGAAATAAGGTATGTTTATGCATCATGGTGATAACGTCAAACATCTATTCTTCCATGCGGCTAAGTTTTGACATCATCGAAACACGCATATCTAGTATATGAGGTTTTGTCCTCACATACTCCTCTTTTTGATGATGGCAAAACACGTGGAACCTGTCTGTATGATATGCGACATTATCCTCCCCCTTGCTTGATGCCTTCATTCTTACTTACTCATTTGCGACGTCTTCACTTTTGATCTTTATGGTTTTACTAACAGCTTGACCCCTTTCTCCCCCTTTGACAACATCAAAAAGAAAGAATTTTCTGTTAAGAAAGGATAAAAATAACAAATGCTCATATCAAAACACGCACAACATGTTAAACATTAACAAACATCCACACATGACGAAGTTAATGATCAAGGAACAAATAGATAAACATCACCATACAACGACAAAATAGTAATTGTTGCTAGAAATACAATTAAGACTTTAGAAATTAACACAAGAAAGACAAATGAGTTCATGAAGCAGGACATTAACATATTAGAAATGCTTAATACAAGGCAAACTCACAGCAACACAACAAAATGATGAAATGCAAGTATGCAGAATGCATAGCCTTCAAGGTCTCCTCCCCCTGAAATGTTGCCTCTCCCATGATACGGATACGGCGGAGGCAGTTGAGCCTCGACTCGTTCAGTAAATTCCAAACCCATTATGTTCAATGTATTAAGCTGAGGCAAAAGCTCGATGTTGATTTGCAGTTGTTTCAACCAGACCATCAAACCGTTGATTAACATTAGAGGAGAATGTGTAGTTAAAGTTTTAGGTATGCGTCTCAAATTGAGTCTGAAGTTGTGAGAGACGTTCATCTGATCATTCATGAAGGCACACTGTTCTAATTGCATATTCCTCATCATCTCGAGGAGTTCGGCAGAATGTTGTTGTGGGGGATTCGTGAAATGTGACGACTCTTCATAGCCCCAATTTGGAGACTCCTCATAACCCCACTGTGGAGTTTCCTGATACTCCGAATGCTGTGGAGGCTGATAGTTGTCGCGTAACGAAGTCCACCCGGTATTTTGCCATTCGCCCCAACCTTGATCATTACCATGATCTGTGTTAGACAGTGTGGTCAACCCAACTCACATTTATGTTATCGACAACTTCCATTGGTTGTCTACCGCCTTGCTCATTCTGTTCTTCTTCTTCTTCTTCTTCTTCATCCTCTCATTTTCCCTCATCACTTCCATCGGAGTCTTCTCAACCGAGAGGAGGTTGCTTTAACAACGAATCGGTAACGACTTTCTTCCTTAATCCATAGATAACCCATCATTGTAAGAGTCTTTTGACAGAAATCTTGATCTGGAGTGAGAGATGTATATGGAATTCCCGGAAGCTTAACTCTGGCATTTATTTAAGATCTCTTGAATAACCGACCCATATGAAAGAGCGGTACCACGACCCGAGTCCCTAAGGGCATAAATCCTACTCGCAATGTAATAAGGCCAATCAATTTTGATCCTTTTTCTTCAAGATGTAGATCAAATGAACTTCGACCTGATCAACTCGAGAAAAACCACCTTTCTTAGCTGGCAGAATGTGCGCCACAATCCATTGCAAAATTCTATCCATAAGTTTCAATTTCCTGTAGTGATAGTTTTCGGGAATAAATCACTCGCCACAATGTCAGCTGCATACGACTTCTTCAGCATTGAGTTCAAAGCTTCTTTGAACTCATAGCCATTACCGTGTGAGTGTTTAGTAACCTCAATGTTTGGTTCATTAGACACAAAAGTCGTATCAAACAGTTTTTGCAAACAATGTTATGACACAAACCTTTGTGTTCCTACCTTCGTGAGAAATTCAGGAAACCCAGAAACTTACCACGAAGACACGTGTAGAAAATCCGCACAAGGTCTTCATTGTATTTCGTATTACACTCTAGAAAGTTGTTAACCCCTTGAAAATCAAGAAGATTGATTACCTGAGGAATGTGCATTCTCTCAGCAGAGAGTCGATAGTAGGCATGTTGCTTTACCACATACCGTTTGCTAGAGTTTTTGGGCGAAGCTCTCGACCAAATTCAGGAGGAACCAATGATACGGCGGTCGCCGAAAGAGATGCAGATGAAGGTCCTGCAGAGGAGGAGGATCTTGTGGATCTTTTACCAGTAACTTTTCGGGTAGCCATGGTTTTTGCTTTCAAAGAGAAGAAGAGAAAATCGGTGATGATGATTGCAAATATGGAGAGAAATCTTGAAGATGGAGAGAAGGTTTGAGACTTTGACCCTTTTGTAATAGCTTCTAGGTTTTGGAAGAGGAGAGTAGTAGAGTAGCATGTGATGTAGATATCAAGTTTCTACGCAAATGTAATGATGCACATGAAAATAAGTCATAAAAGTGATTAAGAGGGATTTTGAACGATTTTCAGAAAAAATTGAAAGAAAATCGCGCGATGCGTCGACCACTCTTTGTATCGCGTCGACACATTACTGTGTAAAAAAGCAAGTTCAAGAAATAAAAGGGTATGCGTCGGTATGCGTCGACTGGTAGGTCGGCCTGAGCATACCCGAATTAATTTCAATTTTGAAGACATATTTGTGAGTCAACCGGACCTTGTTTAGGTCGACTCATGTAGGTAAAACTAGCAAATTTTGACATTTTTGATCATATGGGCATACGCAAAGACATAGATAAGCAGCCAAAAGATATTTTAAGCCTTCAAAAAGATAACGTACATATAATACAACATAATATGGCAAATGTAACACATAATATGATGCATTTTGTGACAACGAGTATATATATATATATATATATATATATATATATATATATATATATATATATATATATATATATATATATATATATATATATATATATATATATATATATATATATATATATATATATATATATATATATATATATATATATATATATATATATATATATATATATATATATATATATATATATATATATATATATATATATATATATATATATATATATATATATATATATATAGAGAGAGAGAGAGAGAGAGAGAGAGAGAGAGAGAGAGAGAGAGAGAGAGAGAGTTGAGGAAAGATATTACCTCAATTCCAAATATAGTTAGATGAACACACACATATACTTTCAACATCTTCAATTGTTAGATATCCGATAATCAAAGTATATATAGACATTGATATGAATAAAGTGCAAGAAATTTGACTAAACACGATCCGAAATATCGAGAATACCTAGTTCCCTTCGGATATGAAAGAAAAGCTCAGTAGCAAGAGGTTTTGTGAAAATATCAGCTAGTTGATTTTTAGTATCAACATGTTCAAAAACCACATCGCCTTTCTCCACATGATCCCTAAGGAAATGGTGTCGAATTTCGATATGTTTGGTGCGTGAATGCAACACGGGATTTTTGGTAAGATTGATGGCACTAGTGTTATCACAAAAAATCAGAATACGCTCAAGTTTAAGATAAAATCGAGCAATTGTTGCTTAAGCCATAGGACTTAAGCGCAACAACTACCGGCGTATTCCACTTCGGTGGTTGACAAAGCAACAAATACTTGCTTTTTGCTATGCCAACTTATCAAAGAGTTTGAAAATAAGTGACAAGTACCACTAGTACTTTTCTTATCCGATTTACACCCGACAAAATCAGAATCGGAGAATCCAACCAAGGAACAATCGTTTCCCTTAGAATACCATAACCCATACTTTGGAGTACCCGAAAGGTATCTAAGTATGCGCTTAACTGCTTTTAGATGAGATTCTTTGGGAGAGGATTGATATCTAGCGCACATACATACACTAAACATAATATCGGGTCTAGAGGCGGTAAGATAAAGAAGAAAGCCAATCATACCTCGATATCTTTTTACCTCTACATCCTTACCACTTTCATCTCGAGTGAGATTTGCACATGTTGGCATTGGTGTGTCAATGGCTTTGGAATTTGCCATATCAAATCACTTGAGAAGCTCAAGACAATATTTTGTCGGACTCACAAAAGTTCATTCCTCAAACTGCTTGATTTACAATCCGAGAAAGTATGTGAGCTTCCCCATCATACTCATCTCAAATTCTCTCTGCATTAGATTAAAAAACTCCCTTATGTATCATTAATAGAATTATATTATATTATGTTTGATATTCGAAACACATAAATTAAAATTGAATAAATCATAAGTTATCACTAACCAACTATAATTAACAGTTTAAGAATGAATATGTGTAATGTGTATATAGACATTAGCATAGGTTCGTTACTAGTTTTTTCTTTAAAATAAAATTGGATCGAAGGGATGAAAACATTACAAATTCTGAAAATTTCTTTTATGGTAATGATAATTGGTTAAAAAATAAATAAATTAATGCAAAATCAATTATGTTAAGATGAGTTCTCTTCCCCTCAAATACACCGCTTCTCCATTTATCCACTCTTTTTCACTTTCTCTCTTTTCACACACACTGCTGCAAAACATTTTGATGGCTTCAATTTCACCCACATGTTCCCCAACTTCTCTTCAACTCCGATTAGCTTTCAATTCCTCTAAATTTCCCCTTTCTCATAATCATGCGCGTCTTCGCACCATCAACCCTCGTCTTCCACCACTTTGCTCCGTCCATAACGACAAGGGAGCCGCCTCCAATCCTAAGGCCGATGGATTCTCGGGATGGTCCGATTCATCTAATCATCCCCAAAACAACAAGGATTCATTCGGAGGTGTGTATGCTTCTTCAATTTCTACTTCTTGTTCAAAATTTAGGGGAATTCATTATGTTTAACTGTTTTATTTTTTTTTTCCCTAAGGCATTGACAAAAGTAACAAAATTGATTGGTTTTCATATAAGATTGAACTTGATTATTATATTCCATGTTAACAGCTATGGATGAGTGATTGTGTCTTTTCTTAACGGTTAGTAGTAGTACCAATTCCACACTACTTAATAACACTTTTGAAGTAGTTTTCTTTCAGGAGTTGTGGGAGTAGGAGTGGCTGGACTAATTCTTTTTACAGGGCTTACCTTTCTTGCATTATCTCTTGGAAAACGAAAAGGTTCCGGTAAGTACTCTCACCCACTTACTCAGATAAGCCTTGATTGTTGTTGTTTTTAAGGTTTACGTCTTGGAAATTGCAATGCATGTGACTGGAATATACAGGACTGGAGGAACAAATGAAGCCTTTGACAACACATCAGGAGCTGCATTTGTCTCCTGATGACTGTGACGACAATATTACAGGACCCGGAAATGCTGAGAACAAGTTGGTACAAGAAAATGGTAAAATGGAAGGTCAGATAAAAACATCCCGGGATTATTCTTCTCCTGAGTCCGATAACATTCAAGGTGACTATAGAACTGTTGATGATTCTCATATAGGATCCGAGTATCTATACGATATTAAAAACACCTCCAATGGTATTAATGATACTTCTAATCATATATCTGTTCAAGAAGACTTGTTGCATGACTCACCTCATGATAATGACCTAATTGTTCCTAGTGAAAACCAAATACCTCTTCAAACTGAAAATACTGTTGATTTTGATAGAAACCTGCCTGTAGATACAACAGAATCTACTGCCTATCTTAAAGAAAACCAATTTAATGCTGAACCAGGAAACATACCCAATTACGACGGTAAGCCACTAGATATTAATAATGAGCAGCAGTCGAGTGGGAGTAGAAATTCTGACATTTCCGAATCCTCATATGGTTTAGGTGCTGATAATAAGACTGAATCTGCTGGTACAGTGGTAAATCCCAAGTCAAACAACACAATTTCATATCCTAAGATTTTTACTGAAGATGATCAAGACAATATTGACCTTAACAAAACTCAACAGGTCTCATATGAGGAAAATAAATCATCTTTCGAAGAGAAGAGTATCCTTGGAAATGACCTTTTAAGTAAATCAGTATTCTCACCATCCACCAATTCATTGGTAGATGATCAGGTTGGAAATAAGAATAACGAGGTTAATAAAGATATATCTGAATCTCCAAATTCTGGATCCCTTTTCTCTGCTCCGGGCATTCCTGCTCCATCGGTAGTTTCTGCAGCTCTACAGGTGGTTCCTGGAAAGGTTTTGGTTCCTGCAGCTTTTGATCAGGTTCAGGGACAAGCACTAGCTGCATTGCAAGTTTTAAAGGTAATACTTGTCAGTCAAATATTTCAAGTCAAGGTGACTATAATACCGTGTGCATTTACCAATCAATTCTAGTTTTTTTATTTTTTTATTTTTTTTATTTTTTATTTTTTAAACGGTGTTTTCTATATCAAGTCCTAATATTTTAATTACACATCATACAATTAAAAGAGATGAAAATATGGGGATTTCTTTAGCTTTATTTTTCCTTATTTTAAAGGCATAGTAGGTTTGGGATTATTTTTGTAGAGCAAAATTTGTGCTAATTTAATTACTACTGAAAGATGGGCCTGTGTTGATTTATGAGTTACAGATAAAAGGAGGAGAGACATATTAAGAGTTTGAGTGTTTTTGACAACAACTTGATGATTGCATGTTACAAAAGACTGAACAGTAACCACTGTTTATAGGGATATACAAGATTCCGAATTCTAAATAAATAAGGAAATTAGAAAACAAATCATTATAATAACTAAGAAATATAGAAACTAAACCTAGGAGATAATTCAAGATATTCTAAGATTACAGCCTGATCTTACAAGATAAACTAAGGTACTCTAACATAACATAAAGATATTTTAAGATATTTTCTAGTATTCTGCCACCCTTGTCTCATTATGAGTGTCTCATTTGCAATATATCTGCCTCTAATTATTTGTTATTCCATGACAGCAATTGTTTCTATTTTCCAACAATGCCCTCATTTATTTATAAGTGTCTGCCTAATTAGTAACTACTCCACTGCTACTACTTTCAATAATGAGTATATTAGACTACACACACTATTTTACTATTTAATTCAACATAACTAATCATTTTCTTAAGAAGTGTACATTACTTTTAAAAGACTCATAATATGAGACAGAGATAGTAACAACTTGAAAATACTATTAATGTTCACTTGGTTGTCATTATTCACTTGAAAACTGTTAATTCCTCAGGTCATTGAGCCTGATGTTCAACCTGGTGATTTATGCACGCGTCGTGAATATGCTCGCTGGTTGGTATCTGCTAGCAGTGCTCTTTCAAGGTACTGATTTATTCCTTCTTTGTGTGTGATGTGAATGACAATATGTAAACCAGGGGTAACTATTTTTTACACATAATATTTCCGTTACACGTGCCTCTGGGATAACTTTTCAGGAATACTGTTTCCAAAGTGTATCCTGCCATGTACATAGACAATGTTACCGAGCTTGCATTTGATGACATCACCACTGAGGACCCTGATTTTTCTTCCATTCAAGGTCAGAACTTTGGCATGATAATCATTTTTAGCAATACAGCCTGTTGGTCTATGCATATATTTGTCTAAAGAATATGTTTTCCAGGCTTGGCAGAAGCTGGACTTATTGAAAGCAGGCTCTCAAGACGTGATATACAGTTGACTGCTGATGAAGACAATAGCCCTTTTTACTTTCTCCCCGAAAGGTATGCTCGTAGTAAATCTGGAAAATATGGTTTGTGGAAAATATGCTCGTAGTAAATCATCTTAGCTCGGGTATAGTTGTATCTCATTCTGTTTGAGATGTGCTTTTAACTTTCTACGACAGGCTACAATTGTGATCTCCCTTTCTCATATATTAATTTATGCAGCTCTTTATCACGTCAGGATCTTGTGAGCTGGAAAATGGCCCTAGAGAAAAGACAGCTTCCTGAAGCTGACAGAAAGGTTGCTCAACTTGTTGTTTTATCTAATATATGTGATAGCCATCTTCTTGGTTCCAAGTGCATTAAACTGATAAGTATATTTATCAATTGTAATGACTTTTGGCAGATGCTGCACCGCCTTTCTGGTTTTATAGACACTGATAAGATACATCCTAATGCATGCCCTGCACTAGTAGCAGATCTATCTTCTGGGGATCAGGGAATAATTGCTCTTGCATTTGGTAAACCTGTTTAAATATTAATGATGCTTTTTCATTGTGAATCTGTTTAAATACTTAATCATACATCCTTGAACTATTTGAGAATTTTTAAATAGGTCCCTGAACTAAAAATTTTTGTAATTGGATTTCTAAATTTGTTAGTAATTTGTAGTTAGGTCCTTAAACCTAATGTTTTTTAAAATACAATTTGTTTAAAAATTTATGGACCTGGTTAAATATTATTAGAAGTTCAGGAACTTGATTAACATTTTTTTAGTTTGAAGAACTAATTAATATTTTTGGAAAATTTAGAGACTCAATATATATGTATATTTTAATTTAGGGACATAGTTAAAAATTCTCAAATACTTCAAGGACTGCATAATAACTATACCTAAAATTAAATTTGTTATTTGTTTACATAGTCGTTTCAAATTGGCTTTTGGTTGACTTACTAATTCCCCCGGTTGTATGGGGGGCTGTTTATTGAAAAGGTTACACCAGATTGTTCCAGCCAGATAAACCAGTGACAAAAGCCCAAGCCGCCCTTGCTCTTGCTACAGGAGATGCTTCTGACATAGTTAGTGAAGAGCTTACGCGGATTGAAGCAGAATCTATTGCTGAAAACGCTGTTACTGCACATAGTGCTTTAGTCGCTCAAGTTGAGAAGGATATCAATGCTAGTTTTGAGCAGGAGCTTTTCCTAGAGAGGGAAAAGATCAATGCAATTGAAAGAATGGCTGAAGAGGCAAAACTCGAGTTGGAAACACTAAAAGCTCAGAGAGAAGACGACAGTGTTGCCTTGGAGAAAGAGCGGACTGCTATTGAATCAGAAATGCAGGTCTTTTCGAAGTTACGGAATGAGGTTCAGGATCAATTACAAAGTCTTACGAATAATAAGTTAGAAATAGCATATGAAAAAGAGAGGATCAAAAAGCTTCGGGAGCAAGCAGAAGTCGAAAACAATGAGATTGCTCATTTACAATATGAGCTAGAGGTTGAACGAAAGGCATTGTCCATGGCCAGGTAAATTCATAAAACTTTTGAAGGCAACTAAAATATGTTTATCAGCTCTCAGTTTTGGTTTCACATAAATGGTAAAAGAAGTGATGCCTCGGAATCACTGGCTAAATTGATTTTTTTCTTCACTTTTTGCCTTTGGTAATGCTGAAGGTGTGAATGAGTTAATAGTGATACTGTAGCAAATCAAACTTGCATTAAGAGAGATATTGAAATCCAAATGGTTTCATGTATGATTTCTTAAGAAAAATCAAGCCAACTAGCTAATATTAGTTTACAGCCTCCCATATCTGCAACCACTGTTGTTACTGCGATATGCTATGCTTGTCATATTACTGCTCGTGTAGAAGCAAGTGAGTAAATGAAATATGAAAAATAAATAAATAGTTACTACATTATTTTCCTACATTTTTTTTTGAATGGCAATTTTTTTTTTAACGTTTATACTATGTTAATTAGACATTATATTATGTAATAACTGCTTCCAATTGTATTTTCAGTGCACATTTTTTCTAGATGTACTTGAATTTGTGCACTGATGTTGCTGGCATATACAGCATGTCCTTTTATCCTTTTATGAGGCTAGTACTCTTGACAGCTGTTTCTATCCCACATAAATGAATTGGTTCTTGTTAAAATACAAGAGACTAAGAGACATTTGAATAAACCGTGTATTAAAAAGCACTACGGAGACATTATTATATATAGAGAGATTACAACTAATTACATGATATAGTCAATGTGAGACTATTCTATATACAAATATTCTTAACACTATATTTACAAATATCAACAGTTCTAAAAAAACTTGTTTATTGGTCATATATTCTTGAATCAAAATCATAATCATAGTTATTACTTCTTAGCTTATTACAAACTAGACTAAATGTTTTCAATATCTGGTAATTGTTTGGACTCAGGACTTGGGCAGAGGATGAAGCCAAACGAGTGAGAGAACATGCAAGAGCATTAGAGGAGGCTAGAGATCGTTGGGAGAAGCACGGTATCAAAGTGGTGGTTGACGAAGACCTTCGCAAATTGGCTGAGGCTCCAGCTGAAGTTACATGGCTCAATATGGGGGAACAGCACTCAACTCAAGGAACAATTGACAGGGCAAAAAGCTTATTGGAGAAGCTGAAACGGATGGGTGCAGATGTCAGAGGAAAATCCCGAGAAACAATTGACAAGATCATTCTCATGATTTCCATATTTATGTCAAACTTGAAGGAATGGGCATCCAAAACAAAATTTCAGGCTGAAGAATTGCGTGAAACTGCTGTCTCAAAGGCAGGTAAGTCAGCCAATGAGTTGCAGCATAGTGCCGTCGAGTTTGGATTTACTGTGAAAGAAGGTGCAAAGCGAGTTGCTGGCGATTGTAGGGAAGGAGTTGAGAAAATCACCCAAAAGTTCACTCATAAGTTCAAAACCTGATCTCTCTCTCCTTCTGTATCTTTAAATTTATTATTTTTCAAGCTGCTGATTGGTCAGAAATGTAGTTTACTGAGTTCGTTTTCCCTCCTGCTTCAATAGAGACACCAGACACAGACAGTATTATTGGCAGTTATAACTTTCTATAACTGTCTTTGGATGATAGCAACATAATCAATCATGTGAAGACATGTTTTTGTATAATTGAAACTAATAGCAATTGTAATTGAGGAATAAAATAATTTGCTGCAGTTCAACATTTTTCCTTTACTGCTAAATGGCAGCAGCTGATTCTGAATATGTAAAGACAGACATCAAACCATAACAAATGGATTTGGATTCTCTCCTTCACTTTTCTATCCTTTCTCTCTTTAATCATTCAAAATTTTGATGCAGTCAGGATAACTCAGGATAACTGTAGTTACTGTGGATCAAGATCCGACGTTCTAGATTTCAATACATATTTTGATTTTTAAAATAAAAAAATACAGAGCTTGAAATCTAGACCATCCGATCTCGATCTAATGACTACCGCCATTCTAACAGTGTCCAATTTTGGCTACAGGCAATCTTGTTTATAGATGAAGAGTAAGGAGAAAAGTGAAGGAGAGGATATAATTTAATAATGAATATGATAAGGTCAAAGCGAAATATTTGAAGCACTTTCTCCTATCAACCTAGTCATTATTGTCGGTTCTTATTTGGATTAGCTTATGTCTATGGCGCACATATCATCTCCTCCCATTTTTATTCTGTCATTCATTCTACTTCTAATCCAATGACCAAAAGACTTTAAAGAAAAATAATAAATAAAAAATGCATTGAAATTATAATAAATGGTGGAGATTGACGCGGAACAATGGGCAAGAGAGAATGAATAAAAATAAAAAAAAATAAAAAGCAAATCTTTTAATGCATTTTAGATAGTTCTTATTCATCATGTATTTCTTAAACGTTTTAAATTTTCGGAGATGCATTTTTGGATACATTTATTTTTGAATAAACGTTGAAATATTCTAGAGATGCATCTTCGAAACAATTTTAAATTTCAATTCAGTCCACTCAAAGACCATTTAAATTTGATAGGTTTCGGAGATGCATCTTCGTGAATATTTTGGAGATACATCTCTGAAACGTATCAGAATATGTATTTTGTATTGTATGTTGTATATTTGTATTCAGATGAAGTATAACACACGATCTAAAATTAAACAATAAACGTACAAAAATAATAAGAGATTAATATTATGTGTGTCGAAAATAAAATAACAATAAATGTAGAAAATATCGTAGAGTCGAGATCCAAAATGTAGTAAGACCCTTAAAATAAAGTAAAGAGTATAATACTACAACAAAATAATAAGAGACTACTATTGGGTGTGTCATCTCCTCTACCTCCTCTGCTTGCTCTACCTTTTTGACCATCAACTCTCTATTCTTCAACGATGTCTCTGGTACAACAATGCCCCCTATGCCTCCGGCATGATGGCATCTAAAACTTGCCTGACACTGGACCCATCAGAAAAGATACCCTCATCAATGTTTGTCCGTACAATCTCCACTATGCGACGTCACCTAGGCAAGACATCATCAGTATGATCTACCTGAGCCTGCTTCTGATCTAATATCTCCTGATGAGCTGGTCTAGACGGATCTCTTGGAGGAGCATGCACCATGTATGAATGTGATACCCCAAAGAACCATCTGACTTACCCCTCGACGTAGCTCCAGTCGCTTAGGGCTATGGTAGCGAATACCTTATCTGGTATCAAATGACTCTAATAATCATCAAACACTCCTCTATTTGCCTACGTGACATGACAAGTAAAGCAGAAATAACGAGGGTGCTTGGGAATGGTTTGAGCGTAGCCGAACAGCCGCATGACGTGCTCAGATAGACGAGGAACACTGAGACACGATTCACAGGCTAACCATCTAGAGTATAAAACTATCTCATCAAATGGTCGCGTCTGACGATGATCCATGTAGCTGTTGAAGTGCATGTCCTCAACAACCAAACGGTCAAGATAGACTCTGAAAAGCTCGACCGCTTGGTGTTGAAACAGTGTTCGAGTATCGGGGTTTGTTATCGTCTCCACAGGGAATCTGTGATATTGCCGCCGTTCGACAGTTGTTAAGTTCTTAACTTATAGTAACAAGGGGGTTTTGGTTTTTCGTTATGGTAGCTTGCATCAAAAGTAGTAATAAATTGCGGTAAAAGTTTTGGTTTTACGATTTGAGAAATATTGTCAAAGTTAGGGTTCGACGATCACTTTGCATGTATATGTTCGATCAACAAACTCATAAACTCCGTTAGATGATAAACACATTCACAATATCCTTCCAATGTGATTATTTCTAACACACATTGTGGTTTTTCCCATTTTGATCCATTGTTGATTTCTCACACAATCTATCAAAATGACAAATTTTAGGTTTTGATATTTTAGTGAACAACCACATTCAAGACTATCTCTAGCTCAAGAACATAGATGGATGAAAACCTAGATAAAGAGTTGGAAAACACCTTTCAATAATAAACCAACACAAAGAGTTAACAATAAAACAAGGTTTTCACCATACATTCATCATCAAAGAGTTTACAAATGAAGATCAACCCATTTACATACAAAGCTTATGATCATCTACATCTAACCTTGACAAAATGAAGGACTTACCTACTCATTTTCATGCTAGCTTGCACAAGAAGTTTCGGGAGAAGGTTGATCAACATCCGAGTCGAAGAATCGAGTTTGGATGGGAATCCACCTTCTTTTTGGATGATCTTGTTAAGAGATGAAGAATAGTGAGATATTGAGTTTCTAGGTCACAAATATCTTCTTGGAGCAAAAACAAAAGAAAGCAAAATGAAAAGATGAAAAAAAGATATTTTACACAAAATAGCCCTTGCTACTTATAGAAAGAAAAGTGTTGTCCTTGTTAGAACACAGATTGGTGTTTCTTATATCTCTATGTTTTGATGATAACTTTTATGGAATTTTGTAGTAAGAAAATATACACTCTAAAATTTGTTCAAAGTATTATTGTTTCAGGTATAAAATTGAAAACTCTTAAAGAAGCAAAATACATAAGTACAAGAAACTATGCAAAGCTCTGAAGCATCAGATGCAAGACTATCAGAAGATTCTGAAGCGCTGCCAAAAGGATCTGAAGCAAAAGCTACAGAATGATCTGAAGCGTTAATGAAAGAAGTGTACAAAAGTTGAGGCTTTGACAATCAGACTCTTATCATTAGTATTCACGCTCTTAGCATACTGCTGCATACTCTGATGAAAACTCTGATCAAGATTGAGACTCTGATACATTAAGATCTGATCATCTATCAAGGCTCTGAACTTCTCAATCATCTTAAGCTCTGATCATCTTAAAGTATTTCATACCTTTAAGCTTGCTACAAGTTCTAAAGTGCAGATTATGAAGACTTCATCCTGAAGGAAGCTTGTTGAAGAAGCTGTAAACTTGATTGGACGTGGTGCTACTTCCAAAGTAACCAACGACTATTTTGTCTAAAGAAGTGACGTGGTGCAAATCCCAAGGCTTCTACAACCATACCTTTCCTGTAGAAAGCATATCTCTGTCCATACTTTTTGGTAATGAAAAGTCATACAATATAATATTATATTCAGTTGCACATCGCTCAAAACATTTGGAAAAAGCTATAAAAGGAGAACTACTTCAACATTTTGAGGTTGCTAATTTCCTGCTCATCACTTGCTTATTGCTAGTTCACTCAGAAAGAAATACACGCTTGATTCATCAAAGTGAAGATCTCACAAAGATCTTATTCATTTGATCTCTCATAAAACTGTATAGTTTTTGTTGTACTTAATCTTAAGTGTAAACATCACAGTTGTGATACAGCTTATTAGAAGCATTCAAACACTTGTTAGTTTACATTAAATTGTAAGAAGTTCCTTAAGAAGACCAAGGTGTGGTCAGTAGTTCTTGAGAAGACTAAGACAATTGTTCTTAGTGATTTCTATTGTAATCATTTGATCAATAGTGGATTAAGTCCTTGTAGAGAAAGGAAAATCATCTTTGATAAGGTGGACTGGAGTATTTGAGTTCAATGAACCAGGATAAAAATCTTGAGTTGTTTTTATTGCCATATATCTTAAAACTCTTATTCAACCCCCCTTCTAAGTGTTTTCTCACCTTCAGTTGGCATCAGAGCTCCGGTTCTATTTGTGCTATCACTTAACCGTGACCAGAAAGATCCAGTGGGAAAAACTCTTGATATTCTTGGTTGATATTATTTATGGCTGCTGAAACTTCAACATCCAACAAATATGAAGAAAGAGTCAGCACAAAACCTCCCATGTTTGATGGAGAGAAATTTGATTATTGGAAAGATAGACTGGAAAGTTTCTTTCTAGGATTTGATGCTGATCTTTGGGACTTAGTTATTGATGGATATGTTCATCCCACTGATCAATGACTGAGGAGCAAAAGAAGGAATTCAGAAATCATCACAAGGCTAAAACTATTTTGCTAAATGCTATATCTCATACTGAGTATGAGAAAATAACCAACAGAGAAACTACCTTTGATATATTTGAATCCCTGAAGATGACTCATGAAGGGAACTCTCAAGTCAAAGAAACCAAGGCTTTGGCGCTGATCCAGAAGTATGAAGCTTTCAAAATGGAAGAATCTGAATCTATTGAAGCAATGTTTTCCAGATTCCAGATTCTCACTGCTGGCCTAAAAGTTCTGGATAAGGGTTACTCTACAACAGATCATGTCAAGAAAATAATCAGAAGCTTGACAACTAGATGGAGACCCATGGTCACTGCTCTGAAGCTGGCAAAAGATCTGAACAAGATTACGCTGGAAGAACTAATCAGTTCTCTAAGGAGTCATGAGATTGAACTAGAGGAAGATGAGCCCTCTAAAGAAAGGTAAGTCAATTGCTTTAAAATCTAATAAATCTGTTAAAGCATTACAGGCAAATAGAAGAAAGCTCTGAAGAGTCTGCTTCTGAAGATGAAGAAGAACTATCCTTGCTGTCCAGAAGAATCAACAAATTCTGGAAGAATAAGCAAAGGAAGTTCAAGAACTTTAGAAAACCAGATCAACACAAAGAATCTTCTGGGTACAGAAGATCTGGAGAACACTCTGGATACAGAAGATCTGGAGAATCCTCTGGACACAGACGATATGGAGGGAAAAAGAGAGGTTGTTTGCTATGAATGCAAAGAACTTGGGCAATACAAGAGTGAATGTCCAAAGCTTCAGAAGGAGAACTCAAAGAGAAAGTCAGATCACAAAAAGAAAGTTCTGATGACTACCTGGGATAACTCAGATGCATCTGATTCGTCATCAGAGTCAGAAGAGGAATGTGAGAATGTAGCATTCATGGCTGACATTAAAGACAGTGCTGAATCATCTGGATCAGAATCAGAATCTGATTCTGAGGAGGTATTTGCTGAACTTTCTAGACAGGAACTTGTTGAAAGTTTATCTGATATTCTTGAAAACTATAGCAAAGTTAAACTCAAATACAAAATGCTTCTAAAGCATATTGAATTTGAGAGTAACAAGTTTGAATCAGAAATAGCTGAACTAAAAGCTGAAAATCTTCAATTGAAAAATAATTTAGAATCTGCTCAACTAAACTCTGATTCAAAATCTGAACCATGCTCTAAAAATATTTTACAAGAGTATGACTATAGTTTCAGGAAGTTTCTAACTAAAAGCCTAGATAGAAGCAAAATGGCTTCAATGATCTATGGTATTAGCAGAAACTATAGAAAAGGTGTTGGATATAAATCTTTTTCTTATGAAGATTCAAATCCAAAATCTGTAGATAAAATTGGATATCAAGTATCCTCCTTTGTATTCTCAGTTTACATTTGGTCACTTGAATGATATTAAACACACAAGTTCTAATCAGAACAAACCTGTGTTTAATAAATCTAAAGCTAATCAGAACAAGTCTTATGTTGAAAGACAAAAGTTCAGAAAAAGCGTTAAGGCAACTAACCAAAAAGGACCCAAGAAAATCTGGGTACCTAAGGATAAGATAATCTATGTTGCAGACATCCTTAGCAGCAAAGTCAAGACTCCAGTCATGGTACCTAGACTCTGGATGCTCACGACATATGACGGGAAAAAGGTCTATGTTCCAAAGTCTGGAGCTTAGATCTGGAGGAGATGTCAAGTTTGGAGGGAATCAGAAGGGCAAGATAATTGGCTCTGGAACCATAGGCAATGGTAAACTTCCTTCCATAATTAATGTCTTGCTTGTTGAAGGGTTAGATCATAATCTATTGTCCATAAGTCAATTAAGTGACAATGGTTATGACATAATCTTTAATCAAAAGTGTTGCAAAGCTGTTAGCCAAAAGGATGGCTCAATCCTCTTTAATGGTAAAAGGAAAAACAACATTTATAAAATCAGTCTTTCAGAACTTAAGGTTCAGAATGTTAAATGCCTTATGTCTGTTAATGAGGAGCAATGGGTCTGGCACAGAAGATTGGGACATATTAATATGAGACGTATATCTCAGATTAATAAGCTTAATCTGGTCAGAGGACTTCCTAATCTGAAGTTTAACTCAGATGCTCTTTGTGAAGCATGTCAGAAAGGAAAATTTTCAAAATCATCTTTCAAATCCAAAAATGTTGTTTCAACTTCAAAACCATTAGAGTTACTTCACATTGATCTGTTTGGACCAGTGAAAACTGCATCCATCAGAGGCAAGAAGTATGGATTAGTCATTGTTGATGACTACAGCAGATGGACATGGGTAAAATTCCTAAAACATAAGGATGAGTCACACTCTGTGTTCTTTGACTTCTGCAAACAAGTCCAAACTGAAAAAGATTTCAAAATTGTTAAGTCAGAAGTGATCATAGTGGTGAATTTGAAAACAAACATTTTGAAAAATATTTTAATGAAAATGGCATTGCTCATGATTTCTCCTGTCCTAGAACTCCACAACAGAATGGAGTTGTAGAGAGGAAAAATAGAACTTTGCAAGAGATGGCTAGAACCATGATCAATGAGACTAACATGGCAAAACATTTTTGGGCAGAGGCAATTAACATAGCCTGTTACATTCAGAACAGAGTGTCAATTAGACCTCTTCTGGAAAAGACTCCTTATGAATTGTGGAGGAATAGAAAGCCAAACATTTCTTATTTCCATCCTTTTGGGTGTATTTGTTTTATGCTGAACACTAAAGAGAATCTTAACAAGTTTGATTCTAAAGAATAAAAGTGTTTCATGCTTGGATATTCTGAACGCTCTAAAGGCTACAGAGTATACAATACTGAGACACAGATTGTGGAGGAATCTATACATGTTAAATTTGATGATAAGCTTGGCAATCAAAAGCCAAAGCAGATTGAAAACTCTGCAGATGGAGAAGTTATTCTCATAGAATCTGAGAAACCAGAGGGAGAGAAAACTCAAGAAGAAGCTACGCCAGATGCAACTCCATTGGATGCTCAGATGAATAACATGAATATTTCTAAAGAACCAACAATTAAAGGATCATCCAGAATCAAAGCTTCTCATCCAGAAGAAATGATTATTGGGAAGAAAGATGACCCTATAAGAACAAGGTCATTTATCAGATCATCTGGAACATCACTTCTTGGGTTGGTGTATATTATTGAACGAACATCTGTGGATGAGGCTCTGAGTGACAATGATTGGATACTTGCAATGCAAGATGAGCTGAATCAATTTACAAGAAATGATGTGTGGGATCTGGTTCCTAGACCAAAAGGTTTCAACATTATTGGAACAAAGTGGGTATTCAGAAATAAACTAAATGAGCAAGGAGAAATTGTTAGGAACAAGGCAAGGTTGGTAGCTCAAGGGTACAATCAACAATAAGGAATTGATTACACTGAAACTTATGCTCCAGTAGCAAGGTTAGAATCTATACGCCTTCTTATTTCATTTGCTGTACAACATAACATCACTCTATATCAGATGGATGTTAAGAGTGCCTTCTTAAATGGCATTATAGAAGAAGAAGTTTATGTCCATCAACCTCCTGGTTTTGAAAGTGATAGATTTCCAGATCATGTTTTCAAACTCAAAAAATCTCTTTATGGTTTGAAACAAGCTCCCAGAGCTTGGTATGAAAGATTAAGTAATTTTCTTCTGGAAAAGAACTTTATCAGAGGCAAAGTGGACACAACTCTTTTCTGTAAAACATTTAAGAAAGATTTACTAGTTTGTCAAATTTATGTGGATGATATTATTTTTGGATCTACCAATATTATGCTGGGAAATGAGTTTGCTTTGTCTATGCAGGCTGAATTTTAAATGAGCATGATGGGAGAACTTAGATTCTTTCTGGGAATCCAAGTAAATCAGACTCCAGAATGCACATACATCCACCAGACTAAATATGTCAAAGAGATTCTGAAGAAATTCAATATGAATGAAAGCAAATTGGCAAAGACTCCAATGCATCCTATAAGCACACTTGGTAAGGAAGAGGTAAGCAAGAAAGTTGATCAAAAACTTTACAGAGGTATGATTGGATCTCTCTTATATTTGACTGCTTCAAGACCTGATATTTTATTCAGTGTGTGTCTGTGTGCTAAATTCCAATCAGATCCTAGAGAATCTCACTTAACAGCTGTTAAGAGGATTCTAAGGTATCTGAAAGGTACTACTAATGTGGGTCTGTGTTACAGAAGATCTGATGAGTATAAATTAGTTGGATTCTATGATGCTGACTATGCTGGAGACAGAGTAGAACGTAAAAGTACTTCTGGAAGCTGTCAATTCCTTGGAAGTCATCTGATCTCTTGGTTCAGCAAGAAGCAACCCACAATTGCACTTTCAACAACAGAGGCAGAATATATTGCTGCTGCTAGTTGTAGCACCCAGATGCTCTGGATGAAAAGTCAACTGGAAGATTATCAGATTTTTGAGAGTAACATTTCTATCTTCTGTGATAATACTTCTGCTATATGCTTATCTAAAAACCCCATTTTACACTCTAAAGCTAAGCATATAGAGATTAAACATCATTTCATCAGAGACTATGTTCAGAAGGGAATTATCAATTTAAACTTTGTGGATACAGATCATCAGTGGGCTGATATCTTTACAAAACCCCTTGCTGAAGATAGATTTAAATTCATTCTGAAAAATATAAGTATGGACTTCTGTCCAGAATAAAATATTCATCAGATGAAAATTTTCTTCAGATGATAAATGTCTAAACTCTGAAGTATTTCTTCTTTTCATTTCTGTGTTTATTTATTTGTATGTAAATCTGAACTAACAAGGCTCAAAGGATCTGAACGTTGCCTAACGTTTCATTTCTCAAAGAGTTTCAGAGGCACATGCAAACAAACACGTGTAGCTCAGAATCTGGAAAGGTAGAGTGCACCATACTGAAGTGACGTTTGAGGTATTGCTTTGAAAATACAAAATCTCTTGATTTCCCCCCCTTCTGTCAGAATCTTAAATGCTTGATATGATTTTATTCCTTGCATTAATTGCTTGATATGATTATTTTTCACTTCATTCAATGCTTATGTGTACGCGTGAGATCTTATGTCTTTTTGCATGCCCAAAAATTACTCTATAAAATCTCACAACACTTCACAAATCACACCTTACACTCTTTTCACTTCTCATATGCATTTCTGTCTTCTCTATTGTTTCCATCTCATTTCAAAACCCAAAACCTCTCGTAAACCCAGACGCCTCTCAAGAACATCAATGGCTTCACCATCTTTAACACATGCTCAGATGCAAACTTCAGTTGTTCCTGCATCTTCTCCAAATGCTGCTGGTTCATCCCAAACTACTGTTGTGTACAAGGCACCTGTGAGAACTCTTCTCACTCCAATCAAAGACCTTGAAGTTCTGTGTGAGAACTTTGTGGATTTTGAATCCATCAAAGAAAATGGTTTTGATCTCTACCCAATCATCAAAACTCAGCACTGGGAAAAGTATTTTGACAGGATGATGGGTCCTGTTTATCCAACATTAGTGAAGGAATTCTGGATACACGCTCAAGTTTGCCCTAAGTTCATTCATTCATCTGTTCTTGGGAAGGAAATTGTCATCACTGAAAAGTTAATCAGACAACTACTCGAGTATAAGGAAACTGATGGAATCACAAGTATGGCTATTGCTCGTGTGGATTTGGATGACATTTTTCAAGAAGTTTGTGTTTCTGGGGAACCATCCAACAAGGTCAGAGATCTGAAGCCTGTTTACAGAATCTGAGCTAAGATCTTCATGAGTTCTATCTTCCATAGGAAATCTTCTAACTCACCAGATTATGTGAACTCAGAACAAATGTACTTCATGTTCTGTATGAGTAAAGGCAAGAAGGTGGATTTGCCTTATCTTCTGTTCAGTCATCTTCTGAACCATATCAAGGAAACAAGAGAAGAAGTAAGAATTAAAGCTGGAAAAATCAGAAATTGGATCCCTATGGGAAGGCTGATATCAGACATTCTAACAGAGAATGGTCTTGTGAAACATCTGTTTGATGCTGGAGTGACAGATGATCTGTCTTATGTTATAGGACCTGTCATCAATGGGAACACTCTGAAAAGAATGAAGGTCATTTCAGAGCTTGCTGGAAAACCCAAGAAATTTAACTCTGAGGAAGTCAGCAGAAGGAGAATTCCTTTGGCAGATTTTCCTATGTTCAGTGCTGATGAACCTAGGAACATCATTCTGACATTCATTGCCGATTGTCTGAAGAATGGTATCCCTCTGCCTGCTAACATAGTTCAGAAGGAAGGAGAAGTACTGCCAAATCTTCTGAGAGAAAGGCGCAAGAAGAGGAAAGCTGAGGAAGGATCTGTTGCACAGCCTAAGAGGAAAGCCTCTGATGCTGCTGACAAACCTGAGAAGGACAAGAAGCAGAAGGAAAATCCTCCAGAAGCTACTGTGGAAGAAATTACAGAAACAATTCACCAGGTATTAACATCTGATCCCAAACCATCTGTACCTTCACCCTCACCTTCACCTCCACCATCTCCTCCTCAACCATATGAACCTCATTCATCTAAACCCATTTCATCCCCTCACAAACACTCTCAACCATCTTCTGTTCAACTACCATCTGAACCCCCTCAACAGAAATCCTCTGAATAACAACCCCCTCAACAAACACAATCTGAACCATAACAAAAACCATCTTCTGAACCACAAAAACAATCTGAACCACTCTCTTCTACTCAACCACCAGAAGAACCAACCATCCCAAATCCTGAACCATCTGTCCAACAACCATCTGAAGACATTCTAGATGTGTCACCACTTGCAACCATGTATGTCCTCTCTTCAACTTCATGTCATTCAACTGAATCATCTGATTCTGATGACTCTGAAGTCCCCTTACCAACTAGCTTACATATTCCTGATCCTTATAAACCACTACCATTTGACCTACATGCTTCTGACCACCCTCTTCGCTTCAAATTCAACTTCACAGATTTTATACCATCCTCATCTGATGTTGTTACATCAACACCATCTGATGGTGACACCTCCATTCCTCAACTCACCATACCACATACATCCATACCACAACCATCTGAACCACAACCATCCATACCCCAACCATCTGAACAACCACCATCTGAGCAACCTTCGTCTGATCACCCACCTCCTGAACAAAACCAAACACCTCCTGAACCTTCACAAAATGTCACCATAGATGAATTTCTGAACCCCAAACCCAGATCAGATGTTTCTACTCTGTTCAAGAATTTCAAGAAGGAAATACGTATGGGGATTGCTTCTGTGGAGAAAGAGTGCATGGCTAGTATGGATCCTGCTGAGTCTGAAGCTTCTTGGAACAGATTCATCTCTAAGTTCAACTCTGCTGCATCTGACCTCAGAACACTCTGTGCTGATGATGCAAAGGCAAAGTTTGCTGAAATGGTCAGACAGACTCTGCTGAGCATTATCACAACTCCAGTGCTTCTTCTGGAAGATGCTCCTACTGAAGATTCTGCAATGATAGAAGATACTCCTGCATCTGACATGGAGATTGATCATCCTATGGCAACTGCATCTGCTTCTGAACCCTCTGCATCTGAGATGAAGACTGAGACTCCAGATGTTGTTCAAGAAGTCAAGGAAATCAGATCATGGATGATAAAATAGGAACATACTACTGAAGAGATCAAGACTTGGATGGCCAAGCAAGAAGAGTCCACTGCTAAGATTACTGATCTTCTGACCTTGATTGCTTCTCGCCAGCCCTAGTTTTCTTTTTCATGTTTTTGCATTCCTGTTTTGCACTTGTTTTTTCTGTTGCTCTATTTTCTATCATCTGCTGTATGAACATCTGATCCTTTTTATTCTGTTTGACTCTGAATGAATCTAGCTGTTATGTTTTTCATTTATGTGTTGTGTTTTTCTCTTCTTCTGTTATCTTTTCTGTCTTTAAAATTCTTTTTGATTATGACAAAAAGGGGGAGAAAGAGAATTTGATTGTTCAATCCATAAGCAATACTAAAATGAAATTCAGACATTGTATTAATCTAACATTGAATCTTAAGACTTTAAGATCTTATTATTTCATCTGACAAAAATGATCTGAAGTTACCCTGAGAAATTACCAGGCTCTAATCATTGAAGAAAATTTGACTCTAATTCTGGAAGATACACCAGACTCTTCATTTTGAAAGAAATCATCAAACTCTGATTCTAGAAAGCATAAAAAGGATTTCTACCAGGTTCTGAAATATACTCAAGCAAAAAGGGAAATGTTCTCTTCTATTAGAGTATCCATTTCAGGGGGAGATTCTTAATCTCAGGGGGAGTTATATATTTTATTTCTCTTTATTGAACAAAATTCCCTATGTTTTGTCATCATCAAAAAGGGGGAGATTGTTAGAACACAGATTGATGTTTCTTATATCTCTATGTTTTGATGATAACTTTTATGGAATTTTGTAGTAAGAAAATATACACTCTAAAACTTGTTCAAAGTATTATTGTTTCAGGTATAAAATTGAAAACTCTTAAAGAAGCAAAATACATAAGTACAAGAAACTATGCAAAGCTCTGAAGCATCAGATGCAAGACTATCAGAAGATTCTGAAGCGCTGCCAGAAGGATATGAAGCAAAAGCTACAGAATGATCTGAAGCGTTAATGAAAGAAGTGTACAAAAGTTAAGGCTTTGATAATCAAACTCTTATCATTAATATTCACGCTCTTAGCACATACTGCTGCATACTCTGATGAAGACTCTGATCAAGATTGAGACTCTGATACATTAAGATCTGATCATCTATCAAGGCTCTGAACTTCTCAATCATCTTAAGCTCTGATCATCTTAAAGTATTTCATACCTTTAAGCTTGCTACAAGTTCTGAAGTGCAGATTATGAAGACTTCATCCTGAAGGAAGCTTGTTGAAGAAGCTGTAAACTTGATTGGACGTGGTGCTACTTCCAAAGTAACCAACGACTATTTTGTCCAAAGAAGTGACGTGGTGCAAATCCCAAGGCTTCTACAACCATACCTTTCCTGCAGAAAGCATATCTCTGCCCATACTTTTTGGTAATGAAAAGTCATACAATCTAATATTATATTCAGCTGCACATCACTCAAAGCATTTGGAAAAAGCTATAAAAGGAGAACTACTTCAACATTTTGAGGTTGCTAATTTCCTGCTCATCACTTGCTTATTGCTAGTTCACTCAGAAAGAAATACACGCTTGATTCATCAAAGTGAAAATCTCACAAAGTTCTTATTCATTTGATCTCTCATAAAACTGTATAATTTTTGTTGTACTTAATCTTAAGTGTAAACATCACAGTTGTGATACAGCTTATTAGAAGCATTCAAACACTTGTTAGTTTACATTAAATTGTAAGAAGTTCCTTAAGAAGACCAAGGTGTGGTCAGTAGTTCTTGAGAAGACTAAGAAAGTTGTTCTTAGTGCTTTCTATTGTAATCAGTTGATCAATAGTGGATTAAGTCCTTGTAGAGAAAGGCAAATCATCTTTGATAAGGTGGACTGGAGTAGTTGAGTTCAACGAACCAGGATAAAAATATTGAGTTGTTTTTATTGCCATATTTCTTAAAACTCTTATTCAACCCCCCTTCTAAGTGTTTTTCTCACCTTCAGTTCTGACTTGCTCACTAGGCGAGCAGAATGGCTCTCCTAGCGAGCCCTTCGCTGCTTCACTCGCTCCAGCGCGTTAGGGTCTTTTTGGTTCTCGAAGCACTCGCTACCTGCTCGCTGAGTGCTTGCCTATCGAACAACTCGCTCCTTCCCTCGCTAGAGAAAAATATGATCAATTTGATTCTGTACAAGTCTGGGAGTGTTCGCTGGCAGCTCGCTACTTGCTCGCCTAGCGAACAACTTGCTACCTCTCTCGCCAGAGCTTCGCCTAGCGAGCTTGCTTTTGCTTGCCTTCTTTCTTGATTCCTTTGTCATCTTTCTTGTGTCTTCCAATTCTACTCTTTCATGCTTGATTTCTGCAGATTAACACACAAATTAAAGGTACCAAGATCATTTCACAAAATATTGCAACTCAACAAAAGCAAGGGCGATTTTGAAAATTTTATGGATAAAACGGAGTGAAAGATGCCCACATCTGATAGCTCAAATAAGCAAAATTGGGCATCTAACACTTGGTTCCATTTCAGCGGGATAAAAGGAAAGGCACACGACATATTCTCAGTGTACTCAGGCACACTTACCCAGCCAGCGATGCGCAGGAAGTGTTGAAGGTTCCAAGTCTGAAATTAAAAAAGTTTAAAACACACGAATCATAATGGTTTCGCAAATATGAAATGAAAATGACAAAAAAACATTCAAAGATCAAGAGTTATTAGTACCAGTAGTGTCACGCTACCTGTGACCTGATTCGTCTTCCACATGCAGCCGTCTCTCTACTTCGAATACAGATACACCAAGAAAGTTGCTTCCCAGTTGTACTCATGGATTCGAGCGAGACCCAAGAAGTACTGTAGGTAGGCAACGTCAGTATAAGTGGCACTCTTGTCCACAAAAATGCAACTGCTAACCAAAAAAAAGAAAGTATGCTTTCAAAGCATGCGCCATGTGTACTATCACTTGCTCATCATCACCATAAGCCTATTGTGCCTTCAGGATCTCAACCTTGTAGAGCTTCCCTAGAAACTCAAATCTAGCATGAGAATCCCTAGTCTTATCCATCTCCTCCATCAAAACCCCTGGATCAGCCCCAGATGCTCTACCATCATCTCGACTGCCTCGTCTTTGGTCATCCTCCCATGATCGAGGAATCTCCCCCTGATTGGATGATGAAAAAAATACGAGACATCGTCCAGTGTGATAGATATCTCACAATGCGGGAGATGAAACGAAGAGGTCTCAGAGTGCCATATCTCCACGAATGCGTTAAACATCCAGTGGTTGACTAGAGTGTAACTGGTCATGCATAGGTCCTTTAGACCAGATAAGGATATAACCATCTACAATCAATCCTCATTCGTCTGAGGCAAGCCATCAATTTTTATCCCATGGTTAAGAAACTTATAAGGATCACATTCTTTAAATTTGTCAGAAATAATCAATGTCAACAATTAAAATTAACGCATAAAAAAATAAAGAATCCAACTAATGCTACCTCTCCGTCCCAGACATGTCTGACAATATGGTCTGGATACATAGGAAGTAAGGAAAAACCAAATAGACCTCCTTCAAAAGCCTCTGGCTCGGCATCCGCTACAACCTCATCCTCCGAACGTGACATTGGATCAGTAACATCATCAGTGAGAGGTGGGTCTGGAATAACAACATCATCCGCATGAGGTGGCACTAATGAATCCTGACACCTGCGAGAGGATGGGGAAAATGACGCGTCAGATGGTTAATCCCATATCCTACGGAAGAAGAAGAAGGTGGAGTGAGGTGAAGCACGAGCCCAAGAAGTAGACAGTGTCCCAGAAGTCGAAGACTCTGCTTGAACAGAGGTGTCTGAAGTGTAACATATTTCTAAACCCCGCGGAATATATATAAATAATCAGAGTAATTATCATGCATTTCACCAATTCAACATTTTCACATATCACACATATTCTCATATCGCAAACATATACAAAATGTGACTCAATGCAAGACTCAAATGCAACTCATGCCATGTGGTACCAACACTTGTTATTATTTTTCGTATTTTACATTAAACCGGGTCCGTTCGCTAGACCAATAACACATAAAAAACCCGTTTCCCAAGCTTTCAAACCCCACTCTAGGTTTGGGACAAGTCACTAACTCCCACGGAACTAACAAGCATTGCCTCTTGACACAAATAATGCGTATACAAATTCAACAACCATATGCAATTAAGACCATACACAAATCTTAATATCCAAGCATATCTCCAATAATTCATCACACTTGAATTACCACACAATTGCACATACAAACACATTTTCAAAGGCATAACATTCTTACTCCAAACATGATCACCACACTTAGCAATTAATACACAAGTATCAACATAATTCAATCTCAATTCAGAAAACATACATCACCAATTAATTATAAATATTTGATTCATCATCAATAATTAAATTCAATAATCAATAAAAATTCACTACTCAATAAATATTCAATAAATAGTCAATTTTCAATAAATAATCTAATATTTTAATAAATAATCAATAATTAATAAATAATCCAATATTCAATAAATATTTTAATATTTTAAGTAAATAATTCAATATTTAATAAATAATCAATATATAAATAAATAATTAATATTTGAATAAATAATTAATATTTAATAAAGTTTCATCTCTAATAAATATTCAATAATTTAATAAGGTTTCAATATTTTAAATAGATATTCACTATTTAATAAGTATTCAATCATAATTTATATATATATACTACAAATGTGTCTCCCAACAGTATTAAGAAGAAAAAGAAGAATTACATTGCCTTGTTCTATTTATGTCGCTACAGGTTAGTAATATACATGTAACACTTTTCATTGCCAATTGTTTTCTGTTATTCTTGTGAGCATTGCTCTACACGGGATGGAAAAAAGTTCATGCTATATAATTAAATAAAGTATTCTGGGTAAATGAGAAAAGTGCTACAGCATATTGAAAGAAAGCCACATTTCCTATTATTTTCTTCTCTCAACAGGAATGATATAAAGAATTACATAAGGTACATTTAATTAGATACAAAGGAAAGGGGCAAGGCACTACAACTTCTGAGAATTAGCTACTTTCATTCTTCTAATTTTCTATGCTATAGTATAAAAAAACATTATTTCCATCATCCTTACATTAATTAATGCAGTTAACCATTTTACTCTAAGTATAACATTCAATACTTCAATTACATAATGGAAAAGACATGGTGCTACAGATTTTGAAAAGAAGAAGTACATTATCTCATTTAATTAAATCCTACGTATGAGATGTTGAATCGAACTCTAGTATGGTCGAAGTCTGTTCTAACATGCATTAGTCAATATTGCTAGGGTTATTAGCATGTTGAATTGAGTCTTACTTGTAAGCCCAATTGTTTAAGTTAGCTTGTACCCTAAGTTGTCTTGTAATGGGTAATTGTTAAAAAACCTATTAGGTTAGTGTGCTATTTTATTATAAATAGAATGCTAGTATCT